>CM053791.1:221326497-221713997 GCA_028749045.1 Cupressus sempervirens
GGCAGGGGATGATGGGGCCAAACGAGCTTCCACCTTCATGTGGTTGGCCCTACTTAGTAGGGAATATTAAACTATTCTCAAAACAAAGTGAAACTCAACATTAACCTTATATGATTGCATGACAACTAACAAGGTGAATCTCTTGGTTTCAGGCAATACAAAAGGAGACCATAGTTTAATATGAAATGTCAATTGATGTGCATATGACATCAGGTGCAAATGAAAAATGCAACAAACTTATATTTTTTCTTAGCTTAGTCTTTAATAAGGTATTTTAAGTTATGGATCATCACAAACATTCTCTTGGAAATAGAAACTAGAGTTCTAAAATTCATGATGGTCTATAATTTTATAAACTTAACAAACCTATTAAATAAATTTAATCATGCTTTATTTTTTTAGTTGCACCTATTGTCCATGCATATAGAACACAGTTGTATGTGTATTCTCAATTCAGAGTGGTAGATTCTTATTTTGGATGTGACAGAAAAATCACATGCACTAGAAGGTGGGAAAATGATGTCACTTTTATCGGTTTGAAACCTTTTTTTGTATACTTTAAACACTGATCAAGTTTTAAAGGTTTTATATGTTAGTGGGGAATTTAGATGTTGGGGGGAAAGAGGTGGTGGGGCCAAATGAGGTTCCACCTTTCCAAAAACATGGATCGGGGAATAGTGCACAGAGAGGGGATGGAGATTGTCAGGGGAACCTAGAGATAAGAGATGTGATAGAAAATGGAGATGGGGACCCACGTGCCCATGGAAAGGATCTATAAAAGGAATCAGACAAGTCTTTTCCATCCTCTAAGTTGGGTCTACCTAGGGCACTTTCTACAAAATGGTCTTCTTTATTCGGAGTTAAACCAACTAGTAAGTTTTCTTTTTCATCGGTTAAAATACTCACTGCATTAGAAAAGGGTTCATGTATAATTACAATTCTAGATGAGTTGGTAGATCATAGCATTGCTACTATGGCCTCTATCCTAGTGAGTAAGTTCATTGGGAAAAGGCTGAATAAAGATATTGTTAGATCTTTTACGTAGAAGAAATGGATCATTAGGCAATAGGTTATTGTTATTGAGATGGCAAAGGGTTTCCTATCTTTTTATTTTTCTTGTAGTGAGGACTTGTCAAATATTTTGTGTGAAGGACCTTTGGTTATAGGTCAATTGATGCTGGTCCTCTAGAAGTGGTCTTCGAAGCTAGATTTGAATGATTCATTTTTTGTGCAAGCTCTAGTATGAGTTAGACTTCTAGAACTGCCTTTGGAGTTTTGGAAGGAAGATGTGTTTATGAGAGTGGCAAGATCCTTTGGTGAGATTCTTTCCATAGATTCGATTACTGCATCTAGAAGAAGAATCATGTATGCTCATATCTATATTGGAGTTCAAGAGGGGGTGATGTGTTGGAGGTTTTGTCTTTTCACTCTAAACTTGGAATGCATGTCCAAAAGTTGGATTATAAAAGTGTACATTTTTCATGCTTTTATTGTTTGAAATTGGGTCATAAGGCTAGTCAATGCCCTAAGGCTAAAGTGGAAAAAAGTAACTTCTACATCTAGTAAGGAGAAAAAGATTTTGAAAAAGAAGGAAATCAAGGATTGTTCATGAATTAGGAAGTGAGAGTAGAAATGCCTATTGAAGAATGGAATAAACCATATCATAATGGATCCAAGGATGGAACAATGATGCATGATCCTTAGACCAAAGAGGTGATTATCCCAGCAAATGAAGTGAATCAAGAAATGATAATTGAAATCCTTATTAAAGAAGTGAAAAATCTATATTAGAATGGATCTAAGTTTGGTAAGGAGGATGAAGCAATGGTTTCTATAATGCATGATTCTTAGACCAAGGAGGTTGATATCCTAGAAAAGGAATTGATGGTCTTAGAGCTTGTTGTTCCTTAGGTTAATGAGGTGCTTAGTGAGTCAATAATGAGAGATAAAGGGTTAAATAAGGAGATTATTAAAACTTCATCTCAAGAGGATAGGATTCAGTGTGTGAGTCCCCTATAGGAAATTAGTAGGATTTCCTCTATAGTAGTGAGGGAGAAAGAGCAAGTGGAAGTTGTTAGGGAAACTCAAGAGCATCAAGGATCTATGGAAGTTCATTCATATCTTATAAAGGATCATTCTACTTCTTGTAATTTGGAAGAGAGGATTCTAGATATGGTCAGAATCTCTTCCCCTGGAAAAATTTCAAGAATAGTGGAATGACTTGATGAAAACAAGGGGAGTGAGATAAAGGCCAAAAAGAAGAATAGTAGAGATCCTTCACCTATGTATCCAACATTGACTAGAAGTTGTATAAGAGCATATGTAGGAGTTAAACCAAAGACAATAGGTAGAAAGAAATCAAGCCAAGTCATGCAAGAGGAGACTAAAAGGAATTTGGTGGATGGGAGCCAAAGAACTATATTGGAGTGCTTTGGTAAAAAGAAATGAAGATTATATCCTAGAATATAAGGGGGCTAAATGGGGCCCATAAACATGAGGTAGTTAGGAACATGAGTAGGGATCAAAGACCTAATTTTATGTTGATCCAAGAAACAAAAATGAAGAAGGACCTTTTGGGTAAGATATCCTTTAGCAATGCCATGGCTATTGAGGCCACAAATTCTAAGGGTGTGTCAAGAAGCCTGCTTACTCTCTTTAACAATAAAAATTTTAAAGTCACTTCTATGTACAATGAAGGTAATATTTTTTTATGTAAAGTGTTCCATATGAATATAAATGATTCTTGGTCTCTTTTGAATGTTTATAGCCCTAACTCTAAGAGGGAGAGGAGGGATTATTCAAATAAGCTTTGCTCTATTATTCATAATAGTAATCTCAGATAATGTATTATAATGGAAGATTTCATTAATACTCCCCTTACTAATGAGGAAAAATTAGTGGGTTCAGCCTCAAATTTGGATACCAAGTTAGATCTTTCAAATTTCATAAATAGTTTGGCTCTCCTAGATGTTGTTCTCTCCAGTGGGTTTTATACTTGGTCCAATAGGTGGATGGGGAGTGAGTGTATCTAGGTTTTCTCGGATGGGGCTCTTATCTCTCCTCGGTGGTTGAACTCTTTCTCTTGTAAGCTTTCCCTTCTTACTAAAGTTGGGTCTGATCATTCCCCAATTTCCCTCTTGATTGCTTCACTTGAGGCCAGGAGGAAGTATCCTTTCTCATTTGAAAAGATGTGGAAATCTCATCTAGACATTTTGGATAGGATTTCCTCCTAGTTGAGTATTGAGGTGGAAGGGACTACAATGTTCAAGGTTACGAAGAAACTAAGTAACATTAAATGTTATATTAATGTTTGGAACAAGATAGATTTTGGTTATATTTTTCAAGAAAAGGAGGAAATGTCCAATAAGCTTAGTAGTATTCAGGATATTATTTAGCAAGATGGTTATAATGATTAGAATAGGGATATAGAGATGTCAATTCTTACTAATTTACATAACATTATTAGTAGAGAAGAGAACTTTTGGAAACAAAGATCTAGAATTAACTGGCTTAAAGAGTGTGATCAAAACACTAGATTTTTCTACCTTTCCACTCTAAATCATAGAGAAAATAATAGGATCTTAGGAATTAGGAAGGGCTAGACTCTTTTGAATCAAAATAATGATATTTTTACTAAAGCTATTTCTTTTTTCTCTTCTCTTGTTTCTTGGGATCCCATGTTATCTATGGTGGATCAAAATGAAATTGTTTCATCTATCCCCTAGTTAATTCAACCACTCCACAATAAAATGTTGCAAGTGATTCCTAATTCTTAGGAAGTAAAATAGGCTTTGTGTTCTCTTCTATTAGATAAAGCCCTAGGGCTGAATGGTTTTCCTATGTTATTATTTTAGGTTTATTGGAAGGTGGATATGGAGGATGTGGTTAAGGTGGTACAAGAATTTTTTGGGGCCAGGAATCTTCTCAAAAAATACAACTCTACATTTTTAGTTCTCATTCCTAAAGTCCTAGGAGTAGATTCGATGGATTAATCTAGGCTCATTAGTCTTTGTAACTCTCTTTACAAGATCATTTCAAAGGTGTTAACATCCAAAATCCTTAATATTCTTCCTTTGATCATTTCTTAGCAGCAAACAGGTTTTGTCTATGGAAGATAGATTTTAGACTCTATAATGATGGTTCATGTAATCATTCATTTGATGGAAGTAGGTAAGAGTGAAGGACTTCTACTCAAGTTGGATCTCTCCAAAGCCTATGACCAGGTGGATTGAACTTTCCTTGGTTTTGTTCTCCAGGCTTTTGGCTTTGATTATAAGGTGCGTAAACTCATTTCTTAACTTATTTCAACTTCTTTGTTTTCCATTATGATTAATGGGGGTGCTCCTTCTAATTTTTTCAAACTTTCAAGAGGCTTAAGGTAGGGTGATCCCCTATCTCCTATCTTGTTCATTATAATGGATGAGTGTATTGGTAGGTTGATACACAGAAAAAGATAGGATGGAATATTAAGAAGTATCATTTGTGGATGACACTATCATGGGAGGGGAAGCTTTGGTTCAAGAGGCTAAAGAGATGAAAAAATTACTTGACATGTATGTTAGGGCATCATGATAGCTCATTAATTGGAAAAATGATCAGTTTTCTTTATTAATACTCCTATTGAGAGACAAAGGAAGATTGCTAGGATTCTTGGGTGTGGGGTTGGAAACCTTCCAACTAGCTATCTTGATCTCTCATTGGAAACTAAACTACTGGATTCTTTTTGGAATGCGATTCTTGATAGTTTAGTAAGAAGTTGGTAGGTTGGAAAGGTACCACTTTGAGCCAAGCCAGAAAATGTCTTTTGGTGAAATCTACTCTTCAAAATCTTCCAACGTATGCCCTAAGTCTCTTTGGGATATTGGCCAAATTTTTTGATAAAATGGAAAAGATCTAGATAGATTTTATTTGATCTAGCCTTGAGGATCACAAAAGATACCATCTAATGGCTTGGGATAATGTTTATCTCCCCAAGAGTTATGAAGGCCTTGGAATTAGGAAACTTAGACATCTAAATAAGGCTCTTCTAGCTAAGAAGATCTGGAGTATTTTCAATAGTACCAAGGAATGGAGAGACATTTTAGTGAAAAAGTACATTAGAAGGCCTTCTCTAAGTTTTTTTCTTATTAATCCTAACATCTTGAATGATTCAGTCATTTGGAATGGTATTCTTAAGGCAAGAGACCTAGCTAATTCTAAGACCAATTGGGAAATGGTGAAGACATCCTCTTCTGGCGTAATAACTAGTTGTTTCAAGTTCCTCTTATTAACAATCCTATTTATGACAACTAGGAAAATAGTTGTATTAGGAAATTTGGTTTGAAACTTAGAGACTACAGAATAGGCCAGGGATGGAGAGACCTATCTCTCATCTCAAATGATCTCAAGTTGATGATGGTGATGTTGAATTCAATGATCTTCAACAATAAGATAGATAAATTAATATGGGAAGATGATTCTGATGGTATTTAGTTGGTGGCATCAAGGTATAATTCTCTTTGGAGTTTGAAAGAGAAACCTCCTTGGGGTAAGGCATGGTTGCCTAGCCTTACCCGTAAGATTAATATGTTATTGTGGTTGTTGTTATAGGATAAAATTCTCACTTTGGATAATTTAGAAAAGAAAGATCAATATATCCCAAATAGATATATTCTATACAATCATTAGTTGGAGTCAGTTAATCATATTTTTATCCATTTTCCACTCTCCATGGAGGTTTGGGATTTGATCATTAATAAAAATTGGTTTAGTTTGTGCAAGCTAGGTAATGTTTTGGATTTATTTTGTCAATGAGATAGTATGTATAAAGGCACAAATTCACATTTCATAAGTTCTTGGACCTTTCCTCATTTCTGTTGGGGAGTTTGGAAGCAGAGAAATAATAGAATTTTTAGAGACAGGGAGAAACTAACTTTCCTGCTTGTGGACAAAATCATGATTGATATGAATAAAAATTTATAGATAAGAAAAGAGGGAGATATTGAAGATGGAGGTAGAAATGAGGAAAAGGATAGGATAATAAAAAGACATGAGGTGAACTAGAAACTTTCACCTAAGGTATGGTATACATCCAATTTTGACAGAGTGGAAAAAGGAAACGCTGGCCCTTTGAGATGTGGAGGCATAATTAGAAGCAAACATGGTGGAGTAGTGGTTGCTCTCTCTTACCCCTTGTGAAACTAGAGAAATCATTATGTAGAAGCCAATGCTACTCTCCACACTATTAAATTAGCCCTAGAGATGGGATTCAAAAAATTATGGTTGGATGGGGAATCAAATAATATTATTAGATGTATCAAAGTGGTTCTCAATCCTGCTTGGACAATTGCAAATATTATTGAGGAAATCTAGATAACACTTGGGAAATTTTAATGCATTCATGTTAGCCATGAGTATAGGGAGGCTAACTTGGTGGTTGATTAGTTTGCTAATGAAGTAGTAAAGAAAGATATGGTGATGATATGGCACACTAGAGGGAATATTCTGATGGGCACAAAATGTCTAATCAATCAAGAGAGGATCAAGGGAGGTACAGGTGAAATCTAAAGTTAATTATGGATATTAATGTAAGTATGGGTGCAAGCCAATGTAATTATGTTAATTATGGAAGGAATAGTTAGATGACATTTTTTGTGTCAAATCGACACATTTTGTGGGTACTCTATTTCCTTTACTATTTTTATGGAATTGAAAGCCATAGCAGTAAAAGACAAAGAGGTTTTGAAAAGAGTATACAGTGGATTGAGGAAGGGAAATAATGGATGGTGTTGATGAGAATTGAAAAAATTTAGGCTACAAAGATGGTGGGTGAAAGGAGTAGGAAGGAACTAGTAGGCAAAGTGAACAAATGGAAGCTAAGAACCAAAGTTTGGGAGAAGCTTCAAAAGGGAGGAATTCCAAATTATATAGCCAAGCTTTATGGATATGACCCAACAATTACCAATCTTGTCATTAATTTGTGGAAGGATTGTAGGGTCAAAGTCAATGGGGTGTCATATCAAGTCAAAGTGGAGGTCATTGCTCATGTCACTAAAATTCCAAATGAGGGATTAAAGTTCTATAGAGAGAAAAAGGTTTTGAAAATGTGGTGAAGAATTTTGCCAAGAATATGGAAGAAAAAAAGGAACTGGTGAAATGTGAGACCTACTATTGGATGGATACAATTACGAAGCTCTGGAGGTATGTGCTAAGGGCTATTATTGAGTATACATCTATGGATACCAGATTTGATAGGGTTAGAACCCATCATTTTTTTTTTCTTAATCATTTACATTATGGGATTAAGGTTTCTTTTCCATTTTACTTGTATACTTCCATGAATAAGAGCATTTCTGGGGAAAATAAAAAATCTATAGCTCTACATGAGGGTTTACTTCTTTTGATCTATGAGCAATTTAAGGCTTAATCTAGGAGTAAATCCCTATCTCATGTTGTGGCTACTTCTGAGGAGATGAGAAGCTCTAACATTTCCTCAAATATAGAAGATGTTTAGAGTATAAGCTCAAAGGAGGAGGAATATTATCTCTCTTTTGGGACGAAGGCAAGGGGAAAAGATAGGGAAACACCTACTTCAACTAAAGTTCCATGTAGGAAAAGTCCTAGGGGCCTTGTGCCAAAAAATATTGGTCAAGGGGAAGAAAAGTATAATTAGGAAGGAGAGGACATGGATATAGATCAAGAGAATAAGTGTGAGGAAGAAGAAGACAAAGAGGAACTAGTTAAAAACCCTAGGAAGAAGTAGGAGAATATGAAAGATGAGGACATACCCTTAGAGGGGAAAATTGATTCTGGTCTAGAGATTTCAATGCTTCCTCCCTTTCTAAGTCCACCTCAGGAGTAGGAAAAGAATAAAATGAAGGATGATAGTGGTGAGGTGGTCATTAAAGATAGGCATTTGGCTTGGAAAATTTTCAATGTTAGAACCTAACAGATGTGGATTGTGAGAGAAGCTATGAACCCAAAAATTCTTGAAGAAAAAGAGGGAAAGATTTAGATGGAGGATCTTATTGATCTAGCATTGGTGGCCATCACTGGAAATGTGAGGGAAGTGGGAATGAACCTACTTAACAATGCAATAAATAACATGATTGACAATTTCAATTCAATAAAATGGTTTTTTCATGAATTAGAGGAGGTGAAAGAAACAATGGGTCATGTGGAAAGCCAAGGGAAAAAGCTTGAGAAAGGGAATATGATAGGGTAGGGGGATGGTTTCAGTTTGGTTGAAGAAAGGATAAAAATTTTGGAGACCTTCAACCATAACATGGCAAACTAGATGATCTCTATTCTGAATTCTCTCAATGAAAACATCATCACTCTTGCTGGAAAGTTGAAAGACAAGGGTTTTCTAGATGACAATGAGAAGGACAAAGTTGAAGATAAGACAGATGAGGAAACCATAATAGACTTTACCCAAAGTTAGCTGGACCAAAACTACTTGAACCAACAACAAATCGTTGAGGAGTATTAGAAAGCCCATGAAGTGGTAGAAATAATGCAGGACCTCAAAAGGAAGGTAGAGGAGTACATTAATGAGTATCAATTTCCATCTTTTGGTTTATTTTGGTTTCTGTAGTTTTTTGTCTTTGGCTTTTTACATGTCTTTCAATCCCAAATTTATGTTGGCTGCTATTATTTTTCTGGACTTTTCTTATTCTATATATAGCCCTCTGATATTTAATAACTTTTGAGTTTCAGAATCCCTGTGAAACCTATTTATTTTATCAAAAACTATATAGGGGATGCTACTCTAATTTTGGTATACTTGTTTTGACATTTGGAGATACTGATGTCTTATCATATTTTGTATGCTCATTTCACGTGAAATAAGTTATATCCTATCTACATCTATGTTAATAGCTAATTCTTATGAGTGTCAAATTTTTGGTATTGAAGTAATTTTGTCGTTTGATGTAGTGTTAACAAATGAAAGCAGATGCTAGAAATGATTACTTTCAAAGGAATTCTTATTGTTACAGATTTGCAAAGAAAAGTTGTTAACTTGAATTTGATTAAATTTGAAGGAAAAGCTGGTAAAAAGTTGGAGGATATAGAATTGGTTGAAGGCATTATTATTGACAAAGATATGAGTCATTCACAAATGCCTAAAAATTTGAAGATGCAGGACCTAGAAATTGTTGGCAATATTGTTGCTTCTACAAGTTTCCTTAGATATATATCATATACTAGTACCAAGGAAGAGAGTATTCCTACAAGGATGAAGAGAATAATCAAACCATTGCATATTGAAAATAACCCACAAGTCTAGTGACTATTTCAATTAATTAAGAATAATATTGAGGGAAACTCAACTACCTCCACATACTATATTGTCATCAGTTTGACTAATTGGGAACTATACAAAATGGCACTCCAAAGCTCTCCAACTAATATTCAGTTCTAATGATCTGGATTTGGGTTAATAAATGGCACTCGATAGAACTCTCCAACCACTATTCTGACTCACACTTGCATTTTATGGGTTAAGAAATGTTCATGTCTAATATAATCAACCTAAATGTATGAAATTACTAGGTTGATTTGATTTGTTTACATACATGTATTGTTGTACTTAATCCTTTCTCCCACCCTTGCACAACCACTAGAATGAAATAAAAAAAGAATCAATTTTTTTTTCTTTATATCCTGTGTTGGTCAAAATTTTGACCTTTTTGAGAGATATACAAAAAAAATCATTACCCAAAATGGTTGTTGGTTGAAAATTTTTGTCAAAAATCAATCGAAAATGTACTAGTGAATAATATCAAGTAGGTTTTCCTTTGGATTTTGTATTTCCTTTCTCTCATCTCTTTGATGATACTCTTTTCTCAATAAATGATGAGTAATTGATATGTCCTAGACCACAAGTATCACTAGATGACCTTTGTGATCTAATCAGCTCTTCAAAGTATTTGATAGATTCACTTGGTTTGTTCATTATTTCTAGTAGTTTTTTCTTAGATCTCAACTCATTCCTTAATTGGCCACTCTGTGGTCTCAGATTTGTGATCTCCATGTCCTTTCTGTTTAACTCTTGATTCGTAAGTAACAACTAGTTGATTATGTCCAAATGGTTTTTTATACATCAAATTATCTTTCCTCAAGTCTCGTAGCAATTTTTCTTTTTTCTTCTTTAGCCATGATCTTGTCTTCTTCAAATTTCTTCTTTTGTTCAATCATTTCACATAGTCTTACTAATTGAATTTCCTATTCTCTTTTGAGTTCTTTGACTTATTTGTTCAAAATATTATTATTCTCTAGTAGATTTTCTATGGTTGCATCATTGTCATCAATATTACCACTATTAAGCAATCCTCTAACATCAACTCCCATTGTATAGTGTGTCATTATACTTAATGGCCATATCTTTCCTTTTCTTTAAGGATTTACTTAACACAAATCTTGCTTGATCGAGTTGTTGCAGTATGGTATATATTTCAATCATTTGGTTCTTCATGATTTTTCCTATTTTTTATTCTAGCATATCAAGATAATACTTTCTCAAGCTATTAGACTTCATTCAAGAGAACTAAGATCTGATACTAATTGGTAGAAATCTTAATGGGAAAGGGATACTAAGAGAGGGGCGGAGGTGAATTAGAATCTATAAAAAAATTCAATGTTAAAATAGTTATATGTATTCACACCTAATCCATCTCATATCTTAGATTTCATAAAGCATAAATTTTTAATTTGGAAATGAAATCTATCCAAGCATAACATCCATGAAAATATAAAATCATAGCACAATGATTTTGGTAATCCAAAAACATTTCAATTTGAAGGTAAAATTGGGGTGTGGATGAAACTCACAAATCTTTAGTCTTGTAAAAAAAAAGTTCACCTATTAGGGCTATAATTTGGTCATATTAGATGATCTACCCTATGAGGAGTATGCTATGTTAAAATCTTTTCAGACTATTAGGTCTTACCGTGTGAACAAATTCTAGACTTACAATAAAGTAAGGACTTTGTTAGGAGATTTAAAACAAGGTCTATTAGAACCACTCTATGAAGAGGATTTTCGTGACTCAATATATCAAAATGAATTCAGGACCTGATCCTTCCATTCTCTTTGAGATTTTCTTAAGAATCTCCTCTCTTCAAAATATCAATCTGATCTCCTTATCTGATATGCTCTATTCTATCCTTCAATACTAGGTTGGTCTGTCTGATCTCTTTTCATGCATAGCCTTCCTTCTCTCTACACATAAATTATGTACTCACTCACATTCACTTTCACATATACCATTGATCTTAGGTATAACCCTTCTAAAATAGATAATCATAGAAAGTTCTAGATCTTATTCGTTGATTGATATTTCATCTGTTTTCCATTTTACCCTTTTGATTGCTTAATCTTCTATTCTTGGGGATAATGCCTTTTGAAAAAATATGTAATCTTCCCCATAATTATTTCTACAATATTTAGATGTTGTGTATAAGTCATCTAAAATGATTTACATAAGTTCTTGTGCAATTACAAACTCATATGTGATAATTAATATTCATGTTGTCACTCAACTTTTATATGGTCAGCATGTACTGACTCACTTGGTAGTAACTTACTTTCAAAATACTCAGTCTCTTCTATGTTACTTAGCTTGTATCTTGACTCAATCTCTTCTAGGGTGCTCGACAATATTTGACTTTCTCAACATATGATAAAATATAAACAAGTCCTCTATAGCTTGAATTTCTCTAGATAGCTTAGTCACAATGATGACCATCTAAAGCTTCCTTGTAAATGACTTAGTGTTAGACACTAATAGATAACTTGGGCTTAGAGATCAATAGTTCTATCTAGATTTGTTTCATGAGACATGTCTATTTTCACAATATGAGGATATATGGTTATGGAATAAGAGGTTATGTAATGTAAACTTTGAAAATTTTGTTAGCACTAGTAAAATGAAAAGAGTAAGAGGTTTTCCAAAACTAAAGAAACTTGATAATGCTATGTGGAAACAATGTCAATTGGGAAAAATGTAAAAGTCTAGTTTCAATAGAAAGAAATATTCATCTTGTGATATTTTAGAATTGGTTCATACTAACCTATGTAGACCTATTGGTGTTAAAACCTATTGTAGAGACAAATATTATATTCTATTAGTTGATGAATATTCTAGAATGACATATATGATGTTTTTTAAAGAAAAATCTATTTCCTTTTAGCTCATTAGGTGGTATTTGTCTAGAGTTGAAAAGGCAACAAGAAAGAGTCTGAAGTTCTTGAGATCTAATAGAGGTGGCTAATTTATTTCCAATGAATTTAACATATTTTGCAATAATATAGGAACCAAAAGGAAAAGGTTAGCACCTAGGACCCCTCCTCAAAATTGAATATTTGAAAGGAGAAATAGATCAATCATGGACTATGCTAGATCACTAATGATGGGGAAGAATCTATATCATAAATATTGGAGAAAGTTTTTAAGTAAATTTTTTTATACATTTAATAAGGTACAAGTCAAGAAATGTAAAAATGTTACACCTTTTGAACTATGGTATGGATATGCATTCAATGTAAAGTATTTTAAAGATTTTTGGAAGTCAATGTTATATAATCAAGGATAATAGAAATGTAAAAAATTCATTCTAAAAGTGATTAATAGGAAATAAATGTAATGCCAACATCTAGAATCTCATTAGATAGAAAAAAAAATGGACATAGTTATATGATCAAAGGATAATGGATGAATACATCATAGATCTCTCTCAATATATAGGAAACATGTGATAAGATGTAATCGCCTATCCACTAAAAGTGAATTATCCTTTACTATAGACAAATAGAGAAATAGTGGTTTGGTCCATTATTCAAGTGGTTTGTAAGTGAATCAAGGCACTTATATTGGAAGGCTACTAAATGATGGTAACTTTGTCAATTGGAGTGCCTTAAAGGAGGGAAAGAAAGCCAATTCTAATAGCCAAACTGAAGAGGATGATTCCAATGCATTTCAAAAAGACAAGTCTTTCCCTATGGAGGTTGAGGATCCCATAAATTTTGATTTATGTGTTCATATTGAAGGTATAATTCTAGGTGGGTATAATGGTTATAAGCTCAAGTGGTCATCCCTTTTCAAAGTCAAACCTAGTGAAAGGTCCTCTTTTCTTCCTAGTACTTGCAAAGTTGATAGGCCAAAAAATGATTTTTAATTTTTTTTAGGATGCTTTAGTTGAACATTCTATTTTAGTTATGCACATTATGTTGGTTGGGAAATTTCTAGGTCTTAGACCCAATATTGAGGTAGTACATTCAATTCTCAAGGGTAAATGTAAGCTTAAGGGACAAGAGGATATTTTTTCCCTCCTAAGGGCTTTTTCATCATTTAACTTTTGTAATAAGGTGGATATTTTTTTTTCTATGTCGAGGGCCTTGGAGTTTTGGCAAGAATTCTCTAGCCTTTAAGAAAGGGGACCCAAGATGAATTTTTATGACACTTTTTTTCATATGTTACTTATGTGGGTCAAATTCCCAAGTCTCCCCTAGAGTTTTGGAATGAAGATATTTTGAAGGGCCTTGCCACTTTATTTGGGAAGTTGTCTTCCATTGACCCCATGATTACATCTAAATCTAGGTTAGTTAATGCTAGGGTGTGAGTTAATGTCCATCAACTGATCAACATTTCTAATAAAATAGAGATAATGTTCAAAGTTAACTATGGATATGGAGGAGATATACTTTGTTAAGTCTTCTCTTCTAGAGGAAAATCTTTCCACAAGTAACCAGAAGACTATGATAAAGGAAAATCAATTCAAAAAATTGGAGATGAGTGGCCCAAAGCTTGAGAGCATAACAAAAAGGATAAAGGCATTTCCCCCTCCTCTTTGGGAATGTCAATAAGAGGAAGAATTAAAGTGGATGCAAGATCTCCAAAGTACTCACCAGAAAGAATATTTTCAAAAAATATTTGTTAAATAGAGAGTATATAAAACATAAAGAATAGGAAGGAATCAACCATCTAGGATTTCACTTGCCAAAAATAAAGATAATATCTTGGAGCATTTGGGGGCTAAATAACCCTCGTAACGAAGAAATTCTAAGGAATTTTGCAAGGGATCATAAATCAGATATCATGATGATCTAGAAAACAAAAATGGTGAAATAAAGAGTGTAGAAGATTAAAGTGTTTAAATTTTTTGGTATGGTAGGTAGTAATGTTGAAGGAGCTTTGGGAGAAACTATAGTTTTTTGGAATCATAACACAATTATTGGCATTCCTCTTATTTCCAATTGTAAACTAATTATTGTTAAACTACATCAAATAAGGGAAAAAAATTATAGGTCCATATCAAAATTCTATGCTCCTAACAATAAATCTCTCAAGAAAACAATTTGGTTTAGTCTTTTAGAATCAAGATGCTCTTTCAAAGACCTTAGTTAGTTTGTAATAGGGGACTTTAATACTCTTCTACATGAAAGGGAAAAGTCAGAAGGGATTACAAATAAGTAGAATGATAGATGTGATTTGATGGACTTTATTAGTCAAGAGGCCCTAATGGATTTGGAGCTAAGGGGAATGAAGTATAGTTGGTCTAACAATAGGATTGGAGATTAGATGATTTGAAAGTCAAGTTGGATTAGGCTCTAATTTTGCATGACCATAGAGGTAGTTTTTATCTCTTTCCTCTTGCTCCAAGGTTGGTCTTGATCATTTCCCTTTTATTTTATCTACTTTTCATATTAATAGAAAGAAAAAATATTCTTTTAAATTTGCAAAATCTGGATTATGCATCCAAACTTTAAAGATATCTTCAAAACATGGTGGAATAGAAGTGTGTAGATTATGCCCATGTTTAGCATGATAAATAAATTCAATAATCTTATGAAGAGCATTAAAAAATGGAACATAAATACCTATGCGGACAACTTAAACACCAAATATACTATTCAAATAGAGTTGAAAGAATTCTAGGACAAAATCTAATTGGATGGTTTCCTTGTGAAATATCACAACATCATTGCTAAGGAGGAGATGTTCTAGAAGTACAGGTCCATAAATTTTTTTTTGAAGGGAGGATGCAAGAATACTAAATTTTTCCATGTTACTACTCTTAAGCACAAGGTTTTCAATAGGATCATTCAGATAAAAAATCTCATTAGAAGTGTTAATAAAGATGATGCTAGCACTATTGAGATAAGGGACTCTTTGGCCTTTTGTCCTATACTCATAGTTGTATCTTCGAGATCAAGAAAAAGTTTTATATTCTATTCCTATGCTTGTGAATGATAGTTAGAATATAATTCTAGATGTTATTCCTTCATCATGGAAAATTCAAAATATAGTAATATCTTTTGAGGGGGGAAAGGCACCTAGTTCAGATGGTTTCCCCATGGTGTTTTTCCAAAAAAATGGCATATCATTAGTAAGGATGTCTCAAATAGTTTTAAGGAGATCTATGGCTCTAGAATGCCACTAAAAGAGATTAGTTCTACCTTCTTGGTGCCAATCCCTAAGATAATTGACATTGACTCTCTTGATCATTTTAGACCTATTAGTTTATGCAATCTTTTATAAAAGATAATTTATAAAATACCTACTTTACATATTTTGAAGATTTTTTCATGTGTTAAAATATCCTTCTAGTAGAACATCTTTTTGTTTGGAAGAAAAAAATGACTCTACTATTGCAGTGCATGAAAATATTCATTCATTAGTTAGATCCTAAAAACATGGTTTTCTTATGAAGTTGGACCTCTCTAAGGCCTATGATAGAGTAGATTGGGATTTCCTATTAAAGGTTCTCTTTGCTTTTGGTTTTGAATCCATACCAACCTAATTCATCAATCAATTCTTTTCTATAACTTCTACTGCTATGATTGTGTATGTTACTTCTTCCAATTTTTTCAAACCTTCTCAAGGATCAAGGCAGGGTGACCCAATTTCATCCATTTTATTTCCTATTATAGTTGACTATCTAGGTTAATTCTTACCCCAATTAATTTTCAAGGATTTTAAATGAT
This sequence comes from Cupressus sempervirens, assembly GCA_028749045.1. Classification (NCBI taxonomy): domain Eukaryota; kingdom Viridiplantae; phylum Streptophyta; class Pinopsida; order Cupressales; family Cupressaceae; genus Cupressus; species Cupressus sempervirens. Next base: position 221,342,465 of record CM053791.1, read on the forward strand.
GAAAAGATTTAGTTAGGGAGGCTCGCATTATTAAGGCTATACTAAACTCTCACTCCACTACTACTAGCCAACTAGTGAATTGGGATAAAATGTCCTTATTTTTTTTCAATACATCATAATAAAGGAAGATTAAGATATCTACGATTTTAAGTTTCTCTATTTCTTCTTTTCTAGGTTCTTATATCGACCCTCCCCTTTTATCGTAAGCCCCCTAAAATATTTCATAATGGATTTATAAGAAAATTTAATGGTAACTTGACAAGTTAGGGAATCTATTAATAGAGATGGAAAAATCACTATTCTTAAAAGTTGTCTTCAAAATCTCCCAATTTATACCTTCATTTTGGTTAAAATTCCTATTAAGTCCATTGATTTTCTAGAAAGAATTCATAAAAAAAATGTTTGGTCAAGAACCAAGGAGACGAAGAGATTACCTCTTATTTATTGGGACCAAGTCCATAAGCCAAGGACTATGGAAGGTCTTGGGATCGAACCTATTAAAGTCCAAAATAAAACATTACTACCAGAGTAATATGGAGGATGCATGGTGATAAAATAGTTACATTTGTAAAAGAAATACCTTTACAATTCTCATCTTCTTCTTGTTTTCCTATTCTCCCCCAATTTAGATAATCACTCCTATAGAAGAGTTATGTGCTAGATACTAAAATTCTTGTTGGAGCTGATGTGATATGGAAACTAGAGAATGACAATATAATAAGATTTTGGGAAGATGATTTGATAAAATAAATTCCCTTGGTGGATATTTTTTAAAGCCAAGACATAATTAACCACTATAAAATATTTATGGTAATATGGTTTTAGACTATTCGATCAACAGTAAGTGGGTCAACCTACCTTCTATCAAATCTAGTTTAGGATAAATTCAAAAAGGTTTTAAAAATGTTTGGAGGGTTGATATGGAGGCATTTAGTTCTCCAATTTGGTCCCCTAACCCAAATGAAATTTACTCTATTTGTTCTATCATCACGAACCTCCTTTTAAAATGTGATTGTCCTTTTTGGGCCTCATCCTATCCTAAGGGATTGACTCCTAAGAAAGGCATTTTCTATTGGATTATGATTCAAAATTAAATTTTGACTTTGGATAATATATGTGTTGGTTAACAATTTGTCTTCCTTGATAAGTTGGTTTATACCTTGACTCTTTACTTGCCCAAAGGCTTTTGGAAAACACAAAATTAACAACAAAATGGGTAAGTGTAGTGATCTATCAAAGACCCCTCAATTTAAAGGTACAACTTCCTTATAAGTGCAAGATATTTAATGAATTTGTTTTTTAGGTTTTGGGGTATGCTCTTAACTAGAGAGTAGAAGATGCAAAAACCAAGTTGCTCAACACTTTAAACAACCTAGGCAAAGAAGGGGTATTATCTCACAAGATGCAAGTTACTTAGACTAATAATGAAGAGAAAAGGAAACATACAAGAATAATTATGACAATAGGAAGAAAGGAAAGATAGTGAAATAATTAATTCCTAGGTTATAGAGTTAGCCAATGTTTTGACAATACATAGGTTGTCTATCCTTCAACTACTCCACATGCTAGTTCCTAGCTTCCTTATACAAACAACTAAACTAAATTCACAACTCATGACCAAAAATAGAGGTAACAAAAGACATGCTTATGTCGAAGAGAGTAGAGCATACAATATATTGAATGAAGGAAACAAAAACAAGTTTATTCATATTCATTCAACTTTCAACATTAACACATTCATTCCATAAACTCCACTTCAACTAAATGAATAATAAAACTTAAAATGAACTCTGAGTCTCACATGGTAGTCCTAGCTATAGGGGTTTTCTCGAAGTAAATTTTTCTAATCTAAGTTACATCATAAAAGGTTACATTTATAGGTCTTCTCAAAATGGCCGGTTACATTGGATGGCTACTCAATAGAGCATCTTTGAACATAATAATATAAACATAGAACATGCTCTAATCATTTTTCATTATAGATATAAGAAAAATGTCAAGAATGAATATAAAATAAAGAGACATGAAGAATGATTGATGTTTGATAGAGCATCAAAATCATCACACCTTCTTAGAAGTAACTAATTTAGCCTTATATTATTACATGGCTTCAGTTACTTTATCCAGCTCTTTGATGCCTAGAATGAGAATATTGTCAGCTTGGATCATCTAGTACTCATGCATCTCTATAATTTCATCAATTCTGGCCACTCTTGATTAGAACTTCTCCATTTCTCTTTTGATGATTGCATCTATTACTAATGATTCCTAGATCTTAAGCACTTGGAAGTTGAGTGAGTCAATGGCTTCATCAAAAAATTCCAAGAACTTGGACATCATTTTTTTTATGTCCATGAACTTGCCATTAGTAGACATAAAGGACTCTATGTGCAAGATCTTTAAGTATTGAAACAACTTGTTAATGATCTTTTACACTAGGTTGTGTACATCCTTTAGTTTATTTGTAGATCTCATTGAGTTTTATGTGACAAACTCCAAGGATTTCTTCTAGTGGGATAGTGACTCTTGGCCAATCTTTAGAATCCCATGAGTAATGGCCACATTGGTCTTCATATCTACCACTTTCTATAGAAGGGTCAATTTCTCTATTAGCTTGTCTATTGTCTTCTCTATGGTTGTTTGATGATCTATAATTTCCTCTTTGGGCTTGTGAGCATCTAGTACTAAGCTTCCTAGATTCTCACCTAGTGGGAGACCTTGGGCATTTATTTGATCTACCCATGCTTGATCTACGTACCCAATTTTTATTTCTTCCTATAGCTTGAGTAGTAAGTTCTTATTCTCTTTTGCATTTGGGTTGAATTGACTAGAAGAAGTACTCCCAAGTGTACACTTTATGTCTTCTAATAGCTCTATTAGAGGAATTCAATATCTCCTTCTTTGCTTTTAGCTCTTCCAACTTGTCCTCAATCTTCTTATTTCTTGAAATCCACATATTCAACATGGAATCATGAATTTGAATGCCAAGATCTAGTGTTCTTATTTGGAAGTCATCTTTTGAGAGCTTGTGAAATCTTCCTTCTTTTTGAAGCTCTACTATCTCAACTAGCATATGGCTAGTTGTTCAATCTGTGGTTAGTGCTGCAATATTCTTTTTCTTCTTTTCTTTCTTTGATGGTTAGGAGGAGGTGACCTGTGTGATCAAGTCCTTTGATGGGCTCGCATCCTCATATCTCCTCTTCTTCCTATCAATGGTCTCCTCAAGCCAACACTTTTTAGAGAGAATATTAATAGAAAATTGTAATGCAGATGGATTAAATAGCTTCCTTAGAACCAAACTTTGGTTACCAAAAGGGATAATGCATCCCATTATTGAGATCTTTCTTATTCTTGGCCATCGATGGGATTAGTATCAACATCCAAATTGATGACTTGAATAGGGGAGGATGGCTTAGCCACTAATTTCTCTTATTCCTTCCCCTTATCCTTGTCATCTTCTTTTTCTCTAGTCTTCCCAATGTTTGGAAGAGGATTGGCTCCATAAGTAGGATTAAGTGACACATTCCTTTTTGGAGGTTGGTCCCCTCCTTTGCAAAGGGATTGTGATAGCCCTACAAATGTTGTTGTAGTGGATGTTGTGTTCATGGATGCAGCTAACTAGCTCACTCTAGCTAATACTCTACCCATAGAAAGGTGCTCCTAGTCCTCTTCTTCCTTGCTCAAATCCACTCCACCCATTTTTTTTCTCTCTCTCTTGATTATCCCCCACATCATGACCTCCATTTTCTCAATGACTAGGTCTATAGGTGGGGTAGATAGGATAGATGTGACTTTGATCTTCTCATAAGATGTGGGGCTCATGTAGGCTCTATCATTCGCAAGATAATAAACATCGACAAAATTATTACATAATTTAATTTCCTCAATAGTAAGTCATGACCAAAATCTCTCTCAAGGCCAATAGGGAAGGCAACTACTTTGGTTACCAAAAGGGATAATGCATCCCATTATTGAGATCCTTCTTATTCTTAGCCATCCATGGGATTAGTATCGACATCCAAATTGATGACTTGAATAGGGGAGGATGGCTTAGTCACTAATTTCTCTTGTTCCTTCCCCTTATCATTGTCATCTTCTTTTTCTCTAGTCTTCCCAATGTTTGGAAGGGGATTGGCTCCACAAGTAGGAGTAAGTGACACATTATTTTTTGGAGGTTGGTCCCCTCCTTGTCCAATGGATTGTGATAGCCCTACAAATGTTGTTGTAGTGGATGTTGTGTTCATGGATGCAACTAACTAGCTCACTCTAGCTAATACTCTACCCATAGAAAGGTGCTCCTAGTCCTCTTCTTCCTCGCTCAAATCCACTCCAGCCATTTTTGTTCTCTTTTGATTATCCCCCACATGAGGACCTCCATTTTCTCAATGACTAGGTCTATAGATGGGGTAGATAGGATAGATGTGCCTTTGATCTTCTCATAAGATGTGGGGCTCATGTAGGCTCTATCATCCACAAGCTAATAAACATCGACAAAATTATTACATAATTTAATTTCCTCAATAGTAAGTCATGACCAAAATCTCTCTCAATTTTCGTACTCATTGAGACACCTAAACCAGAAGTCTTTAATATTTGGGACATTTCTATCTAGATATCCTAGCTTTATATGGTCCGTAACAAAATTCACTAGATCATATTGAGGCATGAGCACCTCATAATCTAAAATTTTGATCTTGACATCAAAACTCTTCACCAAATTTTGGGCATCTGATCCAGAGGCACATGAATGTGGGCCTACCACTATAAGGAATGGTATCTTGAAAATCTTCTTAACATTTGAACATAGGGTGTTCACCTCCAGCATTTGTTGACACAACTCAACTAGAACTACCTTGTCCTCTAAACAGTTGGGCAACCTCTTGGGAAAACCATCATAGGCTCCTATCCACAAATAGGAGAAACTTGAAAATTGGATGAATGAGCATCCAATGTGGCTTATAGCCAAAATTGCCTCGAGTGAGAACCTCCTTTCCAAACATCATTGTAATTCTTTGCACAACCTCATTGTTAAAGCATCATTAAAAATAAAGTACTCCTCTTAACTTCTTCGCAGGTGCAAATGTAGGTAAAATTTACAAATTTTGGTGTGCTCATCATAATTTGGGATACTAGGAATTCTAGGCCACATGTGGTGGGTTGTTAAAGAATAGATTAAATAAGTGGACATGTAGAACTTCTTGAATCCTTTGGTTAACCATAACCATAAGGCAAGCTCATCATAGATGATTTGTGCCCAATCAATCTTCATATCCTTAGCTAAAATTACTTGCACCAGGAAAATGTGATGCTCGATAAACTCAAAATCCTCCACTCTTGCTTTCAATCTAAGGAGAAGTGTGAGGATATCCACAACCTCTCACTTCAGATTTGTGACAAATAGATTTTTCGGCATCTTGTTCTTCTTAGAGTGAGCAGTATAGAACTAGGTCCTTTTCATTTGTTCCTATCTAAGGGTTTTTTTTTCATTAAACATGGAAATAGAGGACATGAAATCAATATCACAACATTTGTCCGATGCAGGGATGTGAAAATGCTAACTAAATTAGTGCCTTGTTAATTGATAAGAGAATGGATTGACATAGAAATAGAATTTGCATCACTTCTGGACTCTCTCTCTCTCTCTCTCCTCTCTCTCTCTCTCTCTCTCTCTCTCTCTCTCTCTCTCTCTCTCTCTCTCTCTCTCTCTATGCACTCTTTCACTAGTTTTGGTACTTGAACTACCATTAAAAATCCTATTGCTTCTATCAATCTTCTCTCTTTGAGTTTTAGAGTGATTGGGTGAATGGGTTTGGAATTTAGCCTCCTATGTAGATCACCAAAATCTTAGAACTTGGAGGATGTATCTATAAAGTATTTTAACTCACTCTTCAAGACAATTAATCTTTTGTAACTAGAAACTTTGATTTCCATTCACTATCACTTCACAAGATACAATTCTTGATAAATAGTCATTAAATAAGCTTGTAAAGACCAATTTCTTGCAAATATGATGAAATAGCTTTAGGAATTAGAATGTTGGCACCACATGAACAAAATTAAGTTTAGAGAACAATTATAATTGTTGTATTTAAATTTAATTCCATGAGTAGTAGCTATTTAAACTTTCTATTTATTTGCACACAACATGCTAAGTTCTTGGAAGCACTCTTAATTTACTTAAAGTAAAGAGATATGACTAAAAGTCAATAGAGAACACAAATACTTAGCTTTGTAAAAAGTGGCTCACTTAGCTTTGGAATCTAACATGTAGACATTCTTAACAATATTAACATATGTGGGAGAGAATGAAACACTTAGCATTTTTGCAAAGTTATTTTTCTTTTATTCAAAATCATAGCACAAGAAGTAATCTTTTCGTAGCTTGCACAATTCATTCTTCCACTCTCTACCAAAGGCTTTAACATTGCTTTTCTTTCATAATCAATTCATATCTCCAACACAAAATTCTTCGAAAGTATCATTTGAGTATCTTCAAAGAGTATTTGGTTTTTCAGGTACCTTGAATTTGTATCCTCAAAGCCCATAGAAAAATAGCATATTTTGTTACCTTTGGAGGAAAACTCCTTTCTTAGCAATATTCTCCAAACTAAGGTATAGAAAACAACATTCAACCTTCAATTTAGATTTGATGGTCCTGAAGCTCGACCTTGAGCATGCCTCACTTATTATGATCCTTTGAATAGTTATTTTAATCCTATGCTATCATTAATTGATCATTCAAACTAAGATTTTCTCAAGATCATGCAACCATAGAAATAGAATGAACAAAGTTCATTTCCATGAATATGCAACAATAAACCATAAATCCATATTCCCTAGCAACATTTGATCTTATCTCCATAGATTTGAATGAGAATTAACATGGCCTCTATCCATAGCTTCATAAATCCTTAGGCATTGGAAAAATTATATTCACAACCCTTTTAATCACTATCCACAATTTTAACATTCAAATTCACACTTGGTGTAGCTAGCTTTATGGGAAAATTAACTTGACAACTTGAAATCTGTGAGATATGAAATGTCAGGGAAAGATAGTAGAGAATAATATTCAGAACACTTACTTCTCATCGAGAGGACATAGTATCACACCCCAACCATGCCTAAATCACCTAATCCATGTGCACACTAGAAAATAGGAAACACAATTAGAAAGATTAGGTAAATGTATTGCAAATGAGACCTAGAAAAAAGAGTGGAGCACTTGGAAATATGAGAAGTAAGTGGCCTAAACAAACCTAGACATGAGTTTCTTTCACTCACACATTTACTTATACCAATAACCTAAAGATTAAAAGGGGGAAGACTAAAACTTGGCAACAATATGTAAGAGGTGATTTAAAATGGTAAAAAAAAAAGCTTTTAATGTAAGAAGAATTAGGATCTTGTTATATCCATATCTTTCTCTTATGTCCATTTTTTTGAGAGGTATGGGATACTATTATTTGTCTTCAAATTTTAAGTTCAATTTTCCTAGGGAGTCTTAGGAATAGTTTTCCCAATAGGTATGTCTAGAGACTAATGAGAATAATAGGCTAGTCTAGGACCTTACTACCTTTGATCTATTCTAGAATATCTAGAAAGAAAAAATCATTGTGAATTCAGAGATATGGAGACTATGGGTTTGATTGTTCCTAACAAGACTATTAGATCAATTAAATGGAACTTCATGGCCATTGTGAAAGATGGAAAGTTTAGTAATCAGGTTTTTAATATAATTGATCATTCTCTATATGATTTTAATATAAAAATACTAGAATCAATTTGAGAAGTGAAGTTGTGTGGAGGACTCCCTTAGATAGTTGGATGAAAACAACTTTTGATGGCACTCGAAAGCTAACCTAGACCATATGGGTTGTGTTAGGACTATTAGAGACTTTAATGAGAATTGTATTGATGCCCTAGAGGTCACATTAGGATCTTATACATTTCATGTGGTGGAAGCTACTAGTTCTCTTCAAGTGGTGAGATTGGCTATGTCCCATACTTACAAGAAACTATGAATCTAAGGAGAATCGAATAATATTTGTAATTTCCTTCTTGGTAAGTCACTATTTAAAGTGGGCTATCAAAAATATTATAAAAATACATTTAACATATATTTAGTTCTTTTGAGAGTGTCACTATATAACAAACATATTGAGATGCTAACATAGTGCTTGATCGAATTACCAACTTGGTAGAGTTGGTGATGCATGTGTTCATTTTGAATGCTAATATTAAGTCTAACATTGAGGTAAAATAAATCATAAAGATCAATTAGACACATAGTGTCATGGGAAATTTACAAAGGTATGATATAAATTATACGAAATAGCATTTAAATTCAAAGTATTATTTCCTGAAGATGAAGGTGGTATGACTTAATTTATAATTATTACCCACAAGTTTGGTGGGCTATTATGGTCATTTTCTTCTTCATCATTGAACATAGATACAATGCATTTAAAAATTATAGAAATTGTAATTTTTCTTTTCAAAGAGATTATAGATAGATGGGGGTTCTCTAAAATGCCAAGACCCAAGTTCTTGTGAGGAGTGGAATAGTAGTCCATTTGTTTGGGAACAACTATAGAATGGGGGAATTACTATCTACCTAGAAAGGTTGCATGGTTTCAAATGGTAAACTTTTCTACATTTTTTTAAGGATGTAAGGGTGAGTACAATACCATGTATGGCATCACTTTCACCCTCATCCCTGAATTTATTTTAGAGATTTTTCCTCTTCCTTTTGAAGGCATGGATTTTTACAAATATAGGAAAGTAGAGGATTAAACTTTGACTAACTATAAAAAAAAAAGCCTAAGAGAAACTCATTGGTTAAGGAGTGGGACTAATTCTAAAGCTCTTAGTTAAACCCATTTGGATTATTATAATTTAATTTTACTAAAATATTTTGGATATGGGGATAATGTTTATTTTCTTTACTATATTGTCAATTCCCTCAATAATAGTGTCATTCAACATCAGAATTTTTTTTCCATTCCCATCCCTCATGAGGGGCTTATTCTAATTTTTATAGAATATTGCAAAGTTCATTCCCATAAATGACCATTTAAAAATACTAAGAATGGTGAGTGAGATATGTATCATACTAGGAAAAGGAAGGCTTTTTAGGGACCAAAGATTTAAAAAGGTAAGATAATTCTTGATGATAATGAGAGTGTTATGGAGCTAAGAGATGAATCTATTAACATGTTAGAGGTTTTAATGGAGACTAGGGATCTTAAGAATGCTTGAAAAGATGATCCAAAGGGTATGGAACTGGAATTTAAGTCTGACAAGAAAGATGCACCTATTTACTAGAACAAGGGTAAAAGTACTTCCCCTATTAATAAGAGTAGCCATATGAAAGGTAAGGAGGGGGGCCACAAGAAGCATAATTTGAAGAGTAAGGACACTCCGCATGTCATTACTATTATTGACCACCTTTTTGAACACCTTCTTACAAGGTCTAAAGGAGATCACTTCGATCACCATAATGAAACCCATATACTAAAGAATTATAATGTGTAGACTAGTTTGTTTCCTTCCTCCTTGGAATTCCTACATAAGGCTAATGAATAAATGGATGTTTTTATTTCTATCAATACTTGGGTTTATAATGAAATCCACACCCTTAGAAATAGGGGTTAATGTTTTGGAGAAGAAGAAAATAAGATGAATAAGTAATAAAGAAAATGTAACAAATCCCTAGAGAACTTTAATCTCTAGGAGGATAAAACCATAAATATCCTCAAGGAGAGTGATGAGAGGATTAATTCCTATTTTCAAAAAATCTAGGATATGACAAGAAAAACCCATATGGAAGTTATTGAGCTCAATGTGATCAACAGAAGGAATGAAAAGGAGGTGAATGCTACAGAGAAATTTTAGTTAGAGAGACTCGTAATATTAAGGCTGATTTGAACTCTTATTCTGCTACTACTATCGAACTAATGAATTGGAGTAAAATTTCCTTATATTTTTTCAATACATCAGAAGAAAGGAAGATTAAGATCTCTAGTATTTTAAGTTTCTCTATTTCTTCTTTAACAGGTTCTTATCTCAACCTTCCCCTTTATCTTAATCTTGTTGAAACCTGTCATAATAGATTATTAAAAAAATTATTGGTAAGATGGAAGGTTAGGATGGTATTGAGCTCAATGTGATCTTGGAAAGAAATTTAAAGAAGGTGACTGCTACTAAGGGATTAGGCAAGAGAACTAGGGAAAGTCTTAATAGGAAAATGATGGCTTCCTCAAAGGTCATGAATTAGCTAACCACCACCATGGATGAGGTGAATGTGATGGGGATAATGTTGTCAAGGCTCTTAAGTAGTTGGTTTGGTTTTAGGTTGGGTCTATTCTATCTTATTAGTCCTCAGTTTTTAGTTTTTGGACTTTTGGTTGTTTACAACATACAAGGTAGTTTCTTGGTTGTTTGTCCTCTAGCATTGTCTTAAAATATGGGTTTATTTGGACTATCTCTTATAATATTTTGGATTGGGTTTCATTTCTCCTTTAAAACCAATCTTTACTTGAATCTAAAATCAACAAGAGAATGATTATGCAAAAAGAACACAAAAGTTAGATCTAACAAATAATCTAGTGTGATATGATAACTAGCTCCATCTCAAGCAGATTTATTCAAAATAATGTGCTAAAAAAATTCAAAATCGTATGTGTCTCAATGAAAACTAATATGGAAATACATTATCTTAAGTAACCTCAAGTGAGTGTAATTATTAATATTTAATTACACCAACACCCCCCTTAAGTGAAACTTAGAAAAATGAGCTTAATCTTACAAAATCCCAATGGAAATGCATAATGGATCCTTTTTAATATGCTAGCATCTAATAGATTGATTTATACTATGAATTATAATGATTTTGGTTGTATATTAGTTATACAGTATAATCGAATATGAAATTTTTTTTAATCCAAACTTTTTACACCTATATTATAATCTGATGTTGATCAATTATAGTTAATCCTAAACTGTGTTAAGGATGATACTTACAAAGGACACAATTATCATCAAGGTTGTAATTTGTTATAGTAAAACTAAATCCACATAGGGTCATGACCCTATGTGTCATGAGCCATGCAAGGTCATGACTCTACATGGCATGAGACATGCAGGGTAATGACCATACGTAGCATGAGCCACATAGTGTCATGCCCCTATGTGGGAACACCATTACATTTATACAAGTATCGTGTGAGAAGTGTTGGTAAAAGCATAAAAAAAAATAACATGCAATTACCTCTCTTCTCCAAATTTTCATGATAACATACACTTAGAGTTATCAGATAATTATGAGTTGACAATTATATCCATCTCTGCAATACAATGAATTGTATGGTTTATCTAAAGTCATAGGCTAAGAGCAATATATTTTAGAAGAATCTTACATCTGATGTGAAATTATGGATCTAAAGATATTATATAGAAGAATTAATTTCTAAGTCAAATTTAAATATAACCACAAACATTCATATTTGTACTTTCTTTAATAGATTCCATCTATCTTGACATAATATTGTAGCTTAACATATATAGATCAAATAAAAGGAAATAATTTAGACTTAAATTCATTCAAAAAGTACAGTGATGGTGAATCAAATTAGATTCAATGAAAAACTTGAAGGAGCATCAAATTTTTTATTATGGAGAATTTTAATTATGAGAATACTTCAAGAACCTTAACTAGATTCATATGTAGAAAAAACAAAATTAAATTTAAAAAAATAGACAACTTCATACTTATGCACATTATGTGACTCATTTATGTCCAGATGAGAGATTTGGATACTGTCACACTTTCAACCATTTCATTTGGCCTTGAGATCTTTACAACATGCATTATTTTATTATTCATTATTTTCCAATTTTATATTATATTTTACATTATTTCCCCTCTTTTTTTCTCTTGTAGGTTACCCCTTTCAGTGGGGGACAATGTGAGGGTGTTGCATCATTGACCATTAACAAGGGGAATATAACTACATATTTTAAAGTCATTAAATGAATATATAGATAGATATGTACTTTTAAATTTTTTTTACTAATGAAATGTTATTACATTGGTTGTTTTATAGGGGGTGGCCTCTGGTGATATACACACCCAAATTCACCATCGTAGACCCTCAAGTGCTTCCATTTGTAGTGAGAGCCCTATAGTATGTATATTTATCATTTATTTGTTACTTATCTTAATATTTTTAGATCAAAAAGAAATTATTGTCATCATTGTAACAAATTAATTTTCAATGGTCATAGGAAATACCTTACATGATGGAGGGGGATTAGCAAGGCTTTGTTGTTTTCTCACTCAACCGAGATTTTCTGATGTGAGATCACCTATGGTAAATTATAATTTGAATTCTTGATTATGCTATTAATTTATTATGTTATCATTAATAGCATTATAGTTTAAGTAGTAGATCAATTTGACAACCATACAAACATCTTTAGAATGGACTTAGTGAGGTGCATGCTTTGTCGAGGACATATGCAAGGACTCTTGATGGTGGAGGAAGGTGTGGAGAGAGGTAAATGAAGTTGCCTTTATTTTTTATCAATATTTATTTGAATAAATTTATATATGATATGTACAAAGGATTTAATTAACTAGTTTGTCTTAGATTTTATCTTTTTTGGTCATACAAGATCTAGCAAATTTAGAGAGTGCATCAAGGAGGCTCCATTTTGTTGATCCTCCAATAGCCTAGGATATAGTAGATTTTTAGGGATACATTAGGGCACATGCTATGTATTATAAAATTTGATTTCATAGACATATTTTGATGGTATGCACCATATTTTGTATATGCATGTAAACCTTGACATACATTTGCATAAAATTTATATATGATTATATATTTTAATATATTGCATTATTGTAAATTGTTGTGCATGTGTATTTGTATAGTGTATGGAATCTTGTTTATTTTTATCATGTTCATTAGAGTTTTGTTAACTAGATTCTCATTCATTGGAATCTTATACATGGTTTATGAAATCAATATCACAATAATAGAAAATAATTAAACTCCTCTAAAGATTTAACCAACCCCAAAACCAAAATCCCTCCTTTTGAAAAAACAACCAAAAGAGAAGAAAATATCTTGAAATTTTTCAACAACCAACTAACCAGGTAGAAAATGAACAAACAAATAAATAAGGGCTTGAGTTATGACCCTCAAAGATAATTGCTAAAATGTGCTTAGTGCACCTTGTGGGAACCTTGATGTGTGGTGCTTGTGAATGTTCTAGTGACTTTGCAGAGAAAAAAATGGTGTCATTGAGGTTCACTTGACCATCTAGAATCAATAGTACTAACAAAAAGATGGCATGGAAAATAGTTTAAAAGTTTCACAGTGATGCACCAATTCACTAAGGAACACTTTGAGGTTTTGCATTGACCAAGATCATTGTATCACTTTTACATAAGAAATGAATCTCCCATAATTGAGAGAGGTTATTATAGACATCAATATCATAGTCATGTAGCATCCAAAAATTCATTGATAGGGTTCATGATTTCTAAGTTACAAGCATCAAAAGATCACTTTCCAAACATTCTTAGGGCATGTTGGAGACACTTTGAATAAGGGAGCTCACAAAATTTTTAGTGACTCAATAGAAAAAAAAGTGGTGTTACTATGATTTATCTAGCCATCTAGAGCTAATAGCATCAATGAAATGATGCCATGATGAATGATTCAAAAGTTTTGGAGTGGTGCACCAATTCACTAAGGAACACTACAAGTTTTGGAATCAACCTAGATTGTTGTGCCAATTTCAAAAATACTTGAATCTCTTAGAACTAAGAGAGGTTATTGTAGACATAAATATCACAATCCTATAACATTTGATATTTTTTCAATAGGAATCATGAGCTTTGAGTTACAAGAGTCAGAATATGACTACCCAAATATGCTTAGGGCACCTTGGAGACACTCCTGATTGGGATGGTCGCAAACATTCTAGACACACCATGGACAAAATAGTGGTCTAAGTGGGGTTCACCCAGACGCTAGAGATAATGACATTGACACAATGATACCATGATGAATGTTTCAAAAGTTGCATAGTGGTGCACCAATTCACTAAGGAACACTGTGAGTTTTGACACAGATCAAAATTGTTGTGCCAATTTCAAATTAAATTTAATCCCATAGAAATGTGTGAGCTTATTTTGGAAATTGATATCATATTCCTAAAGAATATGATAATTTTTTGGTAGGCATCATAAGATTTGAGTCATTCTTAGGACACCTTGGAGATGCTCTAGATCAGGGTGCTTGCAAATGTTCTAGTGACTCTGTGGATGAAATAGTTGTGTCATTGGGGTTCACATGACCATCTAAAGCTAACAACATCAACAAAATGATGTTGTGATGAATGGTTTAAGAGATGCATAGTGATGCACCAATTTACTAAGGAAAACTACAAGTTTTGGCATCGATCAAGATCATTGTGCCAATTTCAAACAAAAATGAATCTCCCATAACTGAGAGAGGTTATTATAGATATCAATATAATAGTCTTATAGAATTTAATAGATAATTGATAGGAATCATCAGCTCTAAGTTACAATAATTGAAAGATCACTACCCAAACATGCTTAGGGTACCTTGGAGATGCTTCTAATCGAGGTGCTTGCAAACATTCTAGAATGACTCTGTGGAAGAAATTGTAGTGTCACTAGAGTTCACCCATCCATCTAGAGCTAACAATACCAAAAAAAAAATACAACAAAAAATGGTTCAAAATTTTCATAGTGATGTATTGATTTAGTAAGGAACACTATAAGTTTTGGCATCAATCAAGATCATTGTGCCAATCTCAAAAAAATTGAATCTCCCAGAACTAAGAGAGGTTACTATAGACATTGATATCATGGTCCTTTAACATCTAATAGTTTATCAATATGCATTATGATCTCTAACTTATAAGAGCTAGAAGATCACTTCTCAAATGTGCTTAGGGTAGCTTTGAGACACTCTAGATTAGGGTGCTCATGAATGTTCTAGTGACTCCATGGATGAAAAAATGGTATTAATAGGGTTCATTGGCTATCCATCCAAAGAAAATGGAACCAATGAAATGATTCCATAATAATCATTTTGAAATCTACATAGTGGTGCATCAATTCTATAAGCAATATTGTAAGTTTTACCATCGATTGAGATCATTGTGCCAATTTCAAATGAAATTGAATCACAAGATATGAGTTACAATCATTAAAAGACCACTACCCAAATGTGCATAGTGAACCTTGGAGATGCTCTAGATCAGTGTGCTTGTTAACATTCTAGAGACTCTGTGGAAAAAATAGTGGTGTCACTGGAGTTCACCTAGTTATCTAGAGCTAATAGTACTAATGAATGATGCCACGATGAATGGTTCAAAATTTTTACAATAGTGCACTAATTCGCTAAAGAACATTATGAGTTTTAGCATCAACTAAGATTGATGTGCCAATTTTAATAAAATAAATCTCCTAGAACTAAGAGAGGTTATTATATACATTAATATCATGCTCCTATAGAATCTGATAGTTCATCAACATGCATCATGATCTCTAAGATATAAGAATTAGAATATTTATCCCTAGATGTGGTTAGGGCACAATGGAGATGCTCTAGACTAGGGTACTTGTGAATGTTCCACTGACTCCATGGAGAAAACAATGGTATCACTAGGGTTCACCCAACCATTCAAAGCTAATGGTACCAAAAAATAGATGCCATGAATATCCTTTAGGGTTAGTTGAAATTTTTTTACAATAATTATAATTATAGAAACTATTACATAGATTCCACTTTGAACATTATAAACATGACCAATATTAAAATATGATTTTTATACTCACTTGATGTTATTTAATGACTTTGACTCTTTTGGCCCTTTTGATTGACCTTTGACCTATATGGAATAATAGGCTAAATGGTTACATAAATGTCCATAAGAATTTACCATCAATAAATTAGATATGAAAACACAAATTAGTGAACCTTATTGAAAAATATGATAAATCAAAAAGTTCATATTTGCAATATTTCAAGTGTTTCATCGTAATTACAATTGAATTCATTATAGATATGAATATATCTTTTCCATACAAAGTAATGTATATGAAACAAAAGGTATTTAATGTACATCACTATGGATACTAAAGTTCTTGTGTATATCATTCACAACCACATTATATATACACAACTACCAATATCCCTATAAACTTTAAACTTTCATAGAATTGACTTGATTCTGCTCCTTAAAATTAGTTCTATCTTCATGCATTAATGCTACTATTAAAGACACCTACAATTCAATATCATACTAAATGCCACTATTATAAGAATTTAATATTAAGAAAAAGAATAGGCATATAGTTAACATATAACACTAAATTTTAAGCATATAATGAACATATGTAACCTTGTTGTGATTTAGTATTACCTAGAGAAGTGTTCCTAAAGGATCATCTCTTTCTTGAGGGTCTCCAATAGGGATTTCTGATCAACATCAGCAATAGTAAAAGTTCTTTAATTTTTGGTCTTCCTTGATGCTTCCCCAACTTGACATTTGATGCTATAATAAAGTGTGAATATTCGATGCTTCACTATAGTCATTATTTTCAAAGTTCAACACTAAAATATTAAATACACGATATATCATGTATATGATATATCCCACCCAAAACTATGTAAATGGTGTTATAAATGCTTTAGAATAACTAAGAGGAGGGAAGGTGAATCAGCTATTCAAGGTCCAAATGTCCTATTCAAACTTATTCATTCATCCAAGCTTTAACTTTTCTACTTAGCAAGTTACTATAAATCAACATGCAAGCATAACACATAAAAGTTCAACAAATAACATAGTGATTTGTGCAGAAACCAAATTTTGGAAAAAACCACTAGTAACATGCTACTCAATTTTCACTCTTCTAAAGTGCTGCCCTATGAAAGGCCTTTCCTATTAAAGGCTACAACACACTATTAAATGTGACCTGGTTAGATGATTTAACCACCCTGTTAGAAGTGGGCCTGGTTAAAAGACTTTAGAACGTTCACTTGGAATGCAACCCTATTAAAGGATTTACAAATGGTTGTTAGACCAACCTAAGTCTGTAGGATTTTCTCTTACCCTAACTGATACAATTGCTAGAGAGTAACAATAAGAGGTTTTGACCTGATTACAACATACAACTTAACTTGTAGATTTTAGATCACTTCTCAACTCATAACATTACATGGCTTAGTCTCCTTAAGTCTCCATGCTCAATTTACCAATGCAATCCTCTCTTTCTAACCTCTTGTTGAAGTAGAGTCTCTATGCTCTGTTCTTCCTTCTCCTAGATGCCTTCTCCTTGACACCCATCAACCACTTTGCAATTCGGCACACTAGCAGCTCTTGTTTCTTGGTATGTGACTTCTTAAATAGAAATCTAAAACTTCCTTTCCCAATCGATTCTTCCCTCTTTTAATTTTAATTCATATTGGTTAGGTAGGATTCATTGAATATAACCCATATTTTGTTTCTTCTAGAAACATCATGAAGAATCCTCTTGAATTTTCTCAAAAATGGTTTACATAGAATTTTGTGCCACTAGCTCATCATCCTTATCCTCCAACTGGTTCACAAAATTCAAGGTAACAACTTTATTAGCTCATATTTGACAAATCTTTGTCATTTCCAATAATGTAGCAACTCAACACTATTGAAATATGGATACTCAACACATACTGTGTTAGAGCTATCAGATTTCCAGAATCCATAAACAGTGTCATATTTGATTTTTGGTTATGATTGTGTGAGTTTTTTGTCATCAACATTTAAGATCATAATACATGATCCATCATGAGGATGCAAGAGAATCAAGGAGAAAAAAAATGTGGATTACAAATCCATGAAAGGAGATAAAAAAAAGGTTGAGGTGATGGAAAGGGCACCCAAAACTATGAAGACATGGTCAAAAACAAACATAAGGAAATAAAAAATAGAAAATAAAAAGAAACCTATCAATAAAGAATGACAAAATAAACTCACTAAAAAAAAATCACACAATCATACCTAGACATCAAATATGACATACTGTGTTACTTGGCATAAACTATGTTTTATTGATGCTTGACACTTGAAGTTCACTTAGCACCTACTAAGATTTTCTAATGCTTGACACTTGTTACTTTTCTTGGCACTTTAACTTCAATCAGCAGCTGAAGTTCACTCAACAGACACTAGTTTTTCTCATTTTCTTGGATCCAACTGAAAATTTGCTTCATTTAAACTAGCTTGCTCCACACCCACTAATGAACTTAGTTTAAGCTTTGCAGTCAACCTTGTTCTAACTTATACTTCTAATGTTTCTAAGTGTGACCATCCTTTGTATCTTTGAGTATGTTATTAATACATCATTTAACCATTTTCTTAACTGATCCTTGCACTTCATTACAAAACCATAAATGAACCTTTCCCTTAGGTGCTCTTGTTACATCTTGTTGATCAAATCCTCTTCATCATTCAACTAAGTGATAGTACTTGGATCTTATAAGCAATTTTCATTCCTACAAATAGTAGGTTTGACATCAATGACAAAACAATGATTGAAAACCTTCTTTTAATAACAATATCCCTCTTTTAATTAATCTTCTTCATCAATGATCTTTTCAATCAGATTTTGAACAATCTCCCTCTTTGGCATTTATGGAAAACCAAACTAACCTACCATCAAACCAAACTATTCAACCAAATTATTAAAGTGTTAACTAGGTTAGAATATTAAGTCAAATGCCAAAAAAAAATTGTGTCACCATTATTTGTCACATTTCCCTCTTTTGATTTACTATACTAATTTCTTTACTTCCACTTCTCCCTCTTAGCTGTTGTATTATTTCTTACATTGTCTCCCTCTATATTCATTGCTCATCTTCTACAATTTCTTTCTCTATCCATATTTTTGGATCAGCTTCTTCATCTTCTCCCTCAACTATTGATTATTTTTGGATATTTCTCCCTTTTTGACAACAATGCCAAAGACATATTAACATCTTAGCATCTTATCATGCAAGTGTAGCATTTGTAGGTTCATTCAATTTCTCCCTCTATCACCTTTCTTATGACTAATTTGGAATTTCATCACTTCAATTACTTTAGGCATGAATCCTAAAGTAAGTATCCTCTACATCAATGTGAAATATTTCAACAATCAATTCCTCTGATGTAGGGGAGTCTTGCCTTTTCTTAAGTACCCTTGGCTAGGAGTATCACCCTTAACTTACCTCTAATATACTCAAAAGAATCTTTAGTTAGTGCTTTTGTGAAGATGTCAGGAATTTGTTCCTTCGAGCTAACATATTCCATCTTCACTTGTTTGTCTTCCACCAATTCTATTACATAGTGATATTTGATTACAATATGCTTGATTTTGGCATGCATTATAGGATTCTTTGATATGTTGATAGCACTTGTATTATCACAATAAAGTGTTATAGGCTCATTTACCTCTTCCTTCATACCTTGCAACAAATGTTTGATTCATACAATATTAGTGCAATTGATAGCAGCTGCAACATATTTAGCTTCTACAGTGAATTATGAGGTATAACTTTGTTTTTTGCTAGTCCATGTAATCAATCTTCTTCTCAAGAAAAGTGATCCAAACCAAAGTCATCAATTCCTTTTAAGTACCTCAGTATTCTATTTACTACCATCAGATGATTTTCTCTTCAATTTGCAAAAAATCTTGCTACTATTCGAATAGCTAATGCAATGTTTGGTCTACTATGTAAAACATACTATAGCTTTCCAATCATTGATCTATACATTGTCTGGTTCACTTTAGCTAAATCATCATTTTTGGATAGCTTATGTCTTGTTAACATTGGTGTGCTAACTAGTTTTGAGTCTTCTAATCCAAATATTTTGAGTATCTTCTTGATGTATTTTTATTGGATCACAAATATGCCATGCTTCACTTGATGTACTTGCAATCCAACAAAGAAATTGATTTCTCCAAACATTGACATTTCAAACTCATGTTTCATTTGATTAAAAAAATCTTTACATAGAACATATTTTCCTCCAAATATTATATAATCAAAAAATATTTCAGATATCAAAATATCTTTACCTTTTTCTACTTTGATATACAGGTTGTTGTTGTCATCTATTCTCTCAAATCCTATTTTCACAAGATATTTGTGTAGTCTATCATACCATGCTCTAGGTGCTTGCTTCAAACCATAAAGTGCCTTATATAGTTTGCAAACCATCTCCTTGTTGTCATCAAAAAATCCCCCTTGTTGTTCTATGTAGACTTTCTCTTCTAGTATACCATTCAGAAAGGCAGACTTCACAATCATTTGGTAGACCTTGAAACCTTTGTAAGCAACATATGCAAGTAGTTTTCTTACTCCTTCCATTCTTGCAAGAGGGGAAAATGTTTCCCCATAGTCTAGTCCTTCTTCTTATGCATAGCCTTTGCAAACTAATCAAGCTTTGTTTCTTGTTATCTCACCATTCTCATCAAGTTTGTTTCTAAAAATTGATTTGGTACCAATTACATTCCTATTAGCTGGTCTAGGAACTATGGTCCAGGTTTTGTTCTTCTTAATTTGATCTATCTCTTCTTCCATAGTTTTATACCATTCATCATCTTGTAGAGCATCTCTCACTATTTTGGGCCCAACCTTGCTTAGTAGGCATGATTTATTTCTTAGTCTATTCCTTGTTATTGGTCTTGCATCCTTGTCACTAATGATTTGATCTACAAGCTGATGTCTTCTTACATACATGGCTAATCTTGGTTCTATCCTTCTTTCCATGTTTGATCCTTTAGCTTCAAAGTAATTTTTCTCTTCTTCATCTGGTACTTCATCATTTCTTTTATGTATATTATTTTCAAAGTTAAAATGTGCATTTTCTTCATTCTATAACTCAGCTTTTGAATGTAGCTTGACATTCATTTGTTGTGACTTAGCTGATACTAAATTTTTTTGTTGATTCCCAACTTGATTGGTAGCATTATCTTCAACATTCATTCCTTCATAGAAGTATACAAAAGATCTATAATCTTCTAACTGCTTGGACTCATCAACTTGGACTTTTGCATGTTCATCAAAATTTATATTTGCACTCTCTACAATCTTGTTAGCGTTAGTATTCAAACTCTTATATGCTTTTCTTCTAGTGGAGTATCCAAGGAATATGCTTTCATCACTTTTTGCATCAAACTTGCCATTTCTAGTATCTTTAAGAATATAGCATTTACAACCAATGACTTTGAAATGTTTTACATTAGGTGAGTGATGATACCACAATTCAAAAGGTGTTGCATTTGTACCTTTCTTGACTTGGACTCTATTTGGAGTGTAAACAGTAGTACTTATAGCTTCTCTCTAGTACTTTAGAGAAACTTTTTTCTCCATCATCAAGGTTCTAGCACAGTCTATTACTGACCTATTCCTTCTTTCAGCAATACCATTCTAAGGTGGAGATCTAGGTGACAATGTTTTCCTTTTGATATCTTTGTCATTGCAGAATATCTCAATTTCCTTTGATGTAAACTCTCCACCTTTGTCTGATCTTAGGCATTTAAGAGCCTTACCTATTTCCTTCTCAACTTTGGCCAAATACCACTTAAACATTTGAAATGCATCAAATTTTTTCTTTAAAGAAATAGCACTCATCATCTTGTAATAATCATCTACAAATAGCATTATGTATCTGTCTCCTAGGTAGCTTTGCACTTCTATTAGACCACATAAGTTTGTACGGACTAGTTCTAGTACTTCTTTGGAAGTGTAGGTTTTGCTTTTGAAACTAGACTTAGCCATATTTCCTAGTTGAAATTGTTTGCACATTGTGTTTCTAGGCTTCTTCAATTTGGGCAAACCTCGGACTTTCTTCTTTTTGTTGATGCTAATTAGATTTTCAAAGTTAACATGACACAACCTTTTATGCCATAACCACACATTATCAGGTCTAACAACAAGACAAGTTGCATCTTCCATATCTAAGTAAAATAGACTACTTCTTATTTGTTCACCTTTTCCTATTAGATTTCCATCAGTGTCATAGATCTTGGTAGTTTTGTTTCCAAATTCTACTTTGCAACCTACATTTCTTAACTGTGATACACTCAAAAAATTGTAGTTTAGTCCTTCAATATGGTATGCATTATCACATGAAATTTTCTCTATAAGTTTAATTGAGCCTTTTCCTTTGATTTGACATGGAGCATCATTTTTTTAACACTATTTCCATCATATTGAGTAAAGGTAATGAACTTACTTTTGTCTCCTATAATGTGATGTGAGCAACCATTGTTTATGATCCACTTGTCATTCTTGTTTACATAGGTTACCACAGCTATAGCTTCATCTTTATGTGATTCATCCTTCATAGCTACATAACTACTTCATCGTCATTCTCATCGGAATCTTCTTCAACAATGTAGCATCTTTTGCCTTTGTCCCTATAATCTCTGTTATCATCTTCTCTTTTGTTCTTGTATGTGTTTCTTTATTTGTAGTTCTTCTATGTACATCTTGTAGCAATATGACCTACCTCATTACAATTAAAACAAATGATAGGCAACTTAGCTTTGAATTTACCTTTTCCTCTATGGAATCTTCTAGCCAATAGTGCTTCCAACTGTTCCACATCTTCTTCATCGGTGTTGCTATTACTAAAATATGTTTTCCTTTTCTACTCCTCTTCTTTGATTTCACCTCTTTAGTATCTCTCATTATAAACTTGGCCTTAAAAGTAGATTCAAGGTTCTTAGGTCTATAGTTATCAAAGATAGATAACTCAAATGCAGTAAGTCTTCCAACTATTCCTTCAAAGGTTAGTGTGTTTCCTTGTACACACCTTAGTTATTGGATGGCTGAAACTCTAATAGCATAGATAGGGAGTAGGGTTCTCAATTATTTTCTATTAAAAACATCTTCTTCCAATTGACCACAGAGATTTCTTTTTGCACTTACCACTTCTTTCATTCTGGATCCATATTGAGTAGCATTCTCTCCTTCCTCCATTTTCATGTTATCAAACTTTCCTCTAAGGTTTTCTCTCATTGCTCTTTGAAAATTTTGATCTCCTCCATAGATATATGTAAGGGCTTTCCACATCTTGAATGTAATATCACATCCTTTGATGTCATCAAATTTAGCATAACTGAGTGCAGAGGCAATCTCCAACATTTCATGATTGTGCTCCTTCCTTTTGTTCAAATCATCTATAGTATGAGGTCCAGTTGGGTCTACATGTTTTGTTCCAATTGAGTTTTTTGCATTATCACCTATTGATCCAAGGTGCAATTTCATTAGACTTTCCCATGCAACAAAGTTGTCTTTGTTGAGCTTGGTAACTTTTATTATGGACATCTTGATCTTCCTATTTCTAGTACCTTGAAACTAAATCAGCAGATGCCTCTAATACCAATTGTTAGAAATGCTTTAGAATAACTTGTTGGGGGGGGGGGGGGGAGGTGGGGGGGGGGGTTGT
This sequence comes from Cupressus sempervirens, assembly GCA_028749045.1. Lineage (NCBI taxonomy): Eukaryota > Viridiplantae > Streptophyta > Pinopsida > Cupressales > Cupressaceae > Cupressus > Cupressus sempervirens. Next base: position 221,365,997 of record CM053791.1, read on the forward strand.
GAATTAGTTATTCAAGGTCCAAATGTCCTATTCAAACATATTTATTCATCCCAACTTTAATTTTTCTACTTAGCAAGTCACAATAAATCAACTTACAAGCATAACACATAAAAGTTCAACACATAACACAGTGATTTATGTAGAAATCCAATTTGGGAAAAACCACCAGTAATATGCTACTCAATTCTCATTCTTCTGAAGTGATACCTTGTTAAAGGCTACAACACACTATTAAATGTGACCTAGTTAGAGGATTTAACCACCTTATTAGAAGTGGGCTTGGGTAGAGGACTTTAAAACATTCACTTGGAATGCCACCCTGTTAAAGGAGTTACAAATGGGAGTTAGACCAACCTAAGTCCATAGGATTTTCTCTTACCCTAATTGATACAATTGCTAGAGAGTAAAAGTAAGGGGTATTGACCTGATTACAACATAAAACTTAACTTTTAGATTCAAATCACTTCTCATCTCATAACATTTCTTGGCTTTCAGTCTATGTATCTCTTGATAGCTTGCCCTCCTTTCAAGCTTACTCTCCTTGAGTCTCTATTCTCAATGCACTAGTGCAATCCTCTCTTTCTGACCTCTTGTCAAAGTAGATTCTCTATACTCTATTCTTCCTTCTCCTAGATTCCTTCTCCTTGACACTCTTCAACCACTTCACAATTTGGCGCACCAAGAGTTCTTGCTTCTTGGTTTGTGACTTCTTAAATAGAAATCTATAACTTCCTTTCCTACTTGATTCTTCCCTCTTGTAATTTCAATTCTTATGGATTATGTTGGATTCATCGAATCTAACCCATATTTTGTTTCTTCTAGAAACATCATGAAGAATCCTCTTGAATTTTATAAAAAATGGTTTACATAGAATTTTGTGCCACCAGCTAATCATCTTTATGCTCCAACTGGTTCACAAAATTCAGTGAATCTTTGTCATTTCCAATAATGAAGGAGCTTAGCACTATTGAAATATTGATACTCAATACATACTATGTTACTCGAAATCAATTGTATTTTATTGATGCTCGATACCTGAAGTTTGCTCGATACCAACTAAGATTTTCTAGTGCTTAACACCTGTTACTTTTCTTAGCACTTGAACTTCACTTGGCACCTCAAGTTCACTCAGCACACATTAGGGTTTTTTATTTTCTCGACTCCAACTGAAAATTTTCTCAGCTTAAACTAGCTTGCTCAGCACCCACTAATGAACTTAGTTTAAGATTTGCAGTCAACCTTGTTCTAACTTATACTTCTAATGTTTCTAAGTGTGACCAACCTCAATATCTTTGAGTATGTTTTCAATACATCATTTAACCATTTTCTTAATTGATCCTTGCACTTTATTACAAAACCATAACTCAATGTGCTCTTGTTACATCTTGTTGATCAAATCCTCTTCATCAATCAACTAAGTGATAATACTTGGATCTTATAAGCAATTGTCATTACTACAAATAGAAGGTTTGACATCAATGACAAAACAATGATTGAAAACATTCTTTTAACAACAATCTCCCTCTTTCAATCAATCTTCTTCATTAATGATCTTTTCAATCAGATTTTCAAGAAATGGGTCACATGAAAATAGGAGGGTGGAGATTGGAAGTTGATGACAGGTCATTATTATCCCCTCCATGATCGACATGGTGTCCAAGTCTTGGGTGTATTTTTTTATTGTTATGTAAATGAGTTATTTTCTATTTAAAATGTTATTTCTATTTATTTTATAATATATTTTATTATATTAAGCTATTATATATTATATTATAGGTAATTATATTATATTACATCACATTATAATATAATATACACTGTATTGTATTAAAGCATGCTTTATTATATTACATTATATTTTAATATATTTTATTATATTACATAATATATTATATAAGATATATACTATATATAATATAAGACATTCATTTTATAGTATTTTGACAAATTTTATTTGTTCATATGGGTCAAAAGGGGTCATAGGATAACCAATGACCCCTTTTGAAGTATTTGATGATTACATGTGTCCCTACGGGTCCTAGAACCACTAGGGACACGTTGTTCTTGTTCATATGGGTCAAAAGGAGTCATACAATAACCTATGATCCCATTTGACACATTTGATGATGATATATGTCCCTAGGGTTCCTAGGACCCCTAGGGACACATTACACTTGTTCATATTGATGTTTTTTTTTTCAAACAAAAAGAACATAATTGATGATATCGAGTGTTCATACAAACTCATTTACAAATTGCCAATTGCAAGTTCCAACCTATGGACAACATAATAACTATTTAGGTTCTCTAATATACTAATAGACAAGATGTGACACAAAATAACCTATTACTAGTTTACACAACTTCATGTAACTGTTATAAAGGAATTCGAACCATACTACAACGTTCAGATAGTGTATTGGCTGTTATACTTGGAAATTTTCAAACATTTCAATAACCATAAAAGATGCTATGCTTATAAAATGTAAATTCAACATTGTTTTTTTCATAGTAACTATTTGACAAAATGCCTTTGCCCTTGACTATGGTCATGAGCCCATAGTTTAAAGCGAACTCATGACTGAAGCCAAGCCACTCACATATTTACTACAAAATACCAAGTGAGCTTTGAGATATGGGTTCTCATAGAGCTCATTCTATGGGAGCCCAAATACATATTTTTTATTTCACAACCGCCAGCAAGCTAAATGCCATAAGCATGTGTTTCTCACAGGGCTCAACTCATTGGAAAACACATGTTTGGGGCAAAGCACAATTCAAACAACACTATCCATAATGAAATCTCTTCTCTTCACATTCAAGTATGGATGCACATAGAGCCAAGCGATGCACATAGAGCCAAGCTCTAAATGAATCCATTCTTGAGTGTCAAGTACACAATATTAAAAAAAATTGATAACGATTTACAAACATGCTTATCGAAATAACAATGCAATTGTAAACAGAGAGAGAGAGAGTAGGGTAAGAAATTGCCCCTATGTGAGATACAGTAGATGGAAAATGCTCAACACAATGCTCTGAAATAAAGCTCGTTGCCAAAGCCCCAAATGCCAAGTGAAAACCACACTTCCCAACTATGAACATCGACCAACTAGCATGCAACTATGATAATGAAGATAGCAGAAGAAACTTAAAAGAAAAGAAATAGAAAATCTTGTTGTGAGTAGCTTAACCACACTCATCCTCATAAGAAAGTATCTCCTTCCAACCAAAACCCTTCATATTGCTGAAACTTCAGCAACATCTCATAGGTGTATAACAAAACAGAGGAAAATAGCCAAATTTTCTAGCCATACTTAGCAAAATATCCCATTCACATCAGAACTAGCCGACCAAGGCCTTCAATATTATTAAGGCCACATTAAAATGCAATGAATGAATCTACAACTCTCATTTCATTGTGCATACGGTTATCTCATAGCCACCGCCATATTGGCCTAGTTTTAAAACAATTCAAAATCGCTTAAGCATATTGTATGCGAAACCCATTAGGGTTTTAGGATGATAAAACCTTTTTGCAAATATAATATATGCTTAACATAACAATCACATATATTATAACAACCATAGGTTTTTAAACCCCATTTTAATAGCATTTGATTTAAGAAAATAAACTTAGGGTATATATAGACTCTTTTAAGTAAACAACACGCATATATATATATATATATATATATATATATATGACATGCCAACGTAGGGTTAGGAAAATACCAAGTACATGAACTCATAACCTTAAGCAACATAGCTAAATTAAATTCAACACAGGCCAATGGATAATTGCAATTAAATCATACCAAAGCTCCGCAAATGTCCAATATACAACGTATTAACATTAATACTGTTACACTGATTATAAATCATGATAATCATAAACAATATGCTGACATGCAATAAAATATGAAAGCTACAACCATAAAACCTGAGCTTAATTAAAAAACTTTTCAATAGTTTTACCAGTCATATTTTACCTGAAGTCTATACACAGCAATATCATTTAAGCTAGAAACATTAGACATTAATTCTAAATACATTAGAAAGTTTGTCAGATTCATAAGTGCCTCTACCAAAGCTCAAAATAGAGTATTTCTGAAACATAAAAGTTTGTCTAGCAATAATCACATGTCCCAATGACATTAATAAAACCAAGTTCTACAAAAATAAAAAAATAACATCTGAAAGGAACTTATGACAACAAAGTCCTAATATGCAGAAAAACCAAAGTAGTGGTCAGGCATGAAAAATTCTATGACATCAAGATTAGTTTTTTCATCCATTTTAATCAAGCATTTTTCTAAATTAGGTAGTCATTATTTCTCAAACATGGAGCAAATAGGTAGATAACAGTGCTATCATATTCCAACCCCCTCTCTCTCTATCAAACACACACCCTCATCCACTTAGTAAATCCTTATCACTCTCTCTCTCTCTCTCTCTTACTTCTAACCTCTCTCATTCTCTCACTAATAGCCAACCTCTTACTCTTTCTCTAACTAACCCCTTACACCCTCCCCCCCCTCTCTCTCAAATGAGAAATAAGGATGAAAATCAGTCAAAACTAATTACCATATAATCCTTGGTTTATGTTGTTATACAACTTTTGTATCTAGTTTTAGGGTACTCACAAAGATTCTAGGAATAGAGTGTTGTCAGGAATAAATCCTACCATAGGGCAAGATGCTCCTACTCTTCCATCCACATATCCAACTTCTCTCTCCCCATATATTTTTTGTAAATTGATATTGATTTTTGTCTTCCATAGTTTTTCATGTTTTGATTATGTTTAGTTCGGAGTTGAATAGTTTGATGTTTACTCTTTTGATGTATGGGTCTATAGTAGTCATGAGGTTGATTTTTAAGTTTTTTGATTTAGTTATTGTTTGGTTTTATCTTTTTTGATATTATTTCTAATATTAGAAGTCATAAATAAAAGATGCATTAATTTGATTTGAATGAGATTACCTTTGGATAGCATTTTATATTGAAACATCTCTTAGAAACATTATTATAATATAATTGAAATGAAGATTGGGGTATGTGCACCAAGATTATGTGTAAAAATGTCGACACCACCAAAAAAAATACAAATATGTCAATAACACGATTAGGTTATTTAAGATTTCAAAAAGAGGCTAGGCATCGTTATTAAGCCTAGCCAAAATATATAAAAAACCAAACCCCAATTGATTTTTTGATTTTCAAATAACTCAACTAGGTTATGAAAATAAAAGAGTACATTAAAAACCAAATCAAGTTTTGAAGAAGTAAAAATGGGCTCTACTTAGAAGACCATAACTTTCTCATCCACAGTTTGATTGAATCTATTCAAAAAGTGTTGGAAAGGTATTTGAGGTATCTAAAACAAAATAGAGAAATAATAACTCTAGGACATCGATATTAGTTTTTCCATCCATTTGAATCAAGCATTTTTCTAAATTAGGTAGTTATTATTTCTCAAACATGGAGCAAATAGGTAGATAAGAGTACTATCATATTCCAACCCCCCCTCTCTCTCTATCAAACACACACACTCATCGACTGAGTAAATCTTAATCACTCTCTCTCTTACTTCTTACCTCTCTTATTCTCTCACTAACACCTAACCTCTTGCTCTTTCTCTAGGTCCAAGGTACTCACAAATATTCTAGGAATAGAGTGTTGTCCAAAATAAATCTGACCATAGGGCAAGATGCCCCTACTCTTCCATCCACATATCCAACTTCTTTCTCACCATTTCCATTCTTCCTTCTTAAAGAGTTCAAATTTGAACTAGCATCACTATCTCACTCCTTTGCTAACCCTTATAAGATCACCACTCTTGGAAATGTTGATACTTGTTAGACATCTTGTTAATAGTGGTGACTTATGTTGGATTAGTTTGTGGTCAATATCCCAACTATTTATTGATTATTTTGTTAGGTAATTTGGGATGTTACTTTAGGCTAGAATGGTCTAAAATTGTCTCCATGGCTTATGTTGTTATGTGGTTGTTGTATCTAGGTTTAGGGTATTGCCCTTGCCATCTAAATATTTTTTTTTTTAAAAATCATAAATTGATATTAACTTTTATCTTCCATATTTTTTCATGATTTGATTTTGTTTGGTTTGGAGTTGCACAACTTGATTTTTACTCTTTTGTTGTAGGGGTCTATAGTAATAAGGAGGTTGGTTTTAAAAATTTTAAAATTCACTTTTGGAATGGTTTCATCTTTTTTGATATCATTTATAAAATTAGAAATCATAAATAGAAGATGCACTAATGTGATTTCAATGAGAGTACCTTTACATAGCATTTTATTTTGAAAATTTTCCTTAGAAACTTTATCATCATCTAATTGAAATGTAGATTAGTGTTATATTTTTGTTAAACATAAAAACATATCCTTAAATTTATATCTATTTATAAACTTTACATATATTTATCAAAAACTTATATATACTAATTATAATGCATTATAATAATCTCAATAAGAAATACAATTTAATATATATGAAAAAGGAGACAAATTTAATAGATTTGAATTGTTGCCTTCCAGAATGGTGTACTGTGACATTGGTTTGTGGTGTTTATTGCCTATTTTCAAATGACGTAGTTAGTAAGCCCAACCTTGTAATTATAATAGCCAGTAAATTGTTTCGTCTCGACTACGTCATACGACTTTTTTAAACACCTAAAATTGAAAAAGAAGCATCGTAGCTATATTTTTTAGACATGGGAGTGGCTCTATAAATGAAACACAACATTACATTTGATTTCATATCAATCTAGTTCACCCGTAAAATTATAATTCGGTTGGAACTTTGAATCTTTGATTTGTCTTGGACTTGATAATTATGGTGATCAATCTGATGCATAATAAAATGAAAATGTTTCCTCTTGTATTCTTCATGGCATTTGCGGTGCATGTCTCAGCGAAATGCGAGGTTCCAATCCTATAAAAGTCATATGAAATGCCTACTTTATCAAAAGAGAACTCGGCGGATGTACAGATCGGCCAAGCTCCACCACCTATTTTATCACACCCGAACAAGGCACATCTTAATCTCTATGATTATCGTAATCGAGAGGGTGCTGCTCTGGAACCTCAGCATAATAAAGACAACTACTAAATCAATACTCGTTCCTCTTTCATTCAAATTCATCATTAAATAAGACATGATCTATTCATAGATATAATTGATTGCATTACGAATAAAACTCTTTCCACCTAGTGCTGTGGATGTATTCGTCAAAGTGATATTTAATAAGACATGCATTTATTTTAATTTCCCATTTAATCTTTGATATAATTGATTGATCTACGAGTATTTCAAGTAATATGCTATGCAACATACCTCACAAGTTTCTTATCAAAACAAAATCAGCAAATTCCTAATTTACCTACTCACCATTACAATGAGATTAAACCAGTAAAAACAAAGCTGATGTGTTAAGGGATTTTGTAGCGAATTTAATTGTTTTATGAGTTTCTCTTCATGAAATGATTAAATAGCCATGCAATAAAGAGTTGTAATTTTTTCTTTATTAGGAAGTAGTGCTTGAAGAAATTGATATTTTGACCAATGGCTTTTTTAAGTACTTATGTAATTTGACAAAAGAAATAAGTGGATTTTCTAAATTTAGACAAAGATCCTAGTAATTTTGATGGGCTACCTGTTCTTTCTATAATTTCTAGGATGTGTAGCATGAGAGGAATACGATGACTTCCCATGTTCCTAAGAAGCTATGTTTCTCCCAAGAACCCTATGTTCATTTAGAAATGTCTTCTTAGGTTTCCTAATGGGGCCATTATAGTGCAACATTTAGGAATTTTTATAATAGGATATTTTGTGAACTATCAACATCATTTGACACATTTTTTTGATATAAAATTTAACTAGAGATTAAAAATTTAAAAACTTCTTCTAAAATCTTCTATGAGAATAGTATAAAATAAGGATGCATAGCATCTAGTCCCAATCGATGTGGAATTCATTAATGTATTAGTAATAGATTTGGGCTATATATTTGAATTTTGAATATTGTAAGTAAACAAATGTTGTGTTGTACTTATGTATGAAAATAAAAAATTGACTATAATAAATTTTTGTCATTCTATATTATGTATAGAAATTTAAATATAATACAATATGTTTCATTTATTAATTTAGAGAATCTCATTAATCATAATAACTATTGGTGAAAGGATAATAAGCTAATAGGAATCTTTTTAAATGTAATGTCATTGATATATATTACATATTGATTTTGCTATGGTAAATGTATTGAGATACAACTTTGTCAACCTTGCAAGATTATTTTTCCAAAAATATCCAAAATTCGTATGTGGTAATTTTCAACATGTTTATGCATTGAAGAAAGGTGTATGAGTTGTTAGAAATGTGCCTTGTCCATAGTAGAATATAGGACCCCCATTTTTAGAGCATAGATGACTCATTATATGACATATATGAGGGTCTAAACTAGGAGACACAATTATAAACAATTTTTTTATTATAACTTGGTTGTTTCTCCCATCTAGAATTAAAAATGTCAAGAATGGGAAACATGTGGCATAGTAGTTTTTCCCATGGTTTAGTAAAACTATAAGTGGTTTTGAAGATGTAAAATCACTCTATAAGTAGGGCTTAGAGAGGAGTTTTTATCATTGAGTTTTGTTTAAAAGGTTGGGTGCTAGAAGGTGACTCATTGAGTTTGAAGTTATGGTGATGCCCCTATAAGAACTTTAATTGCAAGTGTATTGTAATTTCCTTGATTTGATAATACATTATGATGGTTTTGGAGGGTGTGATTTTTCTCTTGTAAGGGTTCCCCCATAGTAATGATTGTTTTGTAGAATATGAAGAAGAACTGAAGAAGAAGAAGAAGAAGAAGAAGAAGAAGAAGAATTTTGATTTTGAGTCCAAGGAGGAATATGGAGATATTGTTATTCCATCCTTTTTCCACTCATGCAAGTGACAATGCATGGTTGATATACTTAGGTGCATCTTTCTATATGAATCCTAATAGAAACTAGTTTAGTAAGTATAAGAATTTTTATGCTGGTAAGGTGTATTTGGTGATAACTCCTTTCTTGATATTTTTTTTCATAGAAGTATTCATGTAAAAAAATTTGATGGAAGAGTTAAAAGACTTGATGGTGTCTTGCATATCATGAGACTAGAAAATTTTTGCTAATCTATTAGAAAAATAATAGATGCAAGTGTGCATGCACTATTTTCTAAAGAAGGTGTGAGAATGGTAAGAGTTGTGATGGTGACAGCAAGAGGAAGCAAATTGGTTACATTGTGCCAACTTCATACATGTACAATTGAGTGTAATAGAAATTTTGACAAGGTTATGCTAAGGAATACTTTATTGGAAAGGAAGAGGGTTTATCCTTCAGTAGATGGTCATGGATTTTGGGTTACCAAGGGTGCTCTATCTACTGAATCAAAGTTGCTTGTGGAGAAGACTATGTTGTGGTACCAAAGACTTAGCCACATATGTGAGAAGGGACTAAGGACCTTGAAAAATAGAAACATCATTGATGGGTTGAATGAATGCAATCTTGATTTTGATTTTTGACATACCTATGGTAAAAAAATCACATTTGGTTTTATTCGAGTTCTCATAAGTCCTCATGTGTATTGAATCTAATCCATTTAGATGTATTTGGTTTAGTTGATGTTCCCTTTATTGGTAGATCAGTTTATCATGTTTCTTTCATCAAATATTTTAGTAGAAGAACATGGGTTTATTTTCTTAAAAGTAAATCTAAGGTTTAAGGTCATTTCAAAGAATTTAAAGCAATGGCTGAGTTAAATATTAGGTAAAAAGATAAAATGTTTAAGAACTCAGAATGATGGTGAATTTTGCTCGAATCATTTTGATGCATTTTGTAGGGACCATAGAATTAAAATATAGAATACAACTCCTTATTTTCCAAATTAGAATTGAGTTGTAGAAAGAACAAATAGGACCTTGATGGAAAAGGCTAGGAGTATGTTAAGTTGAGGTGAATTAGAATAAAATTTCTATGTTGAAGCTGTAGCCACTAATTGTAACTTGATAAATAGGTATCTTACATCATCTCTTGTTGATAAAATAGTAGTGGAAGTATTTTAGGAAAACAAGCCTTTACTTAGACATCTAAGAGTGTTGGTGATGTTGATAGAAGAAGATCAACCAATGCATATCTGCTTACATTATTTGGTGGTGCAATTAGTTGGATGAGTAAGCGATATAGTGTGTTTGGTTTTTCCACTATAGAGGCATAGTATATGATAGCTACTCATGTCTAGAAGGAAGCCATCTTGCTAAAGAGATTGTGTTCACATATAGAGATCAAACATGTTGTAATAAAAATTTATAGTGGTAGTCAGAGGGGTAATCTATATAGTGAAGTACCTAAGTTTTCATGTCAAGACCAAAAACATTGATGTAAAAAACTATTTTGTGAGAGATGTGGCTAATGATGGAAAGGTGAAGTCATAGAAGGTAGAAACTTTGACAAATGTTCTTGATGCATTAACTAAGCTTATGACATAGAGAAGTTTAGGTGATGTACAGAGTCTATTGGCCTCTTGGCCTTTAGAAATTGAGTCCATCACAATTTGGATTCCTTGGCTCTTGCAAGGTGTTCAAAAAGTGGGAGAATATTGAGATATAAGTGTCTCAACCTTGCAAGTTATTTTTCCAAAAAAATCCCAAATATTTTTGTGGTAGTTTTCCACATGTGTATGCACTAGTAAAAGTTGTATAATTTGTTAGAAAATTTTCTTGTCCAAAGTAGAATATAAGAGGGTGATTTATAAAGCATAATTGACTTATTATAAGACTTTTATTAGGACCTAAATTTGGGAAAAAATTATGAACAAGATTTCTATTTGAACTTGGTTTCTTTTCCCATCTTGGAATTACAAATTTCAAGACTGGGAAATATGTGGCATGAGAGGTTTTCCCATGGTTTTGTAAAACCATAAGTGGTTTCTAGGTTATAAAATAACTATATAAGGAGGGCTTGGGGAGGAGTTTGTATCATTGAGTTTTGTTTGCAAGGTTGGGTGCTAGAAGGTGTCTCTCTTAGTTTGAAATTATTGTGATGCTCTTGTAAGAACTTGCATTGCAAGTGTATTGTAGTCCTTTTGATTTGATAATACATTATGCAGGTTTTGGAGGGTTAGATTTTCCTCCAATAAGGGTTTCCTCATGGTAATCACTGTGTCATGTGTTCATTGCTATTTTGATTATTTGTTAATGCATTTCTTTAGATCTTTTGTGATACTTACATTGAAATTTTCATGGTCACCTTCTCAAGATAAGCGTAGGAAAAAATATTTCACACCTTTGCTTCCTTACAAGATGATGATATAGAAACACATTAAGATCATTTGACAAATTAAAGGAACACAGGAATGTATACTTTGTGTTAAGAAATAGATAACCCTCAAGAAAAATACTTGTGATTGGGAAATAATATAGAGGTAAATTTATTTTGATTGGATAATTGCATTAATATTAAAGTACAGTTTTTGGTCACCCACTATTATTATCAATAATTTAAAATAAATAAAGAAATCATGACAAATACAATTGAACTATTTTAGAAAAAATAGGCTAGTCAACATAATCTAAAGTATGATGTTCAAATGATTTATTTCCTTTGTAGAGTTTGCAACTCTAAAGCCATTTTACCTTGACTACGCTAGCTTTTCCATTAGAGGTAAAAGTCAATAATGTACTTAATAATAATAATAGTTTTATATTATATGAAAATTTCAAAAATATTAAGGGCAGACACTTGTGGCACATGTTATGTTTCCAAAGTTTAATTAAAAAACTGTTATATAGTAATCACACATTACAACTTTAAAATGGTTATAACTAGAATCATCAATTGGAAAGAAATAAAAAAATATATAAAAGAAAATTTTGAAGAAGTGGAGCATCTTTCTTTTATTAAGGTAAAAAAAGGTTTTGACGTGACTCTAGTTGAAATTGTACATATTACATAAGATAATAAAAAAGGACAAAAGTAACAATATGTTGGTGAAATATAAAACTTGGCAACCATCCAACAACTAAGAAAAATAAAACTAGTGCTAAGACCAACTACATTGAGCATAAACACTAAAAACAAGAAGGACAATAGATAAGGAAAATATAACCAAATCCTAGAGAAGTTTTTTAAGAGCTTTAGCCCCTTGTATTCCTATCACATTGGATTCATCTTCAATATTCTTTGAGGGTCCATTTGTGCTAAAATTATTGCTATTGAGTCTACCCCTTGTCCTTTTATTGAGCCCCTCTATAGTCTCTGATTCTTTATCTTTTCGATTTAGATCAACCCCTTTCTCAAATTTTTTTTTGTTAACTTTGCCTTTGTCATTTATTAGTCTTAGGATGAAAAAATGTATGCTATCCTTAAGGATTTTGTTAATACTATCCTCAAAATCCATATGCTAATTAGGAATTTCATCATAATTTCCCTCTATCTTTATCCTTAATTCACTTTCCTCCTCCAAATTTTTATCCAGTCTATTCACTTTATTTCCAAGAAAGAAAATTTCATTATAGTTCTAGCTAAAGATACTCAATGATAAATCAAATTTGTCCTTGGCTTTGTTTAGAAACTCTAGGGAAGAGCAGGTCATATTAGTCTCATGAGTCACATAATCCTTCTTCTCATGGCTAGGATATAAATACTTAGAATTAGAGATAGAATAATCCACAATCCTAATAGGAGAAGGAAAATTACTCATCACACAAGAGTTGTTATAAAAAATAATATGCTCAAAATAGCCCTGGACTTTTGTATAGATCTCATAAAATGTTAATTGAGACAAAAGTACAATTAATGAAATACTTTCTTTATAGAAAAAAACTAAAATTTTCAAAAGTATAACTCAAACTAAAAATAGGAAGCAAGAACTAGATATGCAAAGAAGTGTACATGATATGCACAATGTGAAAAATAGCGAGCAACTAGATTGAACTAACCCAAATTGGACTCAAATAAGTTAATTTAAGGAATGTGCAAGCATGTGATCAATTATGCATGAGATAATATTTTAACATATGTGTTGCAATTAATTAAATAAATGTGGATGATCTAACACTTTTTTTTAAAAAAATAAATAGTTACTATTTTCATTTTTTTACTTGTTTCCATGTACACAAATTTTTACACTATTTGATAGTAAGAATTAAATGTCGATATTGATTAGTTCAATTTCTACATTAGTTGCATTGTATTTTTTAACTCAATTTCCTTTATTACCTTTTTAGTAATTTTTACTAAAAAATAGAAATATAGAATATTCCATAAATTAAGAGACATGTTCTATAAAAATATTAGCATTTTTAAAAATATTATTATACAAGAAAATATTCAATGTTTAAAAAAGACTTATGTTGTTGATTTCAAGTTTATTTTTGTCTTCAAAGGTTGATTTTTCTTATTTTCAAATTTGTTTTGGTTTCGTTTTGACCTTCTCATATTATTTATACTATTTATATCATAATTAAAAAAATCCACTATTCCCATATTAATGTCAATGTAGTGGATCATATTATATTTATAGAACTCTTGAAAATTTGATGGCCAACTAATTGAAATGTAGATTGTAAATATATTTTTATTAATGCTAACGAGGCCATCAAATTAATTAGATTAAAGAATTTATAGATTATATCAAACTTAAATAGTGATAATTAATTTTATTTCATATCTATTTACATACTTTTCATACACTAATTTAAATATAAATATATGTATTATGTAACATGAAAACAATTTGATAAAAAAAAAAAAAAATTAATAAGTATCATATTGGAATAATGTTATATAAATTAATCCCTAGCTTGCACTGGGTGATAGAATATGGATGTCATCTCTCCATCATCCTACCATTCATTGGATCTAGTTACTTTGTTACTTATTTGGTGATTCATTTGACACCAAATGGTTCTAGACCTAAATCCTATTTCAAAATTGATGAAAGATTGATATTTGGAAAGAACTTCTTGGTGCTACTACAATAGTGCTGGGTAGACAACCCCTATAGCTCTAAAATGTTCCAACTAGTTAATAGATTGGTCTACATGAAAGTGAAAATGAAATATTGGGATGAGGTTCACTTTGGAAAAAAATTTGAATCTAAAAGAAGCATCAAACTATTATTGCATCAAAGTAGTGAAAAATTTATTTCACAAGGTTTGACAGAAGACATCCATGAATCTTAGAAGGTGCTTGAAGAGAAATTAGAGATAGTGCTTACAAATGAAGAGATATATTTGAGGTAGAGATCTAGAGAACTCTAACATGTTGAGGGCAATAGAAAAATGAGTTTCTTTAATGGTTCTATAAAAGATAAAAGACATTAAAACCCAATCTTCTAGATCAAAGACAAATAAAGGTAATTGGTTGGAGTAGAAAAATCAGATTCAATTGGATGTAGTTAATTTTTTAAGGAAATTTCTCACTAATTCAGATCTTCCCCAAGATTATTCTAAGGTTCTCAATTGTCTCCCCTCTCTTGTCTCAGAATAACACAACAAAATGTTGTTGGAGTCCTTCTCTTTGGAATAACTAAAGACTATATTATTTACAATGGGTTTTGTCAAGTGTATAGGCCCAAATGTTGTTACCTCATTTTTTTAATTTTTAAGAATTGTTGGGTGCTTATGGGGTAAGATATTTGGAAAGCAGCTGAGGAATCAAGGATTCATAGCCATATCTTAAAGCAATTTATCACTATCTTCGTATCATTGATTCCTAAATGCTCCCAATCCAAATCCTTTGGAGATTTTAGATCAATTTCATTTTGCAACACCATTTATCATATGTTTGTTAGAGGTAGGGAGTTGATGGAAGGGGCTTTGGTGGCTCATGAGGTGCTATACTCTATTTCAACATCCAAGTCTCCTGTTATGATTTTGAAACTAGTTGATGTTGAAGGCTGACAACGTATTCAACTAGTCTTTTCTTACAAAACTTATATAAATATTTTCATAGGAAATGGATTAGATGGGTTTTGTCATGCATTTTAGGGGCCAAAATTTTAGTACTTGTAAATGATTCTCCTTACTATTTTTCTCATCTTCTTAGTGGATGACACAAAGAGATGCACTATCTCCTTTCTTATTTATTATACTTGTAGAGGGTCTTAGTAGAGTGATTCATCATAAGAATGAGATTAGACTTTGGAGAGGAATTAACATTCACAAAACTCAACAATTCACTAGTATATTTTGGCAAATATGTGACTACATCACTAAAATAATTAGTCACACTGTTATAATTCTTTAGAATAACTAAGGGGGGTGGGGTGAATCAGTTATTCAAGGTCCAGATGCCATAATAAAACTTTTTATGTTTTCTCTACAAATCCTTAATGGTTCATAATTGAACTTATCATGCATGCAATTTAAATATTGAAACAACTAAGAAAAGTAAACATGCATCACACCATAACACTAAGAATTTGATAACCCAGAAACCCTCCAGGAATAAGAAGGTAAAACTAGGGTGGGGATGATACACACAAAATAACTGCGCAATTGATTTTAACCACTTTTGATGGTCTGCCCTCTGAAAAGCCTACGCTGTTAAAGGCTACAACACATTGTTAAATGTGACCTTGTTAGAGGATTTCACCAAACTGTTAGGAATGGGCCTGGTTAAAGGACTTTGGAAAATTCACTTGGAATGTCATCCTATTAAAGGATTTACAACATGGCTATTAAACCAACCTAAGTCCATAGGTTTTATCTTAACTGTTACAATTGCTAGAAAGTAACAACAATAGCTTTGATCTGATTCAACTTACAACATAACTTGTAGATTATAGATCACACTTCAGTTCAGTCCTTTGCTTGGCTTTTAATCACTTTAGTTTTGTTAGCTTGTCTTCCTCTCAAGCTTTGTTTCCTTGAGTCTTCTTTACTCATCAAGCCAATGTAATCATATCTATGGTCATCCAACGAAATAGAGTATTCTTTGTTCTGTTACTCCTTAGCACTTTTCTTCAACAACTCATGATTTCATACATTTTCACCACCACACTTCTGCTTTGTGACCTTATGACTTCTTAAATAGAAATCTAAAATATCTTTCCTGCTCAATTCTCCCTCTCCAATTTTAGGGTTTCAATGGATTAGGTAGGATACAATGTATCTACCCCATTTTTCTTCTTCATCTAGAAACCTTGTCTAGCATACAGTTGTTTTCACTTAAAACATTTTTACATGGTGTTTTGTGCCACCAGCTCATCGCTCTTATCTTATATCTAGTTTACAAACTTCTAGGTAACAACCTTGTCGGCTCAGATCTAGCAAATCTTGGATTTCAAAATAATGCAGCAACTCAGCATTATCGGTTTATTGATACTTAGCTTGTTCTGTGTTACTCGACACTTGTATCCTGCTCAGCATCTATATCTTTACTTGGCACCTATTTCATGCTCGGCACTTGATGTTTACTTGGCACTTATTTTCTTCTCGGCACTTGATATTTACTCGACATTTGTTTTCTATTTGGCACTTGATATTTACTTGGCACTTATTTTCTGCTCGACAATTGATACTTACTTAGCACTTGTTTTCTGCTCAACTTCAACTAAGAATCTGTTCGGCACTGACTTGTTTGCGCAGCTCTCTTTATTTAATGAACTTAGTTAGACTTTACAAATGACTTAGCTAAAACCTTACATCTTTGATATGTTTCAGTGTGCCCATTCTCTATGTCTTAGAGTATGTCATCAATACACTTTTTCATCAATGGCTTAGTTGATCCTTGTATTTCATTACAACATCATAACTTCAACCTTTCTCTAAGTACTCTAGTTACATCTTATTGATTGCCTCCTCCTTGTCAATCAACCAATTGATAGTATTTGGATCACTAAAGCAATTGCCATTTCTGCAAGTAGCAAGTTTGACATCAATGACAAAACAATGATTGAGACCATTCTTTATCAGTTCCATTACTTTTTATGTATAATCCCTTCAGTCATTTCCAACAATCTCCCTCATGATCTTTTTCAATCATTTCCAACAATCTCCCTCTTTGGCATTGATGGAAAACCAAACTGATCATTTGATCAACTTAGTTACCATCAAAATTACATACATTTTTCTACCACTTTTTGTTTCTCCCTCTTTTGTTGTAGTTTTACTACTAATCATATATCTTTACTTTTTAGTCTCTCATAAGTCTCCATCTTTCATATATATCTCCTCATGAGTATCTCTCTCTTACTTTGTTTATTTTGATCAGTTTCTTCATATCTCCCTCTTTGACATAAATGCCAAAGATGTAGCATCTTTAACATGTGAAATATAGGCTTTGCATCTAATATTTTCTCCCTTTGTCACCATGCTTGTGACTGATTTGGAGTTTCTGCACCTACTGTCATCCTCTGCATCATTCTTTTGGTATTTCAATGATTTATTCCTATTGATGTAGGGCAGCTTCCTTGTTATTTTCATACTGCTTGAGTTAGGGGTATTACCCCTAGCTTGCCTTTAAGATATTCATTGGCATCCTTGGGCAATGGTTTGGTGAAGATATCTGTAGTTTGTTCCTTTGTGTGAATATACTCCATCTTCACTTGTTTGTCTTCTACCAATTCTCTGACATAGTGATACTTGATTGCAATATGTTTGGTTTTTGCATGTATTACTGGATTGTTGGATATGTTTATAGCACTTGTGTTATCACAATACAGTATCACAGGTTTGGTTACCTCTTCTTTCATTCCTTTCAATAAGTGTGTGAGCCACACAATGTTAGTGCAATTGACTACTGTTGTCATGTATTCTGATTCTACAGTGGACTGAGATGTGCATGTTTGCTTCTTGTTCGTCAAAGTAACTAATCTTTTTTCTAAAAATAGTGCTTCTCCACTTGTGCTTTTTCTGTCATCAATGTTACCTCCCCAATCTGCATCTCTGTATGCATTGAGCTCAAACTTTTCATTCTTTTTACAATATAGACCAAAGTTATCAGTTCCTTTGAGATACCTCATTATTCTTTTTACTGCTATGAGATGATTTTTTTTGGGATTAGTAGAGAATCTAGCCACTATTCCAACTGCTAATGCTATGTCTAGTCTGCTATGTACAACATATTGTAATTTTCCAGTCATGGATCTGTACATTTTTTGATTAACTTCAGCTGATACATCATTTTTGGATAGCTTATTTCATATTGCCATTGGTGTGCTAACAGGTTTAGAATCTTCTAATCCAAATTTTTTAAGTATCTCTTTGATGTACTTTGATTGTGTCATAGATATACCATGTTTTAGTTGATGTACTTGCAATCCAACAAAGAATTTGATTTCTCCAAACATAGACATTTCAAATTCATGTTTCATTTTGTTAGCAAAACTTTCGCAAAGCACTTCCTTTCCTCCAAACACTATGTCATCTACAAAGATTTTAGATACAATAATGTCCTTACCTTCTTCTGATTTGATATACATGTTGTTATTGTCATCAGTTCTTTCAAATCCAATTTGCACTAGATACTTGTGAAGTCTCTCATACCATGCTCTAGGTGCTTGTTTCAGACCATAGAGTGCTTTATGTAGTTTACAAACCATATCTTTGTTGTTTTGATCAACAAAACCATCTAGTTGTTCAATGTAGACTTCCTCTTCCAATACACCATTCAGAAAAGAAGACTTTACATCCATCTGATAGACTTTAAAACCTTTATATGCAACATATGCAAGTAAAGTTCTTACTCCTTTCATTCTTGCAACACGGGAAAATGTTTCCCCATAGTCTAATCCTTCTTCTTGAGCATAACCTTTACATACTAGTCTGGTTTTGTTTTTGGTAATTTCTCCATTCTCATCTAGCTTGTTTCTAAATACCCATTTGGTACCAATCACATTTTTGTCCACTAGTCTGGGAACTAAATTCCAAGTTTTCTTCTTCTTAATTTGATCAATTTCTTCTTCCATAGCTTTATACCAGTCACCATCTTGTAATGCATCATACACTGTCTTAGGTTCAATTTTTCTTAGTAGACATGATTCATTTCTTAGTCTATTCCTTGTCATTGGTCTTGCATCTTTGTCACCAATTATCTGTTCAGTAGGGTGATGCCTCTTCACATATTTGGACAATCTTGGTTCTGTCCTTGTTTCCATATTTGATCTTTTAGATTCAGGATCACTATGCACTTCATTTTCAGGTAGCTCTACATCTCTATCATGTGTACTAACTTCAGAGTCAGAATGAACATTTTCTTCATTCTACAACTTGGCTTCTGAATGCAACTCGGCATTCACTGGTTGTGAGTTGGCTAAAACTAAAACTTGTTGTTGAATCCTAGTTTGATTGATGGTATCTTTGTCAATGGGCATTCCTTCATAAGAATACACGAAGGTTCTGTAATCATCCATTTTCTTTAGTTTTTCAACTTGGACATCTGCATGCTCATCAAAGTTTGCATTTGCACTTTCCACAATTTTGTCAGTGTTAGTATTTAAACACTTGTATGCTTTACTTCTAGTGGAGTAACCAAGGAATATGCCTTCATCACTTTTTGCATCAAATTTTCCATTTCTAGCATCTTTAAGGATAAAACATTTGCAGCCAAATACTTTGAAATGCTTTACATTGGGTGAATGACCATACCATAATTCAAAAGGTGTTGCATTTGTACCTTTCTTGACTTGTACTCAGTTCAGTGTATGAATAGCCACACTTACAGCTTCTCTCCAATATTTTAGAGCGACAGTCTTTTTCATCATTAATATTTTGGCACAGTCAATCACAGATCTATTTCTTCTTTCAGCAATTCCATTTTGTGGAGGAGTTCTTGGGGTTGATGTTTGTCTCTTGATTCCTTTTTCATTGTGGAATATGTCAAATTCATTTGATGTAAATTCACCACCTCTGTCTGATCTCAGGCATTTCAAACTTTTTTCTTTTTCCTTTTCAACTCTAGAAACATACCACTTAAACATTTGAAAAGCATCAAATTTTTTCTTTAAAAAATAGCAGTCATCATCTAGGAATAATCATCAACAAACAACATTATGGGCATATGCACCGAGTTGTGGTGCCAAAAAGGTGACAACAAATTTTTTTTTCCTATTTTAAACAGTGCGTACGTGCTATAGCGTGTACACACTTTTAAAAGAATAAAAAGTATGTATGATGGGCTACAAACCCATAGCCCATCATTTTTTCTACCATTTTCTTTTACTCCTACAGCGAGCAGCACGTACGCGAGTTGAAGACTCAACATTTGCACCACCATTTGCCAAAATGCCTCCTCGTCGATGAAATCCAAGACCACAAGCGCACCCATGACGACGCCGTAAGTGATATAAACCTAACTTTTCATTGTTTGATATATTTTTCATATTGTTTTGTAAGTTTTTTATATTCTTTTGTAGGGTTTTTACAAATTTCATTTAGATTTGTTTATTTATTTGAATTTCAATTGATTTTTTATCAGGAAATGTTCATAATCAACTAGAAAATCCACAAGAACATCAAAACCCTCAAGAACCGCAAAACCAAAACCCTCCTCAAGAAGAACAAATTCCACAACCCGAACCAATTGCAAGACCTCCACCAGGCACACAAGAAAATCTAAGAAATGAAATAGAGAGAGGCAAAACTGATTTAGAAGGAATCATTGCTCGGTTGAAAGAATTTGGACAAACCAATCCAATGAGGGCTCAATTGGCATCATCCCTTGAATCCATTAACACTCAGATAGCCTCAGTTAGTGGTCAGTTAGATATTTGGCGGGCTAAGAGGGATGAACAAAAAAGATTTTATGCAAATAAATTGTCATATGAAGATGTTAAAAGAAAGGAAATACCAAAAAAGTAGTATATGTGCATTATTTAGAAAACCCGGTGAGCAAAATACTGTTAGAGAGGGTACTAAATGATTCCCCATCCATTGGTGCATACATGATGCTATTAGAAATAATTTTTGGGATAGATGGTGGATGGTTTTTGATGCCCCTCCTTGCAACAATCACGAGGTCCCCATGTATTTTTTTAAGAAATTATATGGTGAGTTTTTCCTTAGGGAGATCCCCAATTATTTTGATATGTTAGACTCCCAGGGTAGAGGTGGGAGGTCATCATTTGAGAGGCCCAGAGCACGTCGTGACCCTAATGTAGTTAGGGCACCCATGGTCCATCCACAACGTGAGCATGTGATTATTCCTTCAGTTGTGAAGGAACATGTAGAGGCCAGCACTCTAGTGACCATTAATGCTTTGACACAGACCCTCATCCATTCCACAAGCCCATTAGTTGAGGGGGAGCCTTCTATACGTCATGGTCACATGTGCACTTCATGTGGATCCCTATACACATTTGGCACTCATGTCAGAGATGGTGCACATGATGGGCTTGTCACCGATCAGTTCCTGAATGAGACATTTGGCATTGACACATAGGTAAATTACTAATTTGATCACATTTCATACGTATAGTGAATGATTAATTAATTAGGATTTATTGACATTGTTCAAAATTTAGGGTCAAAGTGTTCCTGGGCCTAGCAGTGATCCTCCAGGCCCATTTTTTGTCCCTTTGACGAGTCCTGAGGTATGTATCAATTTAATCATTTTAATTAATACATATATTTATTACGTAATCATATTAAGGATTGACCAAAAAAACTATGCATGTGCATCAGTTCTCCATAGGACCCTCAACCTTTACCACAGATGCAGAGCAGAGACATCATACGAGCTTCACACAGGTACAATTATTTCATGTTAATTTAATTCATTTGATTATATTTATTCCATGTTTCATGTTAGATATAACGTGTATTGTATGACATGTAGCTCATGATGTCGGACACACCTCCTCATCTGCGACAGTCTGTTGATAGTGGAGTGGCCGCAGCTGTGGCTAGCTCACAGCCACTGACGAAGGTATGAAAGAATTTTCTTCATTTTAGTTGTTTTTTATAATAGTTAATCTCAAAATTTCTAATGTTATTTATAAGTGATTATATTTATTGAATTGTTGTAGGGTCTTGTCACGCCTAATCGTCCACGAGCATTTGAGGTGGACTTACAGAATGACTATTTGTTGGCGGTAAGAAAATAATTGATTTTATGAGTACATATATTTGATTTCAACGTATAATAAATATTGATTCATATCTATTTTCTTTGTATTGGTTGGACCTGGAGAAGAGCCTCAACAAGAGATCAAGTGAGCGTGTCAAGAAGGCCCCATCATCTCCATTGTCTCCCTCCACATGACGGCAGAGGACGTTGAGAGACTTGTTTCCTTCCCCTCGTGGGAAGGAAAAGATGTAGTTGAGATATTTGATACATATATATAGAGACTTGTTTCCTTCCCCATGTATATATATAAGCATCTGAGAGACATATTCGATACACATTTGATGTACATATGACATTCTATATTTGATGTATGACATATTTCATGTATGACATTATTGGTTAATATATGATATGTTTGTTCATATATGACATTATTGGTTATCATAATATATTATGTGTTTGTTAATGTATATGACATTATTGGTTATCATTTTATATTATATGTTTGTTCATGTATGATGTTAAATTAGATATGTTCGTGCATGACATTAAATTAGATATGTGCATGTATGAAATTAAATTCAATTGCTAGAGAGTTGCCATTATGTCTACCAACTAGTAGATGTTCTTTTTTGCTTTATTAGTATTTCTCAAAAACTGCAAAGAAGCTATTTCTAGTAGTATCTACTATAGTCCTACTCAAATATGTTTTCAAAAATACTTAGTATGGCAAAGAAATGTCTATGGAAAGCTTGTCAAATAGGATATTAAAGAACTAAATGTGGATAGTCATTAGTACCCATCAATAAGAACACAAACATCTTTCTCAAGCAAGCCATATGACATTAGCAAGTAATTTATAAATTTACTTTGCAAATAACTAGAAGATGCTATGAATCTTAATATAGAGTTAATCATGAACTCATTATTCCATCCAAGAAGCATATATCACCCTAAGCCAATTAACCGACAGGATAAAAATTAATTCAATTTCAAAAAAAATTTGAGTATAACAAGCATCTTAGGGATTCTTACAAGAATTAACACAATGCTCACAAGAGCATTACAAGTTCTTGTAATGCTATTTCACATATTTTAATCATATTTAGTTTTGAATGGCCATTTTTGTTACAAGCATAAATGTTCTTTAAGGTCTTTTAATTCTAGACATGAATTTTATTATGAAGCTTTTTTATGACAACCCACTCAATGCATATATTTTTGTTCCACATTATGCTAATTTGACTTTCATTGGTTGATTTGGGTCTAGACATGACATTATTCACTAACTTTTTTATATATTATTTTTTTGTAGTGAGGTTCTGGCCTGAATGAATGTATTAATCATCAAAGTTGTGAACCTTGGTCGAGATCCTTACAAATATATTTTCAAATTGGACCTCAAATAGTTTTCTCAGTCACCCCCTATACACAGATACTGAAATTGTAGTTTATTACAAAATTAATATTGAATTAACACAAGTTTAATTGAGAAGTATTATGTACCTCAATAGGTTAGATTATTATTGATCGGGAAGCTTTATCTTAGAGCAGTTGGTTTCCTAAATCTTTAGCGCAATGAAAATCTTATGGAATGTGGAATTAGGTCTGCTAGCTAAGGAACGTTCTTTAAAAGGTAGAGGAAACTCAAGACTCACATGTTTCCAATCAATATAAATGTTTAAATCACTTCTCTAATTTTTTCTATTTATGATCTTCTTCAAACTTAACTTTCTAAATGCATTGATGGGGAAATAAAGATCTTCTAGGAACTAAAGGCTAATCATGTTTAATACTTACAATTCTCTATTTTTATCTAATAATTTAAAAAAGATTGTACAAGTGTTTTCAAAGAGCAAAACTTGTCACTAACATCATAAGAAGGAATATCCAAGGAGTCTTACCACTGATCCCCCACCACCAAGTTCAAGAGAAAACAAAATTCCACTACTAAAGAGATAGTAACAATGATCATCCCTAGTCTCTCCCTTATCACAAAATGATTACCATCAAAATTTGCATTTCCAATTGCGTCATGTGCGTTTAAGTGATAGTAACATTTTCACTCTCTTACCTAATGTCTCCCATTTCTGAAACTCCTGGGGAAGGGCAAGGCCATCTTCTCAGTACTTCAAAATACAACGAGTTCCATTTTTTCACATATTGATAATCGTTGACTTAAAGTATAGTCGAAGTATTGACAGCCCATAGATATGCCCCGTCAAAGATCGCAACCCTGTGGCATTTAGTGACCCTTAGGGACATTCTGGTTCAGCGTGCCTGAGAATGTTTGAGCACTGAAGGGGATAGGAAGAGGTTGGGGATAGGGTTTACCCGGCCACCCAAAGCTAATGGAGCAGACAGTTTGATCCCATGACGAAAGATGAGAGAGATTTGGCAGTTGGCAACTTTGTACTAGCCAACACTACAAGTTTCAGCATCACCCGAGATGGCATTGTAGAATGAAAATGGAATGTGATCTCCAAAAAGTGAGAGAGGTTATTGTAGGTCTCTACAACAGAGTCCTACAGGAACTAGAATCCCATCTATACCTCGTACGACCTCTGAGATATGCCCCATCAAAGATCACAGCCCTATGGCATTTAGTGACCCTTGGGGACATTTCGGATTGGCATGCCTGAGAACGTTCGAGCACTGAAGGGGATAGGATGAGGTTGGGGATAGGGTTTACCTGGCCACCCGGAGCTAACAGAGCAGATAGTTCGATCCCACAATGAAAGGTGAGAGAGATTTGGCAGTTGGCAACTTTGAACTGGCCCATACTACAAGTTTCAGCATCACCCAAGATGGCGTTGTAAAATGAAAACAGAATGTGATCTCCAAAAAGTGAGAGAAGTTATTGTACATCTCTGCAACATGGTATTGTAGGAACTAGAATCGCATCCATACCTCGTACAAGCTCCGAGATATGCCCCATCAAAGATCGCAACCCTATGGCATTTAGTGACCCTTGGGGACATTTCGGATTGGCGTGCCTGAGAACGTTCGAGCACTGAAGGGGATAGGAAAAGGTTGGGGATAGGGTTTACCCGACCACCCAGAGCTAACGGAGCAGACAGTTCGATCCCACGACGAAAGGTGAGAGAGATTTGGCAGTTGGCAACTTTGTACTGGCCCACACTGCAAGTTTCAGCATCACCCGAGATGGCATTGTAAAAAAAAAATGAAGTGTGATCTCCTAAAAGTGAGAGAGGTTATTTTAGGTCTCCTCAACACGGTCCTGTAGGAATTAAAATCGCATCCATACCTCGCACAAGCTCCGAGATATGCCCCGTCAAAGATCACAGCCCTGTGGCATTTAGTGACCCTTAGGGACATTCTGGTTCAGCGTGCCTGAGAATGTTCAAGCACTGAAGGGGATAGGAAGAGGTTGGGGATAAGGTTTACTCGGCCACTCGGAGCTAATGGAGCAGATAGTTTGATCCCACGATGAAAGATGAGAGAGATTTGGCAGTTGGCAACTTTGTACTGGCCAACACCACAAGTTTTAGCATCACCCGAGATGGCATTGTAGAATGAAAATGGAATGTGATCTCCAAAAAGTGAGAGAGGTTATTGTATGTCTCTACAACACAGTCCTGTAAGAATTGGAATCTCATCCATATCTAGCACGAGCTCCGAGATATGCCCCGTCAAAGATCGCAGCCCTGTGGCATTTAGTGACCCTTAGGGACATTCTGGTTCAGCATGCCTGAGAACATTCAAGCATTGAAGGGGACAAGACAAGGTTGGGGATAGGTTTTACCCAGCCACCCAGAGCTAATGGAGTAGACAGTTTGATCCCACGACGAAAGATGAGAGAGATTTGGCAGTTGGCAACTTTGTACTGGCCAACACTACAAGTTTCAGCATCACCCGAGATGGTGTTGTAAAATGAAAACAGAATGTGATCTCCAAAAAGTGAGAGAGGTTATTGTAGGTCTCCGCAACACGGTCCTGTAGAAACTAGAATCACATCCATTCCTCACATGAGCTCCGAGATATGTCTCGTCAAAGATCATAGCCCTAGGGCATTTAGTGACCCTTGGGGACATTTTGGATTGGCATGCCTGAGAATGTTCGAGCACTAAAGGGGATAGGATGAGGTTGGTGATAGGGTTTACCCAGCCACTCGGAGCTAACGGAGTAGACAGTTCGATCCCATGACGAAAGGTGAGAGAGATTTGGCAGTTGGCAACTTTGAACTGGCCCACACTACAAGTTTCAGCATCACCCGAGATGGTGTTGTAAAATGAAAACAGAATGTGATCTCCAAAAAGAGAGAGAGGTTATTGTAGGTCTCCACAACATGGTCCTATAGGAACTAGAATCGCATCCATACCTTGCACAAGCTTCAAGATATGCCCCGTCAAAGATTGCAGCCCTATGGCATTTAGTGACCCTTGGGGACATTTCGGATTGGAGTTCCTGAGAACATTCAAGCACTAAAGGGGACAAGAAAAGGTTGGGGATAGGTTTTACCTGGCCACCCGGAGCTAACGAAGTAGACAGTTTGATCCCAAGACGAAAGGTGAGAGAGATTTGGCAGTTGGCAACTTTGAAGTGGCCTACACTACAAGCTTCAGCATCACCCGAGATGGCGTTGTAAAATGAAAATAGAATGTGATCTTCAAAAAGAAAGAGAGGTTATTGTAGGTCTCTGCAACACGGTCCTGTAGGAACTAGAATTGCATCCATACCTCGCACAAGCTTTGAGAATGCCCCGTCAAAGATTGCAGCCCTATGGCATTTAGTGACCCTTAGGGACATTCCGGATTGGCATGCCTAAGAATGTTCAAGCACTAAAGGGGATAGGATGAAGTTGGGGATAGGGTTTACCCTACCACCCGGAGCTAACGGAGTAGACAGTTCGATCCCACGATGAAAGGTGAGAGAGATTTGGCAGTTGGCAACTTTGAACTGGCCCACACTGCAAGTTTCAGCATCACCCGAGATGGCGTTGTAAAATGAAAATAGAATGTGATCTCCAAAAAGCGAGAGAGGTTATTGTAGTTCTCCTCAACACAGTCCTGTAGGAACTAGAATCGCATCCATACCTCGCACAAGCTCGGAGATATGCCCCGTCAAAGATCGCAACCCTATGGCATTTAGTGACCCTTGGGGACATTTCGGATTGGCGTGCCTGAGAACGTTCGAGCACTGAAGGGGATAGGATGAGGTTGGGGATAGGGTTTACCCAGCCACCCGAAGCTAACGGAGCAGACAGTTCGATCCCACGACGAAAGGTGAGAGAGATTTGGCAGTTGGCAACTTTGTACTAGCCCACACTGCAAGTTTCAGCATCACCCGAGATGGCATTGTAAAAAAAAAATGAAGTGTGATCTCCAAAAAGTGAGAGAGGTTATTGCAGGTCTTCGCAACACAGTCCTATAGGAACTAGAATCGCATCCATACCTCATGCAAGCTCTGAGATATGCCCCGTCAAAGATCGCAGCCCTATGGTATTTAGTGACCCTTGGGGACATTTCGGATTGGCGTGCCTGAGAACGTTCGAGCACTGAAGGGGATAGGACGAGGTTGGGGATAGGTTTACCCGGCCACCCGAAGCTAACGGAGCAAACAGTTTGATCCCACGACGAAAGGTGAGAGAGATTTGGTAGCTGGCAACTTTGAACTGGCCCACACTGCAAGTTTCAGCATCACCCAAGATGGCGTTGTAAAAAAAAAATGGAATACGATCACCAAAAAGTGAGAGTGGTTATTGTAGGTCTTCGCAACACAGTCCTTTAGGAACTAGAATCACATCCATACCTTGCACGAGCTCCGAGATATGCCCCGTCTAAGATCGCAGCCCTATGGCATTTAGTGACCCTTGGGGACATTCTGGATTGGCATGCCTGAGAATGTTTGAGCACTAAATGGGATAGGATGAGGTTGGGGATAGGGTTTACCCGACCACATAGAGCTAACGGAGTAGACAGTTTGATCCCACGAGAAAAGGTGAGAGAGATTTGGCAGTTGGCAACTTTGTACTAGCCGACATTGCAAGTTTCAGCATCACCCGAGATGGTGTCGTAAAATGAAAACAGAGTGTGATCTCCAAAAAGTGAGAGAGGTTATTGTAGGTCTCCAAAAAGAGTGTTTAAAAATGCAAAAATAGTGAGGGGTCCTTTGTATGGTTTGGGAGTTTGACCATTAAAACTAGAAATTGTCCTAGTAGTAAGTGCTGGTAATAGTTTTGAAATTTGATTGTTGAGTGTTGAGAAACCTCGAGTTTGGGATTTTTCTTGTTGGTTTTAGTCTATAATAACCATTTCCATCTGAAAAGTTGAGTGTTGAAACCATTTAAGAAGTATTTGCATAGTTTTCCCTAAAATTTGAGTGCATAAAAAGGGGTATGTGATTGCTCCCGAGGTGGATTTAGTGTTTTCTCCAAACAAGAGTTGCATTTTATGTTTGAAGTCATCTAATATAACCAAAGTGAAGGTGGTTGAACAATTTTGGGGTTCTAGAGACGTTGCAAAGTAAGAGTTCTAGAAAGCCCTAGGGTAAAGGGGCTAGAAAGGAGGGTTTTGTAAAAACCATTGTAAAGTTGATCATGAGACCAAAAAAATAAAAGAATCATTGCATTTGAGTCATTTCTTAAGACTTTTTTGGGTCATGGGAGTTCCAAAAGTCAAGGGATTGTGAGTTGCTTTGTAAATGGCCTCAAACTAGGCCTAGTTGGCAAACTGAAATAGCCAGTTTTGAGTGATATTTTACAAAACAAGTGTAGTTGGTTTTGGAGTATATTTTAGAGTGAGTAAAAGGGTATTTTAATCACCCAATAGTTTAGGCCTGGCAAGGGCTAGTTGGAACAAGCCTAGAAGAGGCAAAATTGAGAAAGTGTAAGAGATGAGTTGCAAGAAACAACTACTATCGATGATGCAAATATTGATGAGTTTTAAAGCGAGGGGGAGGAAATCACTATTGAATCCTTCCTAAAAATCAATGGCTTATTAGATGAACCAATTAACACTTTGTTGAGGAGTTATGGACAAAATATGAAGGGACTAGGTACAATTGCACCTAAATATACCCAACCAGAAAACTTGAACTAGCCAGTGGACTATTATAGGAGATAAAACCTTGAGAATACAACAAACATTGATATTAGATTAATCTTGCTAATGCAAGATTCACAACCAGATTGGTTGTAGGAGGTTGTCACAAACCTTGGGTAACCAAATACTTGTGGGGATGAAAATGTTTCCCTTTTAATTCCATCCCCACCACATGTTGACCCCAAGGACGTCATCTAATGCTTTGAAAATGGTGGCAACCATGATGAAATAAATAGTTAACAATTTTTTGATACCCAAGCCCAAAATGAGTATGATGGAGATGATGATTTTATACGTTACATGCCACTAGACAGAAAACAACATAGTGGTTTACCCAGTAGATTCCTATAGCTACCAAAGAAAAGGATACAAAATTTTAAGGAACAAGAGATACTAAGAAGTTATTTGAGGCTAATGCACTTTACATGAAGGAGAAGATCAGGGATAGGAAAGATGGGAGAGAGGAAAAGATTGCAAGAAATGAGATCTTATATGCTATAGAGAGGGGAAAATGAGTTGCGGAGAAGGTTGCACTAAAGGAATAGAAGAGGAAAGAAAGAGAGGATAATCTAAATGTTTGAAAGAGATATAGACCAAATATTGGACTATCTCAAAAAATCTTAAAAAATCTTTGACTTATTCGAATTTGAGGATACATACCAATAAATTTTGCAAAAAATTGTGTCTGAGTTGTGTCCAAAAAATGTTTTGCATGTGGCTTGCGATTTTGGCTACCAATCCTCCTTCTTACAACATCTCTTTGATTAGGGGAAACACGTGTGTTATTTTTCCAAAAATCTTCGATCAATGATTTCAAGGCTTCACTAATTTTTTTATCCTTTCGCGGTAGTCTACCGCTAAATGTCCATAACTCATTTTTTGTTGGATCTTCCAATCTCTCACGCCTTAGCATGGATCTCCTTAGAGTACCTCTACCAATTTTTAATGTTTTTCTTGTCTTTCTCATGAGTCGAGCTTTCTTCATTTGGCTACTTACTATTGTCGATGTAAGTACTCATCTTGCGATATTACTATCTTTGTTGCGTGATTTAGAACCCACTTTTTCATAAGCATTCATTAGATTCTTTACAATGTTTTTTTCATTTGAATCATCCATCGTTCTTAGCCCAAGAATCTTCATGATAGGCCTAAATTTTAAATTCCTCATCATTTCAACAAATAATTGGCATTGACCTGTAATATTTAATTCATCAAAAAATAATCTCCACATACGATTAACTTTTCTTTGACAAGTACGCTTGCTAATCTTGTCAGGCATTGATTTCAAAATGTTACTATCAATATCAATCAAATATTTTGGTCTTCTAAAATGAATTCTAGAAGGTGTTATAATCTCTTCAATTCTCTCAACATTTTGAACATCAACATAAGGTTGAGTGTATTGCGTACCTTGAACTGAAGATGATGTGCCTTGGCAATAAGATGCAAAAGATGGAATATCACCTACTTGATGTGTTGATGTTGTGCCTTCAGCATGACATGATGGAGTGTGTATATCGTCGTATCTACAAATCGGTGTCTGTTCAACATGAGAGGACGATATGACTTCAACATTGGGAGATGGTGTAGCAGACGATATGACTCCAACATTAGAAGATGGTGTAGCTTCACAATTCAATTGTCTTCTTGAGCGTAACAGTCTCATTCGTTCTCTTTGTCTTTCCAATTCTTCCTCTTTGTTTCTTGGTACCGGTGGTTCTTGATCCTCTTCGAAAGTCAATTCTTCATTATTGCTTTGCAATTATCTTTTCTCATGTAGTAATTTCATTTTATCTCTTTTAATTGCCAAATCTCTCTCCCTATCTTCATTTGTTTGATTTTTTGGTTTCTTCCTTGGCATGATGATGATTTCTACATGTCAAATTATTCAAACATTTGAATTACTTAAAATGTGTAAATTAAAAATTATTCAAATACATATAAAAATTATAATTATTTGAATGAATACACAATATATATATAAAATGACTTGACAAATTTCTAACCATTTCGAAATAACATTTCATTGAAACATACAAATTTCAATGAATTCACTATATATTAAACAACATGTCAAATTATAATCAAATTTGTATCTATATATCGACAAACAATATTTAAAATAGATTGCACTAGCCTTTTCTATACAAGGAATATTCAAAAAGTCTTCAAATCATGTATCCAATGATTGAATTTGGTGTTTGTTAGCTTCCAAAAGTGTTTTCCACCTTGAAATAGTGTTTGTTAGCTTGAAATAGTGTTTGCCACTTTGAAAGAATGTTTGCTGTGTTGAAACCCGCGATTTCTGTTGGGATAACAGAGTGTAGAACATAACTAAAGCAAAGAATGAATGAAATGGGCCCCAAAGTTGCTTTTTGACCATTTTTAGGTGTTTCACATAGTGCGTACACACTATAGCATGTACGCACTATAGCGCGTAGGCACTATATTAGAACACATCACTCTCCACCCTCCCTACTCTCTCTCTCTCCCTACTCTCTCTCTATTCCTACTCTCTCTCCCCTCTCCCATCCTTTACTCTTTAGATCTCTCACACACACTCCCATCCTCCCTCTCCCACTTCTTACTCTCTCTCTCTCTCTCTGCCACCTCCTACTCTCTCTCACACTCTCTCCCATCCCCTACTCTCTCTTACACACACTCCCATCCGCTACTCTCTCTCCCCTCTCCCATCCCCTAAACTCTCTCTTTTGCAGATACACACTCCCATCCCCCTCTCTCTCTCCCCTCTCCCATCCCTTACTCTCTAGATCACTCACACGCACTCCCATCCCTCTCTCTCCTCCTCTCCCACTCCCTCTCCCACCACCTACTATCTCTCTCTCTCTCTCAAGTTCTCTCTCTCCCTCTCTACTCTCTCTGTCTCTCCCACCCCCTACTCTTACTCTCTCTCTCTCTCCAATCCCCAACTCTCTCTCACACTCTCTCCCATCCCCTACTCTCTCTGACACTCTCTCTCATCCTTTCACTCTATCTCTCTCATCTCGTACTCTCTCTCTCTCTCTCTGTCACCTCCTACTCTCTCTCACACTCTTTCCCATCCTTTCACTCTGTCTCTCCCATCTCGTACTCTCTCTTTGCTACCCCCTACTCTCTCTCACACTCTCACACTCTCTCCTATCCCCTACTCTCTCTCTTTCACAGACACACACACACACACACTCACACTCCCATCCCCCCTCTCTCTTCTCTCCCATCCCCTACTCTCTAGATTTTTCACAGGCACTCCCATCCCTCTCTCTCCTCCTCTCCCACTCCCTCTCCCAGGTCACCTAATATTTCTCTCTCTCAAGTTCTCTCTCTCCCTCTCTACTCTCTCTCTCCCATCCCCTACTCTTACTCTCTTTCTCTCCCATTCCCAACTCTCTCTCACACTCTCTCCCATCCCCTACTCTCTCTCACACTCTCTCCCATCCTTTCACTCTGTCTCTCCCATCTCGTACTCTCTCTTTTCCAACCTCTACTCTCTCTCACACTCTCACACTCTCTCCTATCCCCTACTCTCTCTCTTTCACAGACACACACACACACACTCACACTCCCATCCCCCCTCTCTCTTCTCTCCCATCCCCTACTCTCTAGATTTGTCATAGGCACTCCCATCCCTCTCTCTCCTCCTCTCCCACTCCCTCTCCCAGGTCACCTACTATTTCTCTCTCTCAAGTTCTCTCTCTCCCTCTCTACTCTCTCTCTCCCATCCCCTACTCTTACTCTCTCTCTCCCATTCCCAACTCTCTCTCACACTCTCTCCCATCCCCTACTCTCTCTCACACTCTCTCCCATTCTTTCACTCTGTCTCTCCCATCCCATACTCTCTCTCTCCCTCTGCCACCCCCTACTCTCTCTCTCACTCTCTCCCATCCTTTCACTCTATCTCTCCCATCCTTTCACTCTGTCTCTCCCATCTCGTACTCTCTCTCTGCCACCCCCTACTCTCTCTCACACTCTCACACTCTCTCCCATTCCCTACTCTCTCTCTTTCACAGACATAAACACTCTTATCCCCCCACTCTCTTCTCTCCCATCCCCTACTCTCTACATCTATCACGCACACTCCCATCCCCCCTATCTCTCTCCCTTTCCCTCTCCTACCGCCTACTAGATCTCTCTCTCTCAAGTTCTCTCTCCCTCTCTACTCTCTCTCTCTCTCCCATCCCATCCCTTACTCTCACTCTCTCTCTCTCTCATCCCCTACTCTCTCACACACTCCCATCCCCTAATCTCACTCTCTCTCTCCCATCCCATACGAGCTCTCTCTGCCACCACCTACTCTCTCTCACACTCTCACACTCTCTCCCATCCCCTACTCTGTCTCTCTTACACACATTCCCATTCCCCCCCTCTCTCTCTCCCTCTCCCACTCCCTCTCCCCCATCCCCTACTCTCTCTCTCCCCTCTCCCATCCCCTACTCTCTCTCTTTCATAGATCTCTCTATCCTCTCCCATCCCCTACTCTCTAGATTTCTCACATACACTCCCATCCCCCCTCTCTCTCCCTCTCCCACTCCCTCTTGCACCACCTACTATCTCTCTCTCTCTCAAGTACTCTCTTTCCCTCTTTACTTTCTCTCTCCCATCCCCTAATCTCACTCTCTCTCTTCCATCCCCTACTCTCTCTCACACTCTCTCTCTCTCATCCCCATCCTGTACAAGCTCTCTCTACCGCCCCCTAATCTCTCTCAAACTCTCACACTCTCTCCCATCCCCTACTCTATCTCTCTTACACACATTCCCATTCCCCCCCCCCCTCTCTCTCTCACTCCCTCTCCCATTGCCTACTCTCTCCCATCCCCAACTCTATCTCTCTTACACACTTCCATTCCCCCTCTCCCTCTCCCTCCCACTCCCTCTCCCATCGCCTACTATCTCTCTCTCTCTCTCTCCCTCTCTCTCCCATCCCCTACTCTCACTCTCTCTCTTTGCCACCCCTACTCTCTCTCACACTCTCTCCCATCCCCTACTTTCTCTCTTACACACACTTCCATCCCCCCTCTCTCTCCCTCTCCCACTCCCTCTACCATTGCCTAATCTCTTTCTCCTCCATCCACCCTCTCTCTCCCTCTCCCACTCCCTCTGCCATTGCCTACTCTCTTTCTATCCCATCCCCTACTCTCTCTATCTCTCTCTCCCCTCTCTCATTCCCTACTCTCTCTCTTTCACACACACCCATCCCCCCTCTCTCCTCTCCCATCCTCTACTTTTTCTCTCACTTGCTCTCCCTCTCCCACTGCCTACTCTCACTCTCTCTCACTCTCTCTCTCTCTCTCTCTCTCACTCTCTCTCCCTCTCTACTCTCTCTCTGCTACCCCCTACCCTCTCTCACATTTTCACACACTCTCTCTTTCTCTCTTACACACATTTCCATCCCCCCTCTCGCTCTCCCTCTCCCACTCCCTCTCCCATCGCCTACTCTCTCTTCCATCCCCTACTCTCTCTTCTATCCCCTACTCTCTCTCAAGCTACTCTATCTTCCCCCTCTCCCATTCCCTACTCTCTCTCTTTCACACACATGCACTCCCATCCTCCTCTCTCTCGCTCTTCCTTTCCCACTCCGTCTCCCACCACCTACTCTCTCTCTCCCCCATCCCCTACTCTCAATCTCTCTCTCCCAACTTGTACTCTCTCTCACACTTCCTCTCTCTCCCATCCCGTACTCTCTTTGCCACCCCTACTCTCTCACATTTCCTCTATCTCCTATCATATACTTTCTCTGCCACCCCTACTCTTTCTCACTTCCTCTCTCCCCTCTCCCATCCCCTACTTTCTCTCTATCTCTCTCACACACACAAATAGCCATTCCCTTGCCCCACCCCCCCAGCTCTCTCTTGGTTTTGATTTGCAATTTAGGTCTCAATAGTGCGTGCACACTACCTCGAATTCAATAGCATTTTAATAGGGTGTGCGCGCTATAGGGTGCACGCGCTATTCAAAGCTTTGCATTAAAACCAAGCCTAAGGCTTGGTTTTGCCTTGGAGATCCAACGCAAAGGTTTGGAGTTTATAAACAAGTCTGAGACGCGTTTTCCAGCAAACATACAAAAAATGATTGATTTTTCTTGTGTGCTCCCCTTCAAGATTCTTCGTGGTTGGCTATCGATAAGATCAGGTTACATAACATTATAGGTCTCTGTGTTAGCTATCTAACCATATAATTTATTTTTAATTTGAACTATTTTAAGTCTTTCATCTATAATTTCTTTTGAATGTATGTTCATTTTTTGTCAAAAACCACCATGTACTAATTGGGCTATAGATTTTAGCTCATTCATCGAATTTTGCAAAAACTTAGTTTTTTAGAAACTAGACTCCATTCTACACACTTTGAAAAAAAGAAGTTTTGATTTTAGATTAGTTTTCAATCATTTCTAGGGGGAGCACACAGATATTTCACATTTTTGGGATGGGTCTAATTTAAAAATTCATTAAAAAAAAAATACACATTATAAAATTACCTAAAAAATCTGGGATAAACTACATAGTGTTAGGTAACTTTTGACCAGAGCGATTAAAGAATTTCAAAAAAAAAGTTAAAATTTTAGGGGGGCCACACTTTGTACTATGTTATGTTTTTTTGGAATAAACAGTACCACTTTCTGTGGCCCCCTTTTTTGAGGACCTAAAACTAAACCATTTTGAAAAAAATTAGTAGTTTAGAAACTAGATTCAAAGGACTACGACTTTTGTTTTTGTCATATCTTAAAATTTTGAGCGTAACTATCTTCAAATTCTTGTTGAAGTTCAGAATTTGCTGATTTTAGGAAAAAGGTGTCCACTTATACCCCCCTTTTGGCACCACAACTTTGTGCACTTACCCTTATATATTTGTCTTTTTTGTAGCTTTGTACTTCCATTGGACCACATAAGTCAGTATGGACTAACTCAAGTACTTCTTTAGATGTATAGTTTTTACTTTTAAAACTTGACTTGGTCATCTTTCCTAGCTGACATTGTTTGCACATGATATTGTCAGGTTTCTTCAGTTTAGGTAAACCTTTGACTTTCTTCATTTTACTAATATTGACCAAATTATCAAAGTTGACATGACATAGCCTTCTATGCCATACCCACAAATCATCAAATTTTGCAACGAGACAAGAGGTATTTTCTAGATCAAGATAAAATATATTACTTCTTGTTTGATCTCCTCTTCCTATCAGTCTATCATCAGTATCATAGATTTTTGCTATTTTAAATTCCAGATTCTACTTTGTAACCTACATTGCCTAACTGTGAGACACTTAGCAAATTATAGTTTAGTCCTTCAACATAATATGCATTATCACATGAAATTTGTTCTGTAAGCTTAATGGTACCTTTTTCTTTGACTTGACATGGAGCATCATTACCAAATCTATTACAATTTCCATCATACTGAGTAAAGTTAACAAACTTACTTTTGTCTCCTATCATGTGATGTGAGCATCCGCTATCTATGATCCATTTATCATTATTGTTCATGCATGTTACTAGTGTTGTTGGCTCTTCTTCATCAGATTGGTCCTTCATGGCCACATAAATAACTTCATCATCATTATCATTAGAATCCTCTTCAGCAATATAGCACTTCTTGCCTTTGTCTTTGTAATCTCTCTTATCATCTTCTCTTCTATTTTTGTACTTGTTGCCTTCCTTGTATTCTTTTTTCTGTGTACACCTTGCAGCAATATGTCCTACTTCATTGCAATTAAAAAAAATGATAGGCATCTTACCTTTGAATCTTCCTTTGCCTTTGTGAAATCTTCTAGCTAGTAGTGCTTCCATTTGTTCCACATCTTCCTCATCAGTGCTACTGTCACTGGATACATATTTCATCTTTCTTCTTTCTTTCTTTGATTTCACCTGATCAGCATCTTTTAATGATAGCTTGGCTTTGAAAGTAGATTCAACATTCTCAGGTCTGTAGTTATCAAAGTTAGATAACTCAAATCAAGTGAGTCTACCTACTATGCCTTCACAACTTAGATTCTTTCCGGACACACATCTTAGCTCTTGTTTAGCTGATACTCTAATAGCATAGATAGGGAGCAAGGTTCTTAAAAACTTACTATTAACAATATCATCATCTAATTGACCATTCAAGCATCTTATTGCACTTACCACTTCCTTTATTCTAGCAGCATACTGAACAACATTCTCACCTTCTTCCATTTTCATATCATCAAACTTTCCTCTGAGACTTTCTCTGTTTCCTCTTTGAAAATTTTGATCTCCTCCATAAATGTCAGACATGGCTTTCCACTTTTTGAATGTAGTGTCACATCCTTTGATATCATCAAATTCAACATAGTTGAGTGTAGAAGCAATTTCTAGCATTGTTTGATTGTGTTCCTATTTTTTTTTTAAATCTTCTGTAGTAGGAGCACCAGTTAGATCAGCATGTTCAATATCAATTGAGTTTTGGGCATAATCTCCTATGGATCTAAGATGTAGCTTCATCAAGCTTTGCCAAGCAACAAAGTTGTCTTTGTTGAGCTTGGGAGCTTCTCTCTTTTGATCTTTTCTGCTTCTGGTCTTTTAAACTAAATCAACAACCGAGGCTCTGATACCAATTGTTATAATTCTTTAGAATAACTGAGGGGGGGAGGGAGTGTGTATCAGTTATTCAAGGTCCAAATTTCATAATAAAACTTTTTCTATTTTCTCTACAAATCCTTAGTGGTGCATAATTGAACTTATCATGCATACAATTTAAATATTGAAACAACTAAGAAAAGTAAACATGCATCACACCATAACACTAAGAATTTGATAACCCAGAAACCCTCCAGGAATAAGAAGGTAAAACTGGGGTGGGGATGATACCCACAAAATAACTACGCAATTGATTTTAACCACTTCTGATGGTCTGCCCTGTTAAAGGGTACAACACATTGTTAAATGTGACCTTGTTAGAAGATTTCACCAAAGTGTTAGGAATGGGCCTAGTTAAAGGACTTTGGAACATTCACTTGGAATGTCACCCTGTTAAAGGATTTACATCATGGCTATTAAACCAACCTAAGTCCATAGGTTTTATCTTAACCGTTACAATTTCTAGAAAGTAACAACAATAGCTTTGATCTGATTCAACTTACAACATAACTTGCAGATTATAGATCCCACTTCAATTCAATCCTTTGCTTGGCTTTTAATCACTTTAGTTCTATTAGCTTGTCTTCCTCTCAAACTTTGTTTCCTTGAGTCTTCTTTACTCATCAAACCAATGCAATCATATATGTGGTCATTCAATGAAGCAGAGTATTCTTTGTTCTCTTACTCCTTAGCACTTTTCTTTAGCAGCTCATGATTTCATACTTTTTCACCACCACACTTCTGCTTCGTGACCTTATGACTTCTTAAATAGAAATCTGAAATATCTTTCCTACTCAATTCTCCCTCTTCAATTTTAGGGTTTGAATGGATTAGGTAGGATACAATGTATCTACCCCATTTTTTTTCTGCATCTAGAAACCTTGTCTAGTATCCAGTTGTTTTTGCTAAAAACCTTTTTACATGGTTTTCTGTGCCACCAGCTCATCGATCATATCTTCTATCTAGTTTACAAACTTCTAGGTAACAGCCTTGTCAGCTCAGATCTAGTGAATCTTCGATTTTAAAATAATGCAATGACTCAGCATTATTGGTTTATTGATACTCAGCTTGTTCTGTGTTACTAGGCACTTGTATCCTACTCGGCATCTATATCTTTACTCGGCACCTATTTCATGCTCGACACTTGATGTTTACTCGGCACTTATTTTCTGCTCGGCACTTGATATTTACTTGACACTTGTTTTCTGTTCAGCACTTGATATTTACTCGGCACTTGTTTTCTGTTTGGTACTTGATATTTACTCGGCACTTGTTTTCTACTCAGCACTTGATATTTACTCTGCACTTGTTTTCTGCTCAGCTTCATCTAAGAATCTGTTCGACACTTACTTGCTTACTTAGCTCTCTTTCTTTTATGAACTTAGTTAGACTTTACAAATGACTTAGCTAAAACCTTACATCTTTGATATGTTTCAATGTGCCCATTCTCTATGTCTTAGAGTATGTCATCAATACACTTTTTCATCAATGGCTTAGTTGATCCTTGTATTTCATTACAATATCATAACTTCAACCTTTCTCTAGGTACTCTAGTTACATCTTATTGATTGCTTCCTCCTTGTCAATCAACCAATTGATAGTATTTGGATCACTAAAGCAATTGCCATTCCTACAAGTAGCAAGTTTGACATCAATGACAAAAAATTGATTAAGAACATTCTTTACCAGTTCCATTGCTTTTTATGTATAATCTCTTCAGTCATTTCCAACAATCTCCCTCATGATCTTTTTCAATCATTTCCAACACACAGCACTAAAATGTTTAGTCATGTGACTAAAATTGATTACGTTTTAATATTTATTTGTAATTTACAACTATAGGAGACTAAACAAGTGACTAATTTTCTCATTGGGTAAAATCACAAGATTTACCAAATAAAATTGACTAAATAAGTGAATATATTTCCTTTTAGCTAAATAAAAACTACTAAATAAGTGACAAAATAACTAGTCACCAATGATTAGTCACCCCAAAGTTAAATGATTGAATAAAAATAGAACTTAACTCTAGAGGATTCTTGGTCCTTAAAAAGCCTCTTTACTTTCACGGAATGCATAATCACATTCACTAAATGCTCTTTAATATTGAGATTGTACCCATACACCTTAACCATCACATCCTTCTAGCATGAAAACCATAGAACTAACATTTCATATATGGTATAATCCCACCTTTATAAAAAAATGAAAAATCATGTTATTTTTCTTCACCTATTCAATTTTCAAGTAGAATAACATAGTACATATGGGTATGTGCAGGATCATGGTGTACCAAACTATGGCCTTAAGTGGCAATGAAAAATCAGAAAATCAGGCTTATATCAACTTGATACATAATTTTAAAGTGCTTATGGACTTTATATCAAAAATTTGTAAGAAAATAATCTATAGGAAATTGAATGTAGTTTCTAAACTACTAGGCCTTATTAGGAGAAAAAAATAATTGATTGGTCAAAAGTTTGAATTTTAATGCAGTACTACAAAAATTTCAGGGCAAAAATAAAAAGTAGGTGTATGTCTGACCACCTTAATCAAAATCAAATTATAATATTTTTTTAATATAATTATAGATATAAAAAGTAGACTCATGCCCGGATGTGACGCATATTTTTTTGTGTTTTTATTCCAAATAAATAATTAAATATGAATTTTCTACCAAAACTTTTTCGAAAAAAAAGAAAGTCCCATGTCTGACCACCTTAACTAATAGAAAATTTTACCAACTTTTTTTTTTTTTTGTTCTTTTTTTCTTTTGTTAATACTAGGCGAAGAATAGAATGTGACACAACTTTTAGATTTAAAAAATGTTATACCGTTTGAAAATGCTAGCTATTTTTCAATAAGTATGTCAATCAGCACTTTACAATAATTTTCATTGATAATTAACTAATATATACTTATTGATCTCAGAATTTGATAGAAATTATA
Organism: Cupressus sempervirens; assembly: GCA_028749045.1. Lineage (NCBI taxonomy): Eukaryota > Viridiplantae > Streptophyta > Pinopsida > Cupressales > Cupressaceae > Cupressus > Cupressus sempervirens. The sequence goes on from CM053791.1 coordinate 221,406,677, forward strand.
TTGATGGAATCTTGAGAGTGATATTAAAAAACCCTTTTCGTTTCATTCCATTTCAATCAAAATAACATTGTCAGACGACTACCCGAAGTTTGAGTATCACTAAATCCCTCTTCAAACACGTCTTTTGGGTTGATCGGGTAGGCTTGGTAAATATCAAGCCTAATCGGATATCGGATTTGAAATCATATATTAAATTTCAAATCGGATATCCGATATGGCTAGATGAATTTTGGTGAGAAATTTGAAATTCCAACCCATTTTGGAGGGGAAACCGGATTTAAGACTTATAGCTTATGATTTATAAATTATTTTTGTTATATTACTATGTAAATATGTATTATAATATATTATATATATAGAATAAGGTAATGTAAAGATATAACATATAATATATTATGTTATTCTCATTATAATCTATAAATATAATTTATATTATTATTATTTTTACTAAATATAATAATGTAATATATATATATATATATATATATATATAAGTATGTTATTTATATATATATAATAATGTAATATTTTTATTAAATATAATAACCTTATATATATATATATATATATGTTATTAATATATATAATAATGTAATATATATTATATATTATAACATAATATTTTATAGCTCATGATTTACAAATTATTTTTGTTATATTACTATGTAAATATGTATTATAATATATATATGTATATATATATATATATATAACGTAATGTAAAGATATAACATATAATATATTAATATATAATAATATATTATGTTATTCTCATTATAATATATAAATATAATTTATATTATTATTTTTACTAAATATAATAACTATATATATATAATATATATATATATGTTATTAATATATATGTATATTATTAATATATATGAGTCAAAGGGGGTCATAGGTCATTCAACCCATTAAATGATGACATATGTTCCTAAGGGTCTAGGACCCATAGGGACATATTAGAATCATTCTTATGGGTCAAACGGGGTCATAGGTTGATCTATGACCCTCTTTGACCCATTAAATGATGACATATGTTCCTAAGTGTCTTAGGACCCCTAGGGACATATTAGAATTGTCCATATGGGTCAAAGGGTGTCATAGGTTGACCTATGACCCCCTTTGACCCATTACATGATGACATATTTCCCTAGGGGTCCTAGCATCCCTAGGGACATATCAGAATCATTCATATCGGTCGAAGGGGATCATAGGTTGACTTATGATCCCCTTCGACACATTACATAATGACATATGTCCCTAGAGGTCCTAGGACCCTTAGGGACATATCAGAATCATTCTTCTAGGTCGGAGAGGGTCATAGGTTGACCTATGACCCCCTTCGACACATTACATGATGACATATGTCTCTAGGGGTCTTGGGACCCCTAGGGACATATTAGAATTGTTCATATGGGTCAAAGGGGGTCATAGGTTGACCTATGACATCTTCCGACCCATTACATGAAGACATTTGTCCCTAGGGGTCCTAGGACCCCTAGGGACATATTAGAATCGTTCATATGGGTCAAAGGGGGTCATAGGGTGAACTAGGACCCCCTTCAGCCGATTAAACAATGACATATGTCTCTAGGGGTCCTAGGACCCCTAGGGACATATTTGAATTGTTCATATGGATCAAAGGAGATCATAGGTTGACCTACGAACCCCTTCGACCCATTAAATGATGACATATGTCCCTAGGGGTCCTAGAACCCCTAGGGACATATTAGAATTGTTCATATGGATCAAAGGGGGTCATAGGCCATCGACACATTAAATGACGATATATGTCCCTAGGGATCCTAGGACGCCTAAGGACATATTAGAATTGTTCATATGGGTCAAAGGGGGTCATAGGTTGACCTATGACCCCCTTTGACCTATTACATGATGACATATGTCCTGAGGTCCCCTAAGGACATATGAGAATCATTATTATGGGTCAAACGAGGTCATAGGTTGACCTATGACCTCCTTTGACACATTACATGACGACATATGTCGCTAGGGGTCCTAGGTCCCCTAAGGACATATTAGAATCGTTCATATGGGTCAAAGTGGGTCATAGGTTGATCTATGATCCCCTTCGACCCATTAAATGGTGACATATGTCCCTAGGGGTCCTAGGACCGCTAGGGACATATTAGAATTGTTCATATGGGTCAAAGGGGGTCATAGGTTGACCAATGACGCCCTTGAACTATTACATGATGACATATGTCCCTACGACCCCTAGGGACATATGAAAATCATTGTAATAGGTCAAAGGGGATCATAGGTTGACCTATGACCCCCTTCAATGAATTACATGATGACATATGTCCCTAGAGGTCCTAGAACCCTTAGAGAAAAATTAGAATCGTTCTTATGGGGCAAAGGTGGTCATAGGGTGACCTATGATACCCTTCAACCCATTACATGACGACATATGTCCCTAGGGGTCCTAATGGGTCAAAGGTGGTCATAGGGTGACCTATGATACCCTTCAACCCATTACATGACAACATATGTCCCTAGGGGTCCTAGGACCCCTAGGTACATATTAGAATCATTCTTATGGGTCAAACAAGGTCATAGGTCAACCTATGACCCCCTTTGACCCATTACATAATGACATATGTCCCTACGGGTCATAGGACACTTAGGGACATATTAGAATTGTTCATATGGGTCAAAGGGGGTCATAGGTTGACCTATGACCCCCTTTCACCCATTACATGATGACATATGTCCCTGGGAGTCCTAGGACCTTGAGGGACATATTAGAATGCTTCTTATGGATCAAAGGGGGTCATAGGTTAACCTATGACCCCTTTCGACAAATTACATAATGACATATGTCCAAAGTGGTCCTAGGAACCCTAGGGACATATTAGAATTGTTCTTATGGGTCAAAGGGAGTTATAGGTTGACCTATGACCCACTCTAACTTTTTACATGATGACATATGTCCCTAGGGGTCCTAAGACCCCTAGGGACATATTAGAATCATTCTTATGGGTCAAAAGGGGTAATAGGGTGACCTATGAAACCCTTTAACACATTACATGACGACATATGTCCCTAGTGGTCCTAGGACCCCTAGGGACATATTAGAATCATTCTTATGGGTCAAATGGGGTCATAGGTCAACCTATGAACCCCTTTGAACTATTACGTGATGACATATGTCCCTGCGCGTTATAGGACACCTAGGGACATATTAGAATTGTTCATATGGGTAAAAGGGAGTCATAGGTTGACCTATGACCCCATTCGATCTATTAAATGATGACATATGTCACAAGGGCTCCTAGGAACCTTAGGGACATATTAAAATTGTTCATTTGGGTCACAAGAGGTCATAGGTTCACCTATGACTCCCTTTCAACCCATTAAATGATGACATATGTCCCTAGGGTTCTTAGGACCCTATGACCCCATTTGACCCATTACATGACGACATATGTCCCTAGGCCCCCTAAGGACATGTGAGAATCGTTCTTATGGGTCAAAGGGTGTCATAGGTTGATCTACAACCCCCTTCAACACATTACATGAGGACATATATCCCTATGGGTCCTAGGACCCATAGGGACATATTAGAATCATTCATATGGGTCGAAGGGGGTCATAGGTTGACCTATGATCCCCTTCGACACATTAAATGACAACATTTGTCCCTAGGGGTCGTAGGACCCCTAGGAACATATGAGAATCATTCTTATGGGACAAAGGGGGTCATAGGTTAACCTATGAACCCCTTCAACGTATTACATGATGAAATATTAAAATTATTCTTATCGGTCAAAGGTGGTCATAAGTTGACTTATGACCCGCTTCAACCCATTACATGATAACATATGTCCCTAAGGGTCCTCGAAAACCTAGGGACATTAGAATAGTTCTTATAGGTCAACCTATGACCCCCTTTGACCCATTACATGATGATATATGTACCTAGGAGTCATACGACCCCTTAGGGACATTTTAGAATGCTTCTTATGGGTCAAAGAGGGTGATAGGTTGACCTATGACCCCCTTCGACACATTACGTGACAACATATGTCCAAAGGGGTCCTAGGACCCCTAGAGACATATTAGAATCGTTCTTATGGGTCAAAGGGGGTCAAAGGTTGACATATGACCCCCTTCGACCCATTAAATGATAACATATGTCCCTAGGGGTCCTAGGACCCGTAGAGACATATCAGAATCATTCATATGGGTCAAAGGGCATCATAGGTTGACTTATGACCCCCTTCGACCCATTACATGACGACATATGTCCCTAGGGGTCTTAACATGCCTAGGGCCATATTAGAATCATTCATATGAGTCGAAAGGGGTCATAGGTTGAGTTATGATCCCCTTCAACCCATTACATATTGACATATGTCCCTACCTTTGACCCATAAGAATCATTCTAATATGTCCCTAGAGGTCCTAGGACCCCTAGGGACATATTAGAATGATTCTTATGGGTCAAAGGTGGTCATAGGTTGACCTATGACCTGCATCGACATATTACATGATGGCATATGTCCCCGTGGGTCCTCAAAACTCTAGGAACATATTAAAATCATTCTTATAGGTCACAGGGGGTCATAGGTTGACAATTGACCCACTTCGACACATTACATGATGACATATGTCCCTAGGGGTCCTAAGACCCCTTGAAATATATAAGAATGCATCATATGGATCAAAGGGTGTCATAGGTTTACCTATGATGCTCTTCGACCCATTAAATTATGACATATGTACCTAGGGGTCTTAGGACACCTAAGGACATATGCAATCATTCTTATAGGTCAAATGGGGTCATAGGTTGACCTATGGTCCCCTTTGACCTAATAAATGATGACATATGTTCGTAGGGATCCTAAGACCCCTAGGAACATATTACAATCGTTCTTATGGTCAAAGGGGGTCATAGGTTGATCTATGACCCCCTTCAACCAATTAGATGATGACATATGTCCCTAGGGGTCCTACGACCCCTAGGGACATATTAGAATCATTCTTATGGGTCCAGGGGGTCATAGGATGACTTATGACCCTCTTCGACACATTACATGATGACATATGTCCCTAGGGGTCCTAGGACACCTAAGGACATATTAGAATGCTCCATATGGGTCAAACAGTGTCATAGGTTGACCTATGATCTTGTTCGACCCCTTAAATGATGACATATATAGCTAGGGGTCCTAGGACCCCAAGGGACATATTAGAATCATTCATATGGGTCAAAGGGCATCATAGGTTGACCTATCACCCCCTTCGACCAATTACATGACGACATATGTCCCTAGGGTTCCTAAGACCCCTAGGGACATATAAGAATCATTCTTATTGGTCTAAGGGGGTCATAAGTTGACCTATGACCCCCTTCAACCCATTACATGATGACATATGTCCCTAAGGGGTCCTAAGAACCCTAGGGACATATTAGAATCATTCTTATGGGTGAAAAGGGCCCATAGGGGTACTTATGATCCTTCTTTGACCTATTAAATGATGACATATGTTCTTAGGGGTCCTAAGACCCCTAGATAGATATTACAATCATTCTTATGGCTCGAAAGGGTAATAAATCAAACTATGAGCTACTTTGACCCATATGAACGATTCTAATATGTCCCTAGGGATCCTAGGACCCCTAGGGACATATGTCGTTATGTAATGGGTCGAAGGGGGTCATAGGTCAAACTATGACCCCATTTTATCCATATGAACAATTCTAATATGTCCCTAGGGGTCCTAGGACACCTAGGGACATATGTCATCATATAATCTGTCGAAGGGGGTCATAGGGGTCATAGTTCAACCTATGACCCCCTTGAACCCATAAGAATGATTCTAATATGTCTTTAGGGGTCCTAGGACCGCTAGGGACATATGTCATCATTTAAAGGGTCAAAGGGGGTCATAGGACAACCTATGACCCCCTTTGACTCATAAGAAATATTCTATTATGTCCCTAGGGGTCCTAGGACCGCTATGTACATATGTCATCATTTAATGGGTTAAAGGAGGTCATAGGTCAACCTATGACAACCTTTCACCCATATAAAGAATTCTAATATGTACCTAAGGGTCTTAGGACTCTTAGAGACATATGTCATCATGTAATGTGTCAAAGTGGGTCATAAGTCAACCTATGACCCCCTTACACCCATAAGAACAATTCTAATATATCGCTAGGACATATGTCATCATGTAATGGGTCGAAGGGGGTCATAGGTCACCCTATTAGCCCCTTTGACCCATAAGAACTATTCTAATATGTCCCTAGGGGTTCTAGGACCCCTAGGGACATATGTCGTCATTTAATGTGTCCAAGGGGGTCATAGATCAAACTATGACCCACTTTGACCCATAAAAATGATTCTAATAAGTACCTAGGACCCCTAGGGACCCCTTTGACCATTATATACCATTCTCATATGTCCTTAGGGATCTTAGGACCCCTAGGAAATATGTCATCATATAATGGGTAGAACAGGGTCATAGGTCAACCTATGACCCCTTTTATCCCATATGAATTATTCTAATATGTCCTGAGGGATTCTAGAACCCCTAGGGACATATGTCGTCATCTAATGGGTCAAAGATTTTAATATGTCCCTAAGGATCCTACGAACCTTAGGGATATATGTTATCTTTTAATGGGTTGAAGGGGGTCATAGGTCAACTTATGACCACCTTTGACCAATATTAAACATTCTAATATGTCCCTAGGGGTCTTAGGACCCCTAGGGACATATGTCATCATGTAATGGGTCAGATGGGGTTATAGGTCAAACTATGACCCCCTTTGACCCATAAGAACGATTGTAATATGTCCCTAGAGGTCTTAGGACTGATAGCTATATATGTCATCATTTAATGGGTCGAACGGGGTCATAGGTCAACCTATGACACCCTTTGACCCATATGAAGCATTCTAATATTTTTGTGGGTGTCCTAGGACCCCTAGAGACATGTCATCATGTAATGTGTCGAAATGGGTGATAAGTCAACCTATGACCTCTTTTGACCCATAAGAATGATTCTAATATGTCCCTAGGGGTCCTAGGACCCCTAGGGACATATGTCGTCATGTAATGGGTTGAAGGGGGTCATAGGTCAACCTATAACCCCCTTTGACCCATATGAATGAATCTAATATGTTCCTAGAGGACCTAGGACCCCTAGGGACATATGTCATCATGTAATATGTCGAAGGCTGTCATAGGTTAACATATGGACCCCTTTGAGCCATAAGAATGATTCTAATATGTCCCTAGGGGTCATAGGACCCTTAGGGAGATATGTCATCATTTAATGGGACAAAGGAGGTTATAGATCAACCTATGACCCCTTTTGACCCACATGAAGCATTCTAATATGTCCCTAGGGTTCTTAGGACCCCTAGGGACATATGTCATCATGTAATGGGTCAGAGGGGGTTATAGGTCAACCTATGACCCCCTTTGACCCACAACAACGATTGTAATACGTCCCTAGGGGTCATAGGACCCCTAGCTATATATGTCATCATTTAATGGGTTGAAGTGGGTCATAGGTCAACCTATGACACCTTTTGACCCATATGAAGCATTCTAATATGTCCCTAAGTGTCCTACGACCCCTAGGGACATATGTCATCATGTAACATGTCACAGTTCGTCATAAGTCAACCTATGACCTCCTTTGACCAACAATTATGATTCTAATATGTCCCTATGAGTACTAGGACCCCTAGGGACATTTTTTGTCATGTAATGGGTCAAAGGGGGTCATAGGTCAACCTATGACCCCCTTTGACCCATATGAATGAATCTAATATGTTCCTAAGGGTCCTAGGACCCCTAGGGACATATTTGATCATATAATATGTCGAAGGGTGTCATAGGTTAACATATGACCCCCTTTGAGCCATAAGAATGATTCTAATATGTCCCTAGGGTTCCCAGGACCCTTAGGAATATATGTCATCATTTAATAGGTTGAACGAGGTCATAGATCAACCTATGACCCCCTTTGACGCATATGAAGCATTCTAATATGTCCCTAGGGGTCCTAGGACCCCTATGGACATATGTCATTATGTAATGAGTCGAAGGGGGTCATAGGTCACCCTATGACACCTTTTGACTTATTAAAAGGATTCTAATATGTCCCTTGGGGTCTTAGGACCCCTAGGGACATATGTCGTCATGTAATGGGTCAAAGGGGATCATAGGTCAACCTATGACCCCATTTGACCCATAAGAATGATTCTAATATGTCCCTAGGGGTCCTAGGACCCTTAGGGATATATGTCAATATTTAATGGGTCGAAGAGGGTCATAGGTCAACCTATGATCCCCTTTGACCCATAATGTCCCTAGGAGTCTTAGGACACCTAGGGACATATGCCATCATTTAATGGGGTCATACATCACCCTATAACACCCTTTCACCCATAAGAATGATTTCGATATGTCCCGAGGGGTCCTAAGGACATATGTCATCATGTAATAGGTCCTAATTTGACCTATAGGAATGATTCTAATTTGTCCCTAGGGGTCCTAGGACCCTTAGGGATATATGTCATTATTTAATGGATCAAAGGGGGTCATAGGTCAATCTATGACACCCTTTGATCCATATGAAGCATTCTAATATGTCTCTAGGTGTCCTAGGACCCCTAGGGACATATGTGGTCATTTAATGCATTGATGGGGGTTATAGGTCACCCTATGACCCCCTTTGACCCATAAGAACGATTCTAATATCTTCCTGGGGGTCCTAGGACCCGAAGGGACATATGTCGTCATGTAATTGGTCGAAGCGGGTCATAAGTCAACCTATAACCCCCTTTGACCCATAAGAACAATTTTAATATGTCCTTATGTCATCATTTAATGGGTCGAAGGGGGTCATAAGTCAACCTATGACCTCCTTTGACCCATATGAAGCATTCTAATATGTCCCTAGGGGTCCTAGGATCCCTAAGGACATATATTGTGATGTAATGGTTAGAAGGGGGTAATAGGTCACCCTATGACCCCCTTTTACCCATAAGAACAATTCTAATATGTCCCTAGGGGTCCTAGGACCCCTAGGGACATATCTTGTCATTTAATGGGCAAAAGGGGGTCGTAGGTCATTATATGACCCTATTTGACCCATATGAAGCATTCTAATATGTCCCTAAGGGTCCGAGGACCCTTATGGACATATGTTATCATGTAATGTGTCGAAGGTGGTCATACGTCAACCTATGACTCCCTTTGACCCATACAAACGATTCTAATATGTCCCTACGGGTCGTAAGACCCCTAAAAAAATATGTCATCATTTAATGGGTCGAAGGATCCATATTAACAATTCTAATATGTCCCTACAGGTCCTAGGACTCCTAGGGACATATGTCATCATATAATGGGTTGAAGGGGGTCATAGGTCAACCTATGACCCCCTAAGACCCATATGAAAGATTCTAATATGTCCCTAGGGGTCCAAGGACCCCTAGTGACATATGTTATCATGTAATGGGTCATGAACAATTCTAAGATTTTTCTAGTGGTCCTAGGACCCCTAGGGAAATTTGTCATCATGCAATTGGTCAAAGGGGGTCATAGGTCAACCTATGACCCCCTTTGACTCATAAGAATGATTCTAATATGTCCCTGGGGCTCCTAGGACCCCTAGGGACATATGTCATCATTTAATGGGTCAAAGGGGGTCATAGGTCAACCTATGACCCCATTTAATCCATATGAACAAATCTAATATGTTGCTAGGGGTCCTAGGACCCCTAGAGACATACGTCGTAATGTAATATGTCGAAGGGGGTCAGAGGTTAACTTGTGACGCCCTTTGAGCCATAAAAATGATTCTAATATGTCCCTAGGGATCTTAGGACTCTTAGGGAGATATGTCATCATTTGTTGGGTTGAAGGGGGTCATATGTCAAATTATGACCCACTTTGACCCATACGAAGCATTCTAATATGTCCCTAGGGGTGCTAGGACCCCTATGGACATATGTCGTTAGGTAATGGGTCGAAGGGGTTCATAGGTCACCCTATGATCCCCTTTGACCAATTAGAAGGATTCTAATATGTCCCTAGGGGTCTTAGGACCCCTAGGGACATATGTCATTATGTAATAGGTTGAAGGGGGTTATAGGTCATCCTATGACCCCCTTTGACCCATAAGAACAATTCTAATATGTCCTTAGGGGTCCTAGCACTCCTAGGGACAAATGTTATCATTTAATTGGTTGAAAGGGTTCATAGGCCAACCTATGACCCCCGTTGATCCATAAGAACAGTTCTAATGTCCCTAGGGTTCCTAGGACCGGTAGGGACATATGTTGTTATTTAATGGTTCAAAGGGAGTCATTGGTAAACCTATGAACCCCTTTGACCCATATGAATGATTCTAATATGTTTCAAGGGATCATAGGACCCCTGGGGACATATGTCATGATGTAATGGGTCGAACGCGGTCATAACTCTATCTATGATCCCCTTTAACCCATATGAATGATTTTAATATGTCCCTAGGGATCCTAGGACCCCTGGGGACATATGTCATCATGTAATGGGTCGAAGATTTTAATATGTCCCTAGGGCTCGTAGGACCCCTAAAGATATATTTTATCATTTAATGACGCATATGAAACATTCTAATATGTCCCTAGGGTTCCTAGGACCTCTAGGGACATATGTCATCATGTAATGGTCAGAGGGCATTATAGGTCAACCTATGACCCCCTTTGACCCATAAGAACAATTGTAATATTTCCCTAGGGGTCCTAGGACCCCTAGCTATATATGTCATCATTTAATGGGTCGAAGGGTGTCATAGGTCAACCTATGACACCGCTTGACCCATATGAAGCATTCTAATATGTCCCTAGGTGTCCTAGGACCCCTAGGGACATATGTCATCATGTAATGTGTCGAAGAGGGTCATAAGTCAACCTATGACCCCCTTTGACCCATAAGAACGATTCTAATATATATGTCGTTATCTAATAGGTCGAAGGGGTTCATAGGTCACCCTATGAGCCCCTTTGACTCATAATAATGATTTTAATATGTCTCTAGGGGTCCTAGGACCCTTAGAGGCATACATCATGATCTAATGGGTCAAAATGGGTCATAGGTCAACCTATGACCCCTTTTGACCCATATGAAGCATTCTAATATGTGCCTAGGTGTCCTAAGACCCCTAGGTTTCATCATGTAATGTGTCGAAGGAAGTAATAGTTCACCCTATGACCCCCTTCAAACCATATGAAAGATTCTAATATGTCCCTGGGGGTCTTAGGACCCTTAAGGACATATGTCGTCATGGAATGTGTTGAAGGGGGTCATATGTTACCCTATGATCCCCTTCGACCCATATGAATTTTTGTAATATGTCCCTAGGGGTCTTAGGACCCCTAAGGACATATGTCATCGTGAAATGTGTCAACATTTGTCATTGGTCACGTTATGACCCCCTTCGACCCATATGAATGATTCTAATATGTCCCTAAGAGTCCTAGGACCCCTAGGGCCAAACATCATCTTGTAATATGTCGAAAGTGTTCATAGGTCATCCTATGACCCCCTTTGACCCATATAAACTATTCTAATATGTCCCTAGGGGTTGTAGGATCATTAGGGACATATGTCGTCATGGAATGTGTCGAAAGGGGTCATAGGTCATCCTGTGAGCCCTTTTGACCCATATAAATGACTCCACTAGAAATAATATAGTAAAAATAATAATAATATAGTATAACAATCATATATATATATATAATTTATAGATTATAATAATAATAACATAATATATTATATGTTATAATTACATATGATAATAATAATAATAATATTTTATAGATTATAATTTATATGTGATAATAATAATAATAACATAATATATTATTATATATTAATAGATTATATATTATATCTTTACATTACATTATATATATACATATATATAATATAATATTATATTATTATATAATATATAGATTATATATTATTTTATATATAATAGTTATGTTATTATGTTATATATTTATAGATTATATATTATATCTTTACATATTTCATAACTCAAATTAGTTATATCACTTACAAATTTGTTTTTCCCTCTAATTTTTGCGCCTTTTCCTCCAATTTTTATGTCGCCGATATCAGATATCCGATATGAGATCTGATATCCGATATGAGACCTAATATCCAATCTCAAATCGGATATCCAATAAGGCTTGGGCCTTACTTTCTAGGTTTGGTACCTGGATAGGTGAAAAAAGTCAGAGCGAATTTTGAAGCGCTTTTAGATGTCTTCAAACTCTATTTTTTTCACATTGCCACTTTTTGGCACACCATGATCCTGCACATACCCATATACAATGTAAATGAGTCTTTGACGTAAATTATCAATAGATCTATTTATAACTACATACATGCCTTTAAATTAAGGTGTAACAATAAGATAGATTATAAGGTTTCTCATAGTCCTTTAGTCCTCAAAGGTGTTAAAATCATGTACCAATTAGATTGTACTATTTAATTTTTAATATAGATACTATTATCACAAAACCTAAGAAATGATAAGTCTATCTTCATCAATATCTTCATTGTGAAAATACAAAAACACCAAGAGCTATATCTAAATCCATAGTGCATTAAAAATCACAAGATGCATACAATTAATATATTTATATAATTATTATATGCATATATTGTTAGGAATAAGGTGTCTCAACCTTGTATGATTCCTATTCTTATTATTTGTTTTGTAAAATGTATTTCTTGCAAATAATGTTGATGTGTCAACATCTTGAATTGTGTGTAAGGAGATCATGACTAAAATGGTCATGACGGATTCCTATGACACGTAAGAGCTATGTTAGGAAGATTCAATGACAGGTGAAGACATGTGGCAACTAAGATATTTGAGTACTATACACTCTACCTCAATAGTGGGGTTCGGGGTTCCTATTTTCTGTGAGAATGGTAAAACCATAATACGGTTTACCTGTGGGAGTAGCCCTCAAATGAAGCACATGTTATAAGCATTTTTAGGTTTGCCAAGAGATGCGATGCGAAGAAGGTGTATTGTTGGTACTGCGAGTAGCTACTGGAGCCTTCTATTGTTGATGTTGAACTTGCATTGCAAGTGTATTGTAACCTCGTGTTGAAGATAATACATTGTACAGGTTCTGAAGGGGTGGGGTTGTTTTACTGAAAGGTTTTTCCCCACTGGAAAATTCTTGTGTTATGTGTTCCTTTCTCTATCTATTTTCTGTATGCATGTTTGGCTGCAATATTGTTGTTTACATGATATTGAATCTGTAAGTGTAGAAGATTTTTAATAGGATTTGCATCATACTTTCCTTATGAGATTAGTGTAGGAAGCTGTTTCCACACCTGAGTTTCCTTACAAGTGGTATCAGAGCTTGATCAACTTTTGATCCTAGTTGTTGGGTAGGGTTTTTTGAGCTAATCTCAAGTTGAATGGGAGTCTTGTGTAGAGCATCCTGAATCTTATTTGCATATTGAGATGGTGAGTTCATCATATGGAAGAATGGAGGTGGAGAAATTTAATGGCACTAATTTTGAGTTGTGGAAACTCAAGATGGAAGACATGTTGGAAGATCGTGACCTATGGGAAGTGACTACAAGCACTACAAGACCAGCAACTATAGCTCAAGAAGATTGGGATATCAAAGATCATAAAGCTAAGGGTCTCATAAGACTCTGTTTAACTGATGCAGTCCTTCTGAATGTTCTAGATGAGAAAACCACATATAGTTTGTGGGAGAGACTTGGGGCCATGTATTAGGCCAAATATTTGGTGAACAAGTTGTTCTTGAGGAAGAAGTTGTATTCTCTATGAATGGAGGAAGGTGGATCCTTAACGGATCATTTAAATGCATTTAATCTCCTGGCTGCATAGTTGACATCAGCTGGTGTCAAGTTAGAGGAGGAGGATCATTGCTACACACTTTTGTGTTCTTTACCGGATTCATGGGACCATCTTGTGATGGCTCTCAGAAGCACATTAGTCACCTTCAAAATGGATGATGTGGTGTCTTCACTGCTATCAGAGGAGATGCGAAGAAAGGCTTCTGTTTCGGAAAAGGAAGCCCTTGCTGTTCGTGGGAGATCCACGGAAAGAGGGAAGAAAAATGACAATAAGTCTGACAATAAGGGTAGATCCAAATCCCGTGGGAAGTCAAAGACTTCCAATAAGTCCAAGGCAAAATGTTGGAACTGTGATAAGACTAGGCACTTCCATAAAGACTATAAAGAGCCTAAGAAGAAGAAGAAAGCCTCAGATTCTAGTTCTGAAAAATCTCAAGAAGATGGCGATGCATTCATCGTAGCTTTAGTAGCCCATGCATCTGATGATGTGTGGTTGGTTGGATCAGGTGCATCTTTTCACATGACCTCTCATCAAAATTGGTTCTCAAGATATGAAGAGTTCGATGGTGGAAAGGTATACTTGGGTGATGATTCTCACCTAACAATAGTTGGACGCAGAAGGGTCACTATCAAATTTCCTGATGGATGAGTAAAGGGAATCAATGGAGTTATGCACATTCTAGGTTTGGCACGCAACCTATTATCTGTAAGTATGCTGAATGATGTAGGTGTGCAAGTTGTTTTTTCTAAAGATGGATGTAAGATGATGAGAGGAGCTATGGTGCTTGCTAAGGGTACTAGGAGAGGTACTTTGTTTTAGCTTGATGCACACATTTCTTAGTGTAATAGTTCTTCTATTTCAAAGAAGAGAGTAGCTATCACTTCATCTCCACCATTTGAACAGGACATTGATGGAGAAGGATAGGAGTATGCTTAGTGGAGCTGGTTTAGAACAAAGGTTTTGGGCCGAAGCTGTGGCCACCACTTGCTATCTGGTTAACAGATCTCCTACATCAGCCCTTGTTGGTAAGACACCCATGGAGGTGTGATCTGGTAAGAAGCCTTCAATTAGACATATTCATGTTTTTGGTTGTGAAGCTTATGCACATGTTCTAATGGAGAAAAGATCTAAGTTGGAAAACAAAGTTGTTAAATGTATTTTCATTGGGTACAGTGCTGGTGTGAAAGGATACAAGCTTTGGGATCCTGTGACTAGTAAGGTGTTGTATAGTAGAAATGTTATTTTTAAAGAGCTAACATTTTCTCCTATTGTGCTAAAACTAGATGAAAAAGAAAAGTAAAAAGATGTTGTTCAGTTGCCTCCTACCCCTGAGAAGATTGAACGGAGAGACCATGTTGGGTCTAATGATGAGGAGAGCTCTTGCAGCTCTGATAGTTCAAAAGAAGAGGAAGAACAACCTCAACCTCAGCCCTTGAGGAGATCTACGAGAGAAAGAAAGCAACCATAAAGGTTTGGTTATTCTATGTTAGATTCTAGTTGTGCTTTTGCTTTGATTACTAACACTGATGAGCCTAGATCTTTGAAAGAGGCTTTGGGCATGGAAGATGCAAGTTCCTGGATTGAGGCTATGGATGATGAGATGGCTTCATTAGAGAAAAAAAAAACATGGGACCTTGTGCCTTTGCCTAAAGGGAGAAAATCCATTGCCTGTAAATGGGTGTTCAAGAAGAAATTATGTGCAGATGGCAGTGTTGAAAGGTACAACGCTAGATTGGTTGCAAAGGGGTATTCACAGGTAGAGGGAATAGATTATGGTGAAATATTCTCTCCTGTTGCAAAGTTGACATCCATTAGATTTATGTTATCTCTTGCTGCATCATATGATTTAGAGATAGAATAGATGGATGTGAAGACAACTTTCCTTCATGGTGATTTGGAGGAAGAGATTTATATGTCACAGCCTGAGCACTACATTGTTAAAGGTAAAGAATCCCTAGTTTGTAGATTAAAGAAATCTCTATATGGTTTGAAGCAATCTCCTAGGATGTGGTACCTTAAGTTTGATGCCTTTGTGTTGTTAATTGGATTTGTAAGATCGAAATCAGATCATTGTGTTTATTTCAGAATTGAAAATGATTGCCTTCTTATTGTTGCATTATATGTTGATGATATGTTGCTGTTTGGGAAGGGTAAGGGTATGATTTCTAATTTTAAATCCCAGTTGTCAGCATAGTTTGAGATGAAAGATCTTGGGGCAGCTAGGTACATATTGGGTATGGAAATTAGTAGAGACAAGTCTAACAAAAAACTTTGGTTGAGTCAAAGTAAGTATGTGAAGTCTGTGTTGGACAGGTTTAGCATGGCAGATTGTAGACCACTATGTGTTCCTATTCCCATGGGAACAAAGTTATCTGTAGATGATTGTCCAAAATCTCCTAGTGAGGTGGAGGACATGAGTAGAGTACCTTATGCTAGTGCAGTTGGCATTCTTATGTATGCTATGGCCTGTACTAGACCAAACATTGCCCAAGCAGTGGGAGTCCTGAGTTGATTTATGGCTAATCCTGGATGGATACATTGGGATTCAATTAAGCGAGTATTTAGATATTTGAGGGGTACATCAAATTACTCCATATGTTATCATGGTAACTCTTCTGGATCTCTGCATTTAGTTTGTATTCATGGGTTTGTGGATTTAGATTGGGCAGGTGATATTGACCACAAGAGATCCACCAGTGCTTATGTGTTCACTATGTTTGGTGGTGCCATCAGTTGGATGAGTAAGTGACAACCTGTGGTTGCTTTGTCCACTATAGAAGCTGAGTACATGGCTGCTACTCATGCTTGTAAGGAAGCCATTTGGCTTAAGAGATTGTGTTATGATGTTGGTGTTGATGTAGAATAGATTACTATTTGGTGTGGCAGTCAGAGTGTTATTTGCCTTGCAAAGAATCCAACTTTCCATGCCAGAACGAAGCACATTGATGTGTAGTATCACTTTGTGAGAGATATGGTGGAAGATGGAAAGGTAAATTTGGAAAAGGTAGATAGTGTGAAGAATGTTGCAGATGCATTAACGAAACTAGTGGGCACTGAGAAGTTCAGATGGTGTTCGGAGTCTATGGTCCTTTCGGCCTATAGCGGTTAGTTCCTGTTGCTCTTGCAAGGTGTTTGACAAGTGGGAGAATGTTAGGAATAAGGTTTCTCAACCTTGTATAATTCCTATTCTTATTATTTGTTTTGTAAAATGTATTTCTTGCAAATAATGTTAATGTGTCGACATCTTGAATTGTGTGTAAGGAGATCATGACTAAAACAGTTATGATGGATTCCTATGAAACGTAAGAGCTATGTTAGGAATATTCAATGACAGGTGAAGACATGTGGCAACTAAGATATTTGAGTACTGTACACTCTACCTCAATAGTGGGGTTCAGGGTTCCTATTTTCTTGAAGAATGGTAAAACCCTAATATGGTTTACCTTTGGGAGTAGCCCTAAAATGAAGCGCATGTTATAAGAATTTTTAGGGTTGTGAAGAGATGTGATGTGAAAAAGTTGTAATTTTGGTACTGCGAGTAGCTACTGGAGTCTTCTGTTGTTGATGTTGAACTTGCATTGCAAGTGTATTGTAACCTCATGTTGAAGATAATACATTGTGTAGGTTCTGAAGGGGTGGGGTTGTTTTACCAAAAGGTTTTTCCCTACCAAAAAATCCTTGTGTTACGTGTTCCTTTCTCTATCTATTTTCTGTATGCATGTTTGACTACAATATTGTTTTTTACATGATATTGAATCTGTAAGTGTAGAAGATTTTTAATAGGATTTGCATCATACTTTCCTTATGAGATTAGTGTAGGAAGTTGTTTCCACACCTGAGTTTCCTTACATATATTGGTATATACATACAATTAAATAGTTTCTAATAAACCTGTAATCATAAATCCAAAATCATATTCTTGATTCCATAGATTAGTTGACAAATCATCTTGCCTTAGTTGGGGGCTTTTCTTGGAAGAAATCAAGATTTGTAGGATGGGTTTTGAAAATTACAAAAAATGGAAAAATCTATTTGTCTTGAAAATATGCCAACTATGGTAATTTTCAAAATTGTAATAAGTAGTTATTTTCTTTCATCATGGGGGGAGAGTAGAGTTGGAAAAGTTTAATGAAGAAAATGACATTCTGAACTTCTGTGTTGTGTAATTTTCTGAGTTATTGTTTTGAAGGGTTTGGGCTACATCATTTGGTATTAGAGTAGGAAGATGGTTGGGAGAGGAAGAGGAAGAGGAAGAGGAAGAGGAAGAGGAAGAGGAGGTGTCACTCCAATGTGAAGATTTATGTTGGATATGTAGAGGTAGATTGAACGACTGAATGAGCAAATAAATAATCAAGGAATATCAATAATACAAGGAGAGAATGAATCAGATGAAGAAGGAAATGGAAGAGGTGCTAATCAAAATTAAGAAGGACACTTGGAAGAGTTAAGCTATGAAGATAGAGTGCTTTAGGATTTAGAAGGTAAAAGTGACGGCATGAAGATTGAAGTTTCAAATTATGCTGGTAATTTTAAGCCAGAAGAATTGATAGACTAGCTAAATGAGATGGGGAATTTTTTTAAATGGAAGCCTATGGTGGAGGAAAAGAAGATGAAATTTGCATGCAAAAAATTAAAGGACATGCAATGATATGGTGCAATCACCTCTAGAAGGAATGAACTAGAAAATAAAAGGAAAAGATCAAAATGTGGAGCAAGATGGAGAAAAAGGTTCAAGAAAAGTTCTTATCCTTGGATTATTCACAAACCCTCTTTCATAAGTTCTAGAATTTGAAGCAAAATTTGTTCCCTATAGAAGAGTACATAACTAAGTTCTATATGTTAACCATGAGAATAGAGCATATGCTTCTAGGTACACAAATGGCCTAAAATTTTCTATCCAAGATGAGTTGAGCATGCATCATATTAGCAATATGGAAGAGGCCTAACAACTAGCCCTAAAGGCTAAAGAAAAATGGCATCGACAGTACAATCAAAGGAATAGAGGAGGAAGAAGGGTTCCCTCAACACCATTTTGAGTAGGTTCTAATTACGGTTGAGGAAAATCCTCCCAAGGATTTGAAAGAAATATAGATTCCAGACAAGATCCTACAAAACATGAAAGAGGAAGGGGATTTCAACAAGGATGAGGTTATGGTAGCACAAGAGGATGGGAAAACCAAAAGAGGCCATTTACCTATCTTAGATGTGGAGAATAAGGACATAGAGCATTTGAATGCTCAAATTATAGTATGCCTGAAATAAATCAAGGAAGACAGCCTCAAGTGAACTTGGTTCAGCCAGAAGAGGAGGAAGAAGAAGTTTCACTAGACATGGGAGAAACCTTCATGATGAGGAGATCAATTATCATTCCAAGAAAAGATGAAGGTCATGCAAAGATCTTTGATGATTCGTGGCTCTAGAGGTCAACATTTTCAGAATTAGATGCACTTTTGGTGGAAAGGTATGTCAAGTTATTATTGATGGGAGTAGTCATGAGAATATGGTATCTAGAGAAATCATAGAGAAATAAAATTTACAATGTGAGAAGCATCCTCATCCTTATTGTAGTGCATGGTTTAAGAAAGTAAATAAAGTAACAATTGATAAAATATGTTTAGTCAGATTTAACATAGAAATTTTTTATAAGGATTCAAAATATGGTGTGATGTTATCCCTATGGAAACTTTCCATATGTTGTTGGGAAGGCCATGGTAGTATGATAGGAAGGTCATACATGATGGGGAGAAAAATACTTACACATTTTGGAAGGATGGCTCTAAAGTGATCCCATTGGCTCTTAAGGATGAAAAGAAGAATGAAACCATGTTGTCTGCAAAATGAAAGTAACATGTTGTTGTTATGCACTTGTACTAAAAAGAGGAGAAGAAAAAAAAAATTGTGTCATCCAAGGCAATGACGGTGTTGGAGAAGTTTCCTAATGTTTTTCCTAATGAACTACTTGATGGTCTCCTAGCCAAAAGAGATATTCATAATCATATTGATTTTATTCCTAGAGAAATTCTACCTAATCAAGCAATCTATTGGTTGAATGGAACACAACTTTCATAGTTAAATAAACAAGTGACAAAACTAATACAAAAAGGTCTGGTGAAGGAAAGCATGAGTCCATGTGTAGTACTTGCATTGTTGACTACAAAGAAGGATTGCATGTAGAGGATGTGCACTGATAGCAGAGAAATCAATAAGATTACAAATAATTATTGGTTTCCTATTCCTTGGGTAGAAGACATGATGGATGAATTAGTGGGGCCTAAGTACTTTAGCAAGATTGAACTCCAAAGTGGATACCACTAGATCTGCATTTAAGAGGGAGATGAATGGAAGATGACATTTAAGACAAGGGATGGTTTGTATGAATGGATGGTTATGCCTTTTGGACTTTCAAATGCACCTAGCACATTTATGTTGTTGATGAATACAATGTTGCGACCTTACATTGGTAAGTTTGTTGTAATTTACTTTTCTCATATTCTAATCTATAGTAGAAGCAAAGAAGAACACTTACAACACCTGAGGATCATCTAGAGTATCTAAGGGAAGGAGAAGCTCTTTGTAAACTTGAAGAAGTGTAGGTTCATATAAATGAGTTTGACCTTTCTAGACTTTGTCATTTCTCAAGTTTGTATTCAAATGTATCCAAAAAAGATAAAAGCAATTATGGAATGGCCCAGTCCTTCTAGTATAAAAAGAGTACAAAGTTTACATGGGTTGGAAACTTTCTACCAAAATTTATCTAAATTTTTAGTAGTATTATAGCACCCATAAAAGACTATACTAAAGGAAGGGAGTTCACATGGACAAAAGATGCTGAAGAGAGTTTTAAATTCTTGAAGGAAAAGGTAACCAAAGCTCCTATATTGACACTTCCAAATTTTGACAAAGTTTTCGAAGTAGGGTTTGACAGTTTACATTATAGGATATGCACTATTCTTAGCCAAGTAGGTAAGCCCATGTCCTTCTTTAGCAAGAAATTGAATGAAGTAAGAAAGAATTATTCTACCTATGATCTAGAGTTTTATGTAGTTATTGAAGCATTAAGAAATTGGAGGCCTTATATGGTCTAACATGAGATTGTGTTATTTACTAATCACATTGCTCTAAAATATCTCAATACAGAAAAGCAGTAGTCAACATGCCAACTAGGTATCTTTCTTATAGGGATATATCTTTGTCCTAAAACATAAGTCTGGAAAAAAATCAGGTTGTTGATGTCTTGAGCAAGTGTTCTAGACTGTTAACCACAATAGAAACTAAGTTCACTGATTTTGTTGCTATTAAGGCCTTGTATGAAACTAATGATGATTTTTGGGATATTGTAGAACAACTAAAGGCTTCATCTTCTAGTAAGTTGGATCATGTGAAAGGTGACTATTTTTTCCAAGATGGTCACCTCTTTAAGCCCGTAAACAATTGTGTATATCAAATGGATCCATGTGTGTAAACATTATCAAGGAATTTCATAGTGGTGGACTAACTGGACACTTTGGAAAGGACAAAACAATAAACTTGGTTGAAGATAAGTATTATTGGCCCAAGATAAAGAGGGACATCACTAAATATGTGGCAAGGTGCAAAATTTGTCAAGCGGGTAAAGGACATTCACAAAATACAAGATTATGCATGCCTTTACCAATACCCACCAAACCATGGACTGATTTGAGTATGAATTTTGTATTAGGTCTTGCACACACTCAGCAATGTAATGATTCTATTTTTTGGTTGTTGAATGATTTTCAAAAATAGTCCACTTTATTGCTTGTAAAAAGACTACTGATGCAACTAGAGTAGCACAACTATTCTTCTCAGAAGTTGTTCATTTACATGGCCTTCCAAAGACCATTACATTTTATAGAGACACTAAGTTCTTGAGTTAGTTTTGGAGGACTCTCTAGAGGAAATTAGGAACAAATTTACTCTTTAGTATGCCTATCATCTTAAAATTGATGGAAAAAAAAGGTAGTTAATCAAATTTTAGGAAATCCATTACGCTACATTGTGGTTGAGAAACCTAAATAGTGGGACTCAGCATTGCCCCATACCTAATTTGCCTAAAACAGTTTTGTAAATAGATCCACTAGAAAATCTCCATTTCAAATTGTCTATGGTTGAAACCCTCAAGGTGTTCTAGATCTTGTGTCACTTCCATTAGGAGACAAAATTAGTGATGACGGAGTTCCCTTTGTTCAATGCCTTCACTAGCTCCAACAAGAAGTCAAACAAAAGTTATAAGTAAGTAAAGTGAGTTACAAGATTGCTCCAAATGCTACTTAGAGACAATAAATATTTATTGCTATTGACTTGATGATGGTTTACTTGAGGCGTGAATGATTTCCTACAGGCACATGTGATAAATTGAAGTATAAAAAGATTGGGCCTTGAAAAATCATCAAAAAGATTAATGATAATGCTTATGAGGTTAGCTTACCAGGTAAATCTTGATATCTCCCCTATTTTTAGTATTTATGATTTATACACATTCCATGGAGATGGTCCAAGTGTAGATGACATCTAGAGAGTGGATTGGCAACACCGCCTTCCCCATAAGAAGAAGGAAAAGATTACCAAAATTCTTGATAAGCAGACTACCTCCACAAGGCATGGCCAACATAATAGATACATAATACAGTGGGACGGGTTGCCTAAAATAGAGACTACATGTCTATCTGAGTTGGTAGTAATGCAGTTAGATCTGATAAATTTGCAACAATTCATAGACAACCACTTGCAGGAGCTGTGTTTATTTTAAGAAGGGGAGAATGATGCATCAACTTCTAGGAGTCATAACTTTTAACTCATATCTCAGTTTTGGCTGAAAATTTTTAGGCAATTACGCGAGGAGGAGTTATTTGGATTTTCAATAGAGCTTAGCTCGATATATAGAAATTTCAAGATTTTTCGAGAGCCTGAAATATCAGCATGCCCTCCAAAATTGGGTTTTGTTCTTTTTCCAATTTTTTACAAAGTTATTTTTGTAATAAATATGAAATCATATTCTTGATTTCATAGAGTAGTTGGCAATTCATCTTGCCTTAGTTGGGGGCTTTTCTTGGAAAAATAAGGATTTGTAGGAGGGATTTTGAAAATTACCACAAATGGAAAAATCTATTTTTTCCCAAAAATTGACCAACTATGGTAACTATAAAAATTGTAATAAGTAGTTATTTTGAGGCAAAGTAGAGTTAGAAAATTTTAATGAAGAATTTTGCATTCTAAACTTCTATATTGTGTAATTTTTTGACTTATTATTTTGAAGGGTTTGGGCTACATCACTAAACAAAGTGTTTTTTATGTCAGATCTTTGATATATGTATTTTGTATGCATGGGTAGCCTAGGCTTGACTTAGGGATAGACATATCATATTGGATTATTTGATGGTCCATACATACATACATACATACATACATACATACACATATACATATACATATACATATATACATATATATATATATATATACATATATATATATATATACATATATACATATATATATATATATGTATATATGTATATGTATATGTATATGTATATATATATATATATATACATATACATATACATATACATATACATATACATATACATATACATATATACATATATATATATATATATTTATATATGTATATATATATACATATACATATACATATACATATACATATACATATATATATATATATATATATATATATATAGACATATACATACATGCATACATACATACATACATACATATACATACATACATACATACATACATACATACATATATATATATATATATATATATATATATATATATATATATATATGTATGTATGTATGTATGTATGTATGTATGTATGTATGTATGCATGTATGTATATGTCTATATATATATATATATATATATATATTTCCATACTACTATGAGATGTTATCATCATTATTACATTGATCGACTCATGTTCTTAAAATTGATTGCATATGTTTGTATGTTCATTCCTTAAGAGCATTTTGTAATGATCATTGGTTATATGAGAATCGATATGTTTTTTATGGTTGTTTTATAACCAATATGTTCCTTAAATCCAAGAAACTGAGTTGAGAATTATTTTACCCATATGAATAAAATTCAAAATGTGATATGTAAATCTAATATTTGAATGCATCGATCATACTTTGATATTTTGACCGATTTACAAGAATCAGTGTTATTTACATTTTACATTTTGTTTCCATTTCTTCTAACTCTCTCTATATATCTCCTCTCATTCTTTCTTTATATTTATATTTGTATACATCTATTTTTCTTCGTACCTCTCTAGCTATAGCTAAGAACTTTGATGCTTTCGGTCTCTTCTTATGATAATTTTATTGTATTATTTAAAAATTATTCTTATTTTTTATTAAGAATTTTTTTTTCTAAGGGATCCTGAAACCTTGATCAAAAAAGGTTCTAGAAAAAGGGATATGAAACCCTCATCAAAGATATTCAATAAGGTTTACCAAAAGAAATAGGATACAGACAAGATAGGACAAAAACAAAGAAGGGGGATATAAATAGAACACATCCCCAACAAACAACAGGTTTTGGAGGGAGTCTGACACCCCATATATCAAACAAAAAGAAACTAGCAACAAAGAAGGTACAACATATGAAGCTCATTCTTCCCACAATCTGAATGAAACACATAAAAGATTAGGATTTTCCTTTACCTCCCATTTTCTATGAACATGATGTCATGTCAAATTGTAAAGGTTCTTTTTATGATGTTTTCGAATTGTAGGGGTTGACCCCTCCTCCACCAAAGATGCCTTCTTCTTCCAATATCAGGAAACCAAGTCTTGAGACCCAAAGATAATAGAAGAAGAACCAACTACAAGTGGACCATCAGCAAAAATAGCTCCAATAGTAGTACCAACAACAACATAAGATGTAATAGGGCCAATAGTAGTAGCCATAGATTTACTGATAGAACTAGCAATCCTAGAATCAATTGTGAAAGTAGAAGAGATAGCTAGAAAAGAACCAATAACACCAATAGATACTTTAGTTGAACTAATAGTAAAACAAAAAATTGTAATAGAACCAAAAAAAGGGCCAACAAGTGCATTCTAGGTAGGACTAGAAAGTGAAGACTGAACATAACAAGCTTTGAAAGTCCCAAAACTATAAGAACAAACAATGTTCAAAAGACCATCCTAATTAGAAGCAAGATGAGTTCCAATAGAGGAACCAACAACATGATGACCAACAAGAGAAATAACAGCATTTAAGGTGATAATAATAGACTAACATCAGAAATAGGATTAGGAAAAACACCATTAACCTTTGCAGAATCTTATTTTTTCTTATAAATAGTGTAGTTTCAATAGAAGAACCCTTCCACCAAGAGGAAAACTTCTTATTTTTAACCCTTTGCAATCCACATTGAGAAACTAAGTGACATATTTTAAAACACAGTCTACACTTGAATGGAAAGATTCAATCCAAAACCCTCTGGAATGTTCCAACATGATCATTTCTAGCAACCCTTATGTATCAATTAGTTGATTAATTTTGCACCCATCAACCAATTATGATTAAGTATTTCAATCTCATTTCAATATTTCTAAATTTTATATATTTTTAGTTGATTAAATATACTAGTAAAAATGATTTCTATCAATTGTGATTGGTGCAATTCATTTGGTCTTATAGGAACCCTATTTCAAAGTAGGTTGGAAAAATTTCCGGAAATTATTTATAAATATAGACATATACACATTTTAATTAACTTTTTACCTCATTTTCTACATTTTCACTTAATTTACTCGAAAAAAGCTCAAAATTGAGCTCATAAAAACTTATTTAGTAGCACAACATTCTGAGAAAAAAACAAATAAATGAAGAATGCACTAGTATTTTGATAAGATTCTTACCTCATCCTAATATTCAAGCTGAAGATAATAATGACATAAAGGAAAGCACTTAAACAAAAGATAAATTTGTAATTATATTCATGGATTAGTAGTGAGATGGTTAATCTACCTACACTAAAATATAAATTTATTCAAATTTAAAGGATTCTTTAGCTTGTACTTATTATTGAAAGCTTCTTACCTTAATTGAATATCTTTTGTTTTTTATTAACTGATTGGCATTCTTATTTGAAGGTTTTAATTTATTTAAATGAAAAGGTAAAACAATTAGTTTAGTCACTTGAAATAATTAATGTTAGTGAAAATAATTGAGGCAAAGAAGAACACTAACATAATAGAGATTTTTCAATTAAACTTAGTTATCTCCACTCATGTCAACCTTTGCTCAATTTTATTGAATTGTATGCTATGAAAAAATATACAAATATAATTAACTTAATTTTTCTTTTACTGGAAGGTATAATAGAAATTGAACTCTTAATTTTTAGAGAATCACACTTTATGAAAGGATTCTAAATTTTCTTTAATTTAATTCAAATTTGAGTATTAAATCTATAAATAGTAGTTAATTTTTAAAATGTTTTAATTACATATAGAATTGAGAAAAGTAATTTTTTTAACCAATTGTTTACATTTTTTTTTAATTTAGTTTTTGAAAAATTAGATAGCAACCAAAAAGATAGGGGCTGACCCAAAAGTACAAAAAGGCTGAAAAATCAGTCATAGGTTACTTCCTAGTAATCTAACCTATGCCAACTTTAAACTTCAAAAAAAAAGATATACGCATAGCATAATTAATAGTACTATCAGTCCTTAAACTAATATGCAAAAAAAATTGTAAAATAGATGAACAAAACCTAAACAAATCACTGCTATTAGTCCCATTAATCGACATAAGCATAAAATGTAAAATCCTGTGCAGTACCAAGTTCATAGGTATGAGAATAAAAACAATAAAAATAAACACCAAATCTAGGGCTAGTTGCACTTTTCTTGCCCATGTTTGTCCTCCTTTATTTTCTTAGGAACGTCCTTATCTGCATCCACCCCCTCCACCTTAATCAACTTGTCCAAGATGGATTTTAGATAGTCCTTCACCAAAAACCCATAGATGGTCAAGTTGACTCAATAGCTTTTCCCAAGTCCTTCTCCTCTTTATTCACCTATGAAAGTAGAGGGTTGTTGATATGTAATGCATGACCTTGGTGGAAAACTCAACCAAAGTTTTGAGTCTTTGGCAAATACCAACTTGATTGTATGCCAAGTCTCTCATAGGCCACTCAAGCCATTCTAGTCTTTCCTTATTATGGCTATGCACCATATTGTGGCTATGCTTGACTTTATTCCCAACATCTTTGGTGGTTTCTTTCCTTGGGGATGTGATATCTTCCCCCCCACTTCTTGCTGAGGTAGCCTCAAGTGTGTCTGAGATATGGAAAGGGATAAGACGGTTGGGGCCAAGCTTGCTATCCTGAGGCAGTCTCTTCTTTCTCATAGATTTGACATCACTTTCAGAAGAATTAGAGGTGGAATCATGCTTGGCTGAGACACAAATTTTCCCAACTAGAGATATTTACTAGTTCTCATAGCACTCTACATACCCTTCCTAGTATTTGAATCTAACTCTATGAGGCTAATTTTAAGATCAAGGTAAATTTTGACCTTGGGGCTAGGGATTTTCTTGAATTTCTTGTGGTCAGGGCTAGGGATAGGGTCCAAGAAGACTTTGGGGGTGATAGAGGCTAGAGGGTTAACCAAGAGTAGCAAGTTTTTGGCTAGATGCTAGACATATAGTTTGTTGATAAGCCCCTAATGGATAAGGTAGAAAATTTTTCCCTCCTTATTTTCCCTCCTAGGATTATAAATACAATCTTCCAGCAAGTGAAATAATAGAAATTGGAAGGAAAGGTGGTTTAGATTCTTGAAATTATTCAGAATAGGGAAGTGGTAATACTAGAGTACCTGAAAGCAATCCTCTAGGGTAATATACTAGATAATTGCATTGATTTCAAATCGCATTCCATTGACAGTCACCTTTCTATCCTTCCAAGTTTGGAAGAACTGGATCGAGACATTGACCTTGTGCTTCACCATGCCCTCCATATATGGTAAAAGGCTTCCCTGCTATAAGTAAACCATCACCACCTCACTCCTATGGATACATTCCTCCATACCCACTGATTCAATATGATCACTAGTGCCCATGCTATCTCTTATTTCAACCACCAATTCTTCCAATGACATACCCTTGTTGTAGGTTTAGCAGTTACTGAATATAAAATGAAAATCCTCAATTATTAAAATGAAAAGGGAGTGCATATCCATCATAATTCTGCAAGGTTTTTTTGAAAAAAAATCCCACTCCATAGCATGTGTGTGCGATCTATTTCCATCCAAAAATGGCTATCACTAGTTGTAGTTTGTGCGAGAATTCAACAACTTTTCATTTTGATCATTCGTAGACCATTCTCTATATCTTGGTAAATCCACCCTCTGCATGCTTTTTTGGTAGTAATCAACACTCACAAAAGTTGAAACAATAATGCATATCATTATACAATCTTTCCAAACAATCCCTTTATGGAGCACCTTGTCCTCATGCCAATAGGGAAAAGTGGCCTTCCACCTATTTTGATTATACATATGGCATTATTGAAGGTATGCTCTCTTTCTATTGCAACTTTCATTGATGATGGTAGCAATCTAACATCCTCCTATTCATCTGCCAACTCATCTGCCACCCTATTCCCTTCCTAATTTAAGTGAGCCACGTGAATCTCATGGTAATCTTCCATCAACCTTTGTATTTAATCTATTATGACTTTAATTGACTAGTTGCACCAACCTTCACCCTTGGTAGCCTTAATGATTAGCATAGAGTTTCCCTAAATGGAAATCTTATTGATTCCCCAAGCTCTTGTAGTTCTCAACCCTTATAGGAGTGTCAATGCTTCAACTTCATTATTACAACCTTCTATGTAGTTTCTAGTTTAGGTGACCACCATATAATTTCCCATATTGTTATGAATGACACCACCCACTATTTGTTTCCCATCATGGTCAAACCATCAAAATTTAGTTGGAACCAAGACTTGGGGAGGGGGAGGGGGGTAGGTGCCACATTATCTTCTTTCTAGCCAAGACTTTTGAACTATCAAATTGTGCCACAATTGAGTCAATATTGCAAGCAGATGCCCATTTCATATCTAGTCCACTTGAGGGGTTTGGGGGTAGGGGGGCTTCCAATTCTAGATTCTGCTACATTCTTTTAGGAGCCTAATAATCTACTAGGCAACCCCCAAACTGGAAGTGGCTTGTTCCCTAAAAATGCTATTTCTTCTCTCCTTCTAAATTTTCCAAGTAATATATGGTGGGACAATCAACCATAAGTTTATGAGGTATGGGTGAGAAACCAAACCATCCCAGTGAACACCACTTGACCTTACATAAGGAAAGGAATTCCCTCCAAACATCCATGGAAAAGTGGTAGTGGATAAGTAGGTGTGGAATATATTTTGCATCTTGGAGATATAAAATGTAGTGGTTAGCAAGTTGACATCCTCTACACTAGAAGTTATCAATAGTGAGGATCGACCCATGCAAAGACATCCACCAAATATCTTTGGTAGGATCCAACATTGCCAGGGTTTTCTCTAATTAGCTTGGGCCACTCCCCCCCCCAATACAATAGAGATAAGAAAAATTTACTGTGAAATCCCATGAGGGTGTGAGTTTCCATAGTAAGGAGTCCTTAATCGGTGTGAGGGAAATCCTATATGTATGGAGAAGGTCCTATAGCTCCTAAGCAAGCTGCAACTCTATTCGCCAAAGGTTCTAGAAAGTAATACATTATCTATTAGTAGTGATAAAGTTTCAAGTCTAAGGGTCATGCAATCTAGTACAAATCTAATATAGAGGTAAGAACTTAGTATGCACGAGGGGGTTATCATGACTTAATTGATCTTCCTAGAATTCAATAAAATTACCATTCCCCATAATCTAGTGACACCCATTTTAGGATCGTTCAAGTGTTAACCACATTGTTCTAGATCTTGGAGCCTTGGGGTATAGCATGTGCCCAAGGGAATTGGTGGGGAGACAATCTTCTAAGATATTTAGCCTTTATAATGTTACACCAACTACCTTAGGAGTTCACCAATTTCTAGCCAATTTTGGTTAATAGGGCCTTATTCAAGTGTCTTATTCCTCTGATATTAAGACCTCCAAGAGATTTTAGTTAATATATTTTCTCTCAGCTAACAAAATTCGTTGTAGACTTATCTTCAGTGTCAAACCATAAGAAATTCTACTGGATTTTATGAATAATATCTTTTAATCTACCTGAGATTTTGAAAATGTACAGGAAATACACTAAGATGCCCTATAGGAAGGTGGAGAGAAGCTAGAGTTTCCTGGCATTACTCAAGATTTTTCCTTTCCAACCTTCCATGTTTTTTTGGAAGCATTCAACTAGACCATTCAAATATTGGTTATGGACTTCCTTTATTGTAATTCATAGACGAAGATAAGTATCTATGAGGGATGCCTCCTGACAACCAAGAATACCTATCATCTTTTCTCTCAAATTGGCAATACTGTTAAAGAAAAAAACTTTTCTTTTCTAATAATTTATGCATTGGCCAGAGATAAGTGCATACTAATTTAGGGTGTCTTTCAATTCTCTGGGTTCATGGATGGAGGAGATGCTAAATAAGAAAGTATCATCCACATAATGTTGGATGATTTGTGGAGGGCACTGAGAGGCAGGTTCAATGCCCTTAATTCTATAAGAGTTAGTCAAAAAAATTAAATTTCTGCTTACAACTTTCACTACAATAATAAAAAGTTAGGGAGATAGGGGGTCACCTTGAGGAAGACATTGGCAAGAAGAGAATAAATTTCTAGGGTATCCATTAATGAGCACCAAGAAATTAATAGAGGTAACCAATTTTTTCATAATACTATTAACCTTCTCATTAAAGATGAGTTTGGCCAGAATAGCAAAGAGAAAATCATGCTTGACCTTATCATAGGCTTTGAAAATATCTAGTTTAAGTGCCATACCTTGGTTCTTAGACCTTTCCATAGTGCGTATTACCTCATGGGTGGTTATAACCGCATTAAGAATCTTCCTCCCAAGAACAAAGCCATTCTAATATGGGCTAATGAATTTTTCTAGGAGGGGCTTGATGCGATTCATCATGACCTTAGAAAGAACCTTATAAACTTTTTTACAAAGTGCAATGTCCCCACTTTAACATATAACTTAAATAATAATAAGGACTATATATTAATATTAACATTAAAATAATAATGTTTTACAAGTAATATAATATTATAATCATGTAATAATATCATATTATATCATATTATAATGGTAATATGAAAATAAAAATTAAATAATAATCTAATACAAAAATAATGATATTATCATTATGATATATTTTAATATAGTAATACTATATTAATACAATATAATACAAATATAGTTGATATATTAATTGTAATATGGGTGAATGCACAAAGTTGGGTCACAATTTTGTGGAAGTCAAATCTGTGGAATTGTGACCTCTTAGAAATGGGTACCTAATTTTTAAAAACGAGCACCTGTTTTTGGCTTGGGTGCCCGACCCTAAATTTAAAAAATGAGCACATGTTATTTTTTAAAATCAGGTACCCATTTTTTCTTTTCAAAAAATAGATACCCATTTTTCAAAAAATTAAAAATTTGAATTTTTAAGAAACGGGTACCCATTTTTTATTTTTAAAAAATGGGTACCTGTTTCTTAAAAATTCAATTTTTTAAGTTTTCGGTAGATTTTACATGCCGCTTTTAGCTTTTCAAAATGGGTACTCATTTTTTCAAATTCAAATAACGAGTGCCTGTTTCTTACAACATGAGGCGGGATTTTTTTTCTTGCCTCGGATTTTGGTTTGGGACAGGCTTGGTGAGACCAAGCCTATGTCTTGGCCTCTCAAGATTTGGCTAAGGCATTGAACTGACAAATTCATGCCTTGCCATAATTTTTAGAGGATCTTGCCGATCAAATTTTTTTACAAAACAAAAACCCATTAGAGCTCTCATTGTTCTAATTCCAAAAATAAAAAATTTATAGTGTTATGATTTTTTTTACTATTTTTGTATTATTTTTTAATCAAAGGTGGTACCTAAATGTAAAATAAAAACACTCACTAAAACTTTAATAACTTTTTTATTTTATAATTTTTCTTAAATTAATTTATATGTCATCAATCTACATTCAGTTCTATTGAAGTTTTAAATAAAAAAATTGAAAAAAGTGAAATTTTGATCAAATTATGGTGTCCGTACACGAGAAGTTTAAATTTTTTCTTTATAGCTAATTAAAAATTAATAAAAAAAAATATTCATTAAAAAATTCAAGAAAAATATTCTCATCAGTCTTTGGTGTGTCAGATAACTGTATTTAAAAGGATTCACAAAAATTCATTCATTTGTGTCAAATTATGGTGTCCATACACGAGCATGGTATGGTCCTCAAATAGGCATTTTGAAAAAGTGGTTTTTGAAGATCCATTTCAAAAAAATAATCCATCATATGGGTATACAAATAAATTACATATTCAAAAAGAAGATTCCAAGCACTACAATTTTTATTTCTGAAGTTTTTTATATATTTAATCTCTAAATGGCTCAAATTTTGGCAACAATTGACAAAATATTTCAAAAATAGGAAAAACATTTCCACTTTTTGACCAAAAGTGATACCCAAGTTCTTGCACTGACCCATATAACTATTAATATAATATATCTTATTATATTAATTGTTATAACTAAGCTTAAAAATATATAATTATATAATATAACTATTAAATTAATATAATATATTATGAAAGGATATGTCCCTTAGACATTCAAGAGATGCAACCTCTTTGATATGGCAAGATATATAATGGATATCAAATTCGTTCTTTCAATCATCAATTATTTCTTATTCCCCTTTATATCCTTAATGGTTTAACAATTTGAACAAATTATCATTGGCATAAACTGGTTGGATATATATCAAGTTCAAAATCAGGAAGAACACCATGGTTGTAAGTTTACAAAGACAAAGCAGAAACATCCCTCATCACTATAAGCGATATCAATTATATTTGCATATCTATCAAGATAAATTAGGAGCAGCAAACCACCCATTTCTATAAGCAATTGGAAAATATGGCCAAAGAATGTAAATAAAAGAAAAGTTGTAAATAAATGATGGACCCCCCAAAAAGGGTTCATTATAATTGGTATTAGAGCAGAATTTCCTGCGAACCTGTGAAATTAAAAGGGAAGCCTTTCAATTATTTGAGCAAATGTAGCGATCAAGATTTAAGCCAAATCATATTACATTCATCAGCATTCAAACTACATGTGCCAACTTGGAAGCGTTGGAGTATGGAAAACAGAATCACGCCCAAATAATCAAATCTGGATATTACACAGAAATGATAGAAATTACAGAAAATACACACTAAAAATTTGAAATGACAATTACATTTATCATCTAGATAGCATAGAGAATCTTATGAACTCAATCTAAAGTGTTGATTTGGTATAACCAAATAAAACAAAATATCATATTACACTCGGTCATCAGAAAGAGGACTCCACAGATCGACTCTGCACATTAACATTTGTCTCAACAAAAGAATGACCAAGAACTATCATCGAAGGAACCATCTAGAGAGGTAGACACGTATGGTTGATAGTCCAACCATATGAATCATTAAGCAACAAATATGTTATAAATAAAAGAAACAACAACCACTAAATAGAGAAGTTTTAGTGGCAAGTGGATCAGGTGCAGATCAAAAAGGGATATCAACACAATGATAGGAGGAAATATATATGGTCCCAAGTCAATTATCACTAGTGACAAATAAATAATAACGTGCACAAAAAATTGCTCCCATATCATATTCTTTAGATAAAATCATTAGAATTGCATAATGAAGATCAAATATGAATTAATAAGAATTGAGCCAAATCCTTTTGTACAGCCGCTAATAATAAAGGATGGAGGATTGGTTGCCATGAGCATATGCTTGAAGATTACGGATTCTAGATTTACACAGTCGTGTTTAAAGCTATGGAAAGCATCCCATGAATGAGAATTTGATTGCATATTAGTGGCATCAAGGGGATATGTGTGATAACAAAACACAACAACCTGTCTTTTCAGAAACAATCAGTAAAAGAGAATGAAGTGGTTTGAATCTGAAAAGTAAACAGAGAAACATATAACCAATGGAACTTCAAGATTCAGTTATCATAATTCAACGACATCTATCTTTCAGAAAAGGTTGAATCATATATTTCTGCTGGTGCTTTGGACACTGGAAAATCGGTGGAACATCAGTGGAGTATAATTGTAGCAAGTCCATACTTTGATCATCATCTAGGCCATATAATAAAGATCCAACTAATAGACACTACAAATATTTAGAGGAAAGAACTTGGTGCAAAATAATATCAATGTAGTTTTCAATACTTTTAATATTGAGAACATGTCTATTGATTTGACTCTAGTACGTGGGAATATTGCAGCTGTAACACTATATGGAGCACCAAAGTATTTGTTTAGTATTCAAAATAGTGGCCAGACTATATCCCTTGGAAATTTATGATTGTTGGGTATGGCCAGAGGTCTAAGTAAAGAGCAAGTATATATTTTTTCAGGATAAGTACTACAAAGAATGCCAGTATCAGTTGAAAAGAGGTAATGCTTTGGAGGATACCTAGCAGAACTCAACCAGAGAAGGATGATAAAGACAAAAAAAATTTAAAGAAGATGGAGAATAATGAGCCTAAAAAAATTCATGACAACATCCCATATCTTTTTACTAATCAGCTAGATTCTGCAACAGACAAAACATAAACATAGTATCTATATGAATCAAAATACATGGTGTCATGAAATCTGTAAAGGCTAGAGATAAGTATGGATTAGAGATAATACAGAGCTTTGATTTAAGACAACACAATAGCAAGAAGCATCAACGGCCAAATAAATAAGATAAGAAACATGCACAGTGGTCTGAATACATACCCAAAGAAAGTAATTAATGTAGAAAATACTAGAAGAGTCACCGAATAAAGATGTACCTACCAACAAAGCAATATGCTATAGCAACAATAAGGACATAAAAATCTCCAAAAATGGCACCAACAATCAGAGTAAATGATGCATTGAATCGTGGGTTTCTAGTGTTAGTGTAGTTTTTTATTTTTCCTATTTTGCTAGGTTTTTCCTACACTTTTAATAATCTCGCTTAGGTTAATAAAGCATGTCTTATTAGGTGAATGGTTGTGAGGTGTCACCTTCCTACATGTGAGCATCCATTAGCTATCTTGAGAAGATACTTTGCTATCTTTAGTCCAATAGATGGTTGCTCCTCATTGGTTAGTGTTGCCACCTCCTCCCTCTTCCTAGCCTATATAAGCATGCTACCTGACTTGTATTTGGATCTCTTGTTTTTGTACCCTCTTAATGCTATTTTGCTTCCAACATTTGCATTACTCTCTTGGAGACTAACTCTATGATGCTATTTTGATTTTGTATCATTTGCATTCATAGTTTAGATATTTACTCTTTGCACTAGTTTTCTGAGTTATTAATCTTATCAGATTCTAACATGGTATCAGAGTTTTTCTATGTGCAAGAGTAGATTTTAGTTTCCTTATTTGAGAGATTTGAGGGGGGGGAATAAACTTTATTGTAGTTTTTTGAAAAATGAAGTATGCTCTTCTCTTGCATCTTTGGATGATCCTGAGAATCAGAAAAGTTTTGACAAAAACGATTTTTCTCTGTGGTTTCAATCTCAAATCTGACAACCAACTTGCATATTTGGAGTTTTCAATCAGTATTGTAGGTTCCAGCATGCCATTGATGGACTTAGGAAGCTGATCTAGCATTTTCATGTCATATTCTGGTTGCTGGGGTCATTTTTTAATTTTTGGAGCCATTTTTTACTGTTAAAGGCATTTGACTTACACTACAGAAACATCTTCTGTACATCAGCAAGAAAAACACTTTCTAGATTTTGTTCGCAGCCTTGAAAAACCATCTGGGTATCTTTTAGATTTTGCATGCAAGCTGTATATTTTGCAGAATCGAGCATGCAAAGCTACAACCATACTCCTCTCCGTTGCCAGTCGCAGATTTGAACGCATTTTTCAAATGTCTCATTCTTGCTCATATGGACTCCGATTTTGATGATTCTTGTTATGAACTTAGCTATTTTTTTAGTGCTCTATCCATTAGTGGAGTTGTTTTTTGATTTTCATACATGAATTCTTCAGAAATTGCAAATTCTCAGCCGTGATTGCGCACAGTTCTCGTTTTTGAAACTTCGGATGATCATAACTTTCTCATACAACCTCGTATCGAGGCGATTCTTTTTTTGAAAGTGCATGATATTTTGAGTAGATCGCAGTGGTGCTATTTTTTCCTTGATTATTGTGTGCAAGTTTCACTTTTAACATATGCTCTTCATGAGGAGGCCCTGTCGGTTTTTCTTTCGTAACTTGAGCATACAGACGTATTTTTTCGATCCGAAAAATGCGTTGGAAAGCTGGTTCTAAGACGGAGATGATGTACAAGTTTTTTGATTTTTGCTACAGTCTGGTTGCCTATTTTGGCAGTCAAAGCCAGATGTTCTATTTTATCTTCCGAGAGCCATATCTCGCTGATTCAGACTCTTTTCTAGGCTCGCCAGATATCGTTGGAAAGATGGTTCTGTGAGTTATTCAGTTGTAGAGGTCTTTTATCCAGATTTTGCTCCAGGTTCTTTCTCCTTCAAGTTTTTCACTTTTGCACTCTGGCGAATTACTTGGATTCTACAGATCCTGGAATCTCTTCTTCTGTTCTTTTGGCTCACTCTTCTTTTTGACTTCTGAGCATTGTATGCTTCTCTTCTGTTGCATTATTTTTTTTGTAAACGCATTGAGATAAAGTGCCTGCTTTTGCATATCTAAGATCTTGTACACCTTGTGTTTGTTTGTACTCACACTCAGTTATAAAGTGCAATGGGGGGTCATGATGTTTTGCCATTTTGTGCTCATCCATCTTTGTCAAGTGAATTTTTCTTCCACGACATTAGCCCATGTAGTGTGTCAGTTACACCACCCTTTATCTTGTGCTTGTACTTCTATTGCACTATTGGTGTTCCTGATTCTTCTTCTTGCAGATGTTTTTGGCATTGCATTTTAGTGTTCCTGTCACCCCTCTCCCCATTCAACATTATGGGGGGGGGGGGGGGGGGGGGGGGTTCACCTGTTGACTCTTTTGCTTCCTTGGTTTGGTTGAGTGATCTACGTCTTCAGTTTTTGTTCCTATGTACTAGGCGGATGCAGTTGCTAGGCACCTATGCATTTCGGTGAGATGGTTTATCTACTATATAGAAACTCATTCATTCCTACCTTTGGAGGTCACCTCTTCGATTGATCAGATCTTCAGACTTTGTCTTCTCTACCTGGTCATGCACTATTTCAATGAGGGTTCCAGCAGTTTCTTCTGACAGTGTTTGCAGCTTCATGCTTCAAAAATGCTTCATGCTCTTTTTTGTTCCTCTCTTTGGGACATTTCCTAGATTGGAGGCTTAGTTTCCTTCATCTAGTTCTTTTTCTTGTATTAGGTACCTGATCAGGCCTTGTTGCCAGGACCCATTTTTCTACTTTCATAGCTTTGCTAGGTTAGCATCCACCTAAGCTTCGCTTATGGGGGGGTGTTAGTGTAGTATTTTATTTTTCCTATTTTTTTAGGTTTTTCCTACACTTTTAATAATCTCGCTTAGATTTATAAAGCATGTCTTATTAGGTGAATGGTTATGAGGTGTCACCTTCCTACATGTGAGCATCCATTAGCTATCTTGGGAAGATACTTTGCTATCTTTAGTCCGATAGATGGTTGCTCCTCATTGGTTGGTGTTGCCACCTCCTCCCTCTTCCTAGCCTATATAAGCATGCTACCTGGCTTGTATTTGGATCTCTTATTTTTGTACCCTCTTAATGCTATTTTTCTTCCAGCATTTGCATTACTCTCTTGGAGACTAACTCTATGATGCTATTTTGATTTTGTCTCATTTGCATTCATAGTTTAGATATTTACTCTTTGCACTAGTTTTTTGGGTAATTAATCTTATCAGATTCTAACATCTAGTCAGTGTTCATACGACAGACGGTAATGATACATTGAACGAATGGTGATGTAAATAAAAAAGTTATCAAAAGCGATTCAGTAACAAGTGCAATCAAATTAAAAAGGGAAAATATTAGTTATATCATATGGAGTCAACGTGATTGGAATGGTTCCAACATAGAACAAACAATGATACTGTAAAGAAGTATTTAAAAGAATTTTGACTATGATTTACAACATTTTAAGAGTAAGGATTTGAAGACACCTACATCAATAACATATATGTGGCATTGATATAGACTAACATACAAACAATGTTGAATGAGTATGACAAGGTAACTGTCTCCATTATCACCAACAACTAAAAATGTTCCACCAAGAAATTGTCACATCATAGAGAGATTATACATAAATTGCAGGCACAAAACATCAAAGATAATAGACAACATCCAAAGCTATAGTTGGAGGCCACATGGGAAATATAGATAAAATTCTTACCATTTCTAGCTGCTTTGCATGGCATTTACTGAGGATTAAGCGAAGAACTTCTAATGTGAATTGGATTCCAAGTTATTTTGTGATCTTTTGAACATAAGGAGTTCAGTAGTCTGGTTAAGTTGGACAAGAGTGACAACTGTAAATAGTAATATTCATACAAGCATTCAAATATGGACTTAAGCATTCTTCTTTGTAAAAACATCATGTAGGGCTTATTCGTACAAGAGAGAGATTAAGATTCAGAGGAAGCTTCGACGGAGTTCAACCATAGTAAAATATGAAATTGTAAGTTTCCTTAATTAATGTAATCATAAAGGTGTAAAATTGATTATTTGAGAAATGATTTAGGGATTTCAAGTAGCTTTCCTATGGAGTCTACAATCAAGGAAGGTCTATAGGACACCTTATTATAGTACTAGTTAAGGGAAAGACTATATAGAAACCCTACTGTATTTAACTTTCTTATGGAGTCTACAATTAAGGGAGGTCTGTTAAGACACCTTATTATAGTACTAGTTAAGGGAAAGGCCATATTTAACTTTCTTATGGAGTCTGTAATTAAGAAAGGTCTGTTAAGACACCTTATTGTAGCACTAGTTAAGGGAAAGGCCATATTTAACTTTCCTATGGAGTTTGCAATTAATGAAGGTCTATTAACACACCTTATTGTAGTACTAGTTAAGGAAAAGGCCATATTTAACTTTCCTATGGAGTCTGCAATTAAGGGAGGTCTGTTAAGACACCTTATTACATAGTACTAGTTAAGGGAAAGACTATAAGGGCATCTATCCTTCCTATGGAGTCTACAATCAGGAAATAGCTACTATGATACCCTATTGCAGTACTAGTTAAGGGGAAGATAGTAAGGGAACCCTAGCACTTTCCTATGGAGTCTACAATTAGGGGAGAACACCCTATTGTAGTACTAGTTAAGGGGAAGATAGTAAGGGCACCCTACCAACTTTCCTATGGAGTCTGTAATCAAGAGAGAGCAGTTAGGACACCCTATTGTAGTGCTAGTTAAGGGAAAGATAGTAATGGCTCCTTTTCACAAGAACCTTTCTAGCCAAAAAAGCAATCCACTAAGTAGACCACCTCGTGTGGATGCCTAACACCTGCCACCGGGGCCAAGGGGGCCAAAGTTCCGCTCTTGGGCTTAGTATGGATTGTGGTTATACTGATGCTTATTTTGTGGTTGTAGGATTCATAAGCCTAATGAAGAAGTATAGTCATTGCGCATTGTTAATTTTAAGATCTAATCAAGGTTATGTATGATGTGTCTTCATCGTGTTTTCTTCATGCCTTCATCTGTCTACATCTTGTCTGCTTCATGTTTTTATTCATTAAAGATGTATGTTTTATAAACCTTCTAGGTCTTTCGTATGCAAATATGTGTGTATCTATAACAAAGCTTGTGTATTAAAGATTTTACTTGAGGGCAAGCAAATTCGAGAGGGGAGGATTGTAATGTCCCCACTTTAACATATAACTTAAATAATAAATAAGGATTATATATTAATATTAATATTAAAATAATAGTATTTTACAAGTAATATAATATTATAATCATGTAATAATATCATATTATATCATATTGTAATGGTAATATGAAAATACAAATTAAATAATAATCTAATACAAAAATAATGATTTTATCATTATGATCTATATTTTAATATAGTAATACTATATTAATACAATATAATACAAATATAGTTGATATATTAATTTTAATATAACTATTAATATAATATATCTTATTATATTAATTTTTATAACTAAGCTTAAACATATATAATTATATAATATAACTATTAAATTAATATAATATATTATGAAAGGATATGTCCCTTAGACATTCAAGAGATGCAACCTCTTTGATATGGCAAGATATATAATGGATATCAAATTCATTCTTTCAATCATCAATTATTTCTTATTCCCCTTTACATCCTTAATGGTTTAATAATTTGAGCAAATTGTCATTGGCATAAATTGGCTAGATATATATCAAGTTCAAAATCAGGAAGAACACCATGGTTGTAAGTTTACAAAGAAAAAGCAGAAACATCCCTCATCACTATAAGCGATATCAATTATATTCGCATATCTATCAAGATAAATCATGAGAAAAAAATCACCCATTTCTATAAGCAATTGGAAAATATGGCCAAAGAATGTAAATAAAAGGAAAGTCGTAAATAAATGATGGATCCCCCAAAAAGGGTTCATTACACAAAGGTTGATGGGTTTGAAGTCTTCCAGCCTTTGAGGGTCTTTAGTCTTAGGGATGAGAACAATGAAAGTTTGATTAAGTTTCTTTAGAAGCTTTCCCATCCTAAAAAATTCATGAGGAGCATGTATAACATCATACTTAACAATATGCTAGAATTCTTAGAAGAAAGTAGGAGGAAACCCATTAGGATTGGGGGCTTTATACTGATCCATACTAAAAACAACCCTTTTGACTTCCTCTTCTTTGAACTTGCACACCATTTTCTCATTCATATGATCATTAATCACCAATTGAAATGAGCTCAGGATATTACTTTGTAAGTTGCTATTAAAACCTAGGCAGCCATAGTGTTATACATTTCCTATAAATAGGAATTAACCTTGTATTCTTATTGTTTGATTTTAGTGATCTCATGGTCATTATCATCCATCAACATGTTGATAGAGACTTGAGGCTTATCTATGAAAGAATACAATGTTTTTATCTCGCTCCTTCAACTATTCGACCCTAGAGCTATGTTTGTAGAAGTTTTCCTCCCTATTCAAAAGGGTTTTCCATTTGTCTCTACACTTCCTCTCCTCCTATTGCTACTAAATCTATGCATTTCTTTGTGTAAGTTGATTTTGGAGAGCTTCCAACTTCTTTTCAGTAACCTTCTTTTCTTTGGATAAATTCTCAAATTAGGATTTTCTCCATTCTCCCACCTCCTTTCAGATTCTATCAAGTTTTCTAGAAATAACAAACATGGTTTTGCCTTCCACTAGATCCTTCCGCCACTATGCAATATAGTATGTAAATTCATTATACTAGTGTCATGTGATCTCATACCTAAAAGACCTTCATTTAGTTGAAATTTGTGTCTAGGAGAGAAGCAACATGGAATGATCCAAAATAGTCCTTAGATACACCTTTAGCAAGGTGTGTTGGATAATGTCCTATCTAGAAGAAATTGGAGCCTTGGCAATCCTAACTTGAATCAATTTTTGCCCTAGTCTATTATTCGACCAAGTGAAGGAAGAACCCTAGAGATCAATATCTATCATATCATTTCTTCTCAAGCAATCCTCCAATCCCTCCAATTTTTGTAAAGTGTACAATGAGGTGTTAAAGTTGCCCATACAAAAATATTTCCTTGTCTCATGGAATAAGCCATAGTGGTAGCCTCATTCTAGACAACAAGCCTACCATTACGATTGTTTGGGGCATAGAAATAAAAAATAGTCTAGCTACTAGTTTGCGTGGTGAAATTTGTGGCAAAAAAATGGGTGCTGATGGAGATATCTACACCCAAAACTTTGTCAAGATTCCACATCATTACAATGCCACCAGAAGCACTATTAGCATCACTATGGGTATATTTAGCACCTAGCCAAATATAATTAACCACTCTTAAAAAGACTTGCTTAGTCATTTTCACTTCCTGCAAAAGAATCATATTAACATTAAGTTCAATGATCTTCTATTTGATTTCATATTGCTCCCTAGAGTTATTTAGGCCTCTCACATTCTATGATATGATCTTCATCTTTTATAGTTTTGGGTTTCCTTCTATGTTTTTTATTTCCCCTGTGCAATATCCTTTTCTGTTTCTTTTGATGGATGTTCTCGATCAAAGGTCTCCTAATCCTTACTATTGATCCAACATCTTCCCTATCCCTCCTATGATATTTCTCTTTGGGACCATCCATTCAATTTCATTTCTAAGGAAATCAAGGCTCAAGCCCTCATAAGCAGGGTAAAAGACTTCAATAATACCTAGAAGGGAAACCACAAGGATTTCATTTATGACCTCCAAGTCGAGGGGTGGGTTGTAGTAGCTCACAACCCTCTCAACAACCATTTATTTGTTTAGCAAACCATCACCCAAATGTGGCTTTTCTAGGATCTACATGTCAACAATCTCCCCCTCTTCATGAGAAACAACATCCATCAAATCAGTCATTCCCTCACCTTGCACTACATCCTTCGCTTTCATAGGTGGGGTTTTGGTACTCTCATCAATGCAAGGGATTTCATCTCACTAAGGATCCCCCACACAAGTTTTGGTGGAACCTATCAATTTTGTGTTTTCTTGGGTTTTGGGTACAACAAACGTTTCAGCTATTTTTGAACTTTCAACCACCTCCACACTTGGGCATGAGACCTTCTTCTTGAGTTTCTCACTTTTGAAGCACTCCACAAAATGGTGGCTAAAGCTATTACATTTTTAGTAGAAAAGAGTAGCATTCTCATAAACCAATGGTTGTGACCAAGTTCCCCATTTACACTTTAGGTCCACCATGGTTGGTAGGAGTTTATTCATTACCACATTCACAAAGATCCTAGGGAAACCTAGTTTAGTCTTTGAACTAGTCATCTAGTCCATTTTTATGAACTTCCCAAAGGAGCTGCCAATCCATCTGAAACTACACTCATTCCATAGTTCCAATAGGAGCCCAGGAAAGCTTATCCAAACTAGGGAGGATCTATAAAATTCACTCTCTAGGTTAAAAGCCAGTTTCTAGTTCACCAACATCAAGCGGTGCTTACCAAAGTTCCAAGATCCAACCATGATT
Organism: Cupressus sempervirens; assembly: GCA_028749045.1. Classification (NCBI taxonomy): domain Eukaryota; kingdom Viridiplantae; phylum Streptophyta; class Pinopsida; order Cupressales; family Cupressaceae; genus Cupressus; species Cupressus sempervirens. The sequence goes on from CM053791.1 coordinate 221,449,968, forward strand.
GAATCCTAGTCCTTTTCAGTCATGAAACTAAACAAGAAGAGGGCCCTAACCATTGTAGAGGTTGATATAGAATCTATTAGTTTCCACTTTTTCAAGCACCATTTTTTGATTATATCTATTATAGGTTAGAAAGAGACAAACTTTTTAGCAAGGCATAGGGGAAACCCTAAGGAAATTAAATCCACCATAGAATTAGGCAAAGAAATCAAAGATCTAGTGGGTCCTGAGGAGAACATGGGTTTTGTACCATAATCTATAGGATTCTTGGATCTAACAATATCCCCCAACCAGTTTGACTTTGGGGCCACCCTTATTGTGGGACTGCCTAGGGGTTTGTGGTCCAAAGAAGCACAGTCGTCAGGAACAACACCACATTCCAACATAATAGTAGTATGATAGTTCATAGTATCAGCTATCCTTAGTGGGAGGGGAGGTGGAGGGGGTATCCATCCCTCCCAAGAATATGCAATGATAAATTAATTAGTACTTTTACAACATTTCAATTTTTTTGGGTTAGAACTTGGTTAATATAGTTAGTTGAAGTTTTATAGATTTAATAGTGTATTCGAAGTATATCTATTACATATTCATTCTAATTATATTAACTATAATAATAAATAATGACATATTAATTAGTATCTTTATAACATAAATAATTTTTTTTAGAGTTTAAATATTTGAATTAGTTTAACTTTTAGTCTTTTCTAACTATCTATATATTACATATTTATTCTAATTTCATTAACTATAATACAACAACAAGTATTTTAGTTTTTGTAACATTAAAAAATATATATGTCCACATTGGACACTAATAATAATACTAATATAAAGGAATATTCTAGCATAGTAAAGAGCATTTATCCAACCAAAATATTACCATGTAATATTCAGAGTCTTATGTGCTATCCTTTGTTTCATTTATTGAACATGAACTAAACTTAATTATATTTTAAGATTGAACCTTATATTTATCAAAACTTAAGTGGAATTCAAATATTAGGTGTTCTTAAAGATCTTCATATTGTCAAGTACACTTTTGTATCTTTGCATTATTTTATCTCTTTTGGAATGAAGCCTTTAACCATGGGATTTTGTTCCTTGCCCTAATTTTTCTAGACTTTTTGTTATAATTGGAAACATTATCATGCATAGTTTCTAAGACCTAGTATATTATTTGTAACCACTTTTAAGTGACACTTAAAGGGTCTTATTATACTTTTTTTTTTTTTTCAGAAATACTACTTTATAACACTTAATCTTGATAGTAGATTTTCTTACCATGTGTCATTTTTAATGAAGATAACATATAAAAACTACACATGAAAAATATTCTTTCTTGAGCTATCTATATATTCTTCTAATGTAAAATTAAATACTATTTATATTACACTTGTTAATTTCTTTTTATGCATTACATTATTTTATTTTTCTCTGGCTCTTGTATGCACATTTTAAGTTATTCATCATTCATAGCTTAACCAATTTCTACCATCCATACTATTCTAAAACTCTTTTATCTGATAAAAATAAAAATAATATTTAAACCTACTACCATTACTAAATACATGTGTTAATTAGAAAGCTTCAAACATGTCCTCGATTTTTAATATTAATTTTTATTAAACATTTTTTATATTTTCAAACTTTTAATTTATATTTATTTATATTGTATACTTTTATTTATTTAAATCATGTCATTTTTAAGAAAATGACAAGTAAGATAACCTGACAATCACAAGCTAGTGTACAATAAGTATGTTGAACTAGTTGGGATGATTAATTAGGTGATTTATTTATTTATTTCTATATATTTATTACAACACATAAGGAAAGTTGTAAAAGTATGAAGAATACTATTATTTGTGATGCAAAAAATAGTTAGCACAATAAAATCCTAGAAAATGCATTTTATTGATGGACTATAGAAATATCATGTTGATATGATGATTTTAATGTGATAATGGGCTCAATGAAAATGAGATAACTTTAAGTCAAATATCTATCCACATGTTCTCTATCTTTTTTCATCTTGATGATGGATCACTGAGTGTGATTTGAAATGTTGATGCAAAGAATAGTAACACAATTGAATCAAGAAACATTCTATGAAGTCTAATCCCATTAATTTATAATATCAACAAGCTCATATTATACTTTCAATTGTGTGTGTGTGTGTGTGTGTGTGTGTGTGTGTGTGTGTGTGTGTGTGTGTGTGTGTGTGTGTGTGTGTGTGAGAGAGAGAGAGAGAGAGAGAGAGAGAGAGAGAGAGAGAGTTTTATCCTACATACTTATTACTTATAAGAATATGATGTTTCTCCCTATGTCAAGAAAGCCAAACAAAATATTGTCTTAGAATATATTAGTAAAGACGATAATTGTGACCATGTTTTTGATGGTTGCATTTATGGACTCCTTCAATATTAACTTCCATATTGACATCCTAACTTAGAATGCAAAGAAACTCCTAAAGAAAAGAGTTTGTATGTTATGAAAACAATTGTCATGATAATTTTTTATAATATATAATTGATGGCTAGTCCATCCTTTCAGGTGGCTATTTGTGGAAACATATGCCTTGAAAGAAATTATTAATTTCTCAATTAATAAATAATAGAAGAAGTGGAGAAATGTGACCAATTTACTCTCTTTGTGTAGAATATAGATAAAATGCTATCTCTAAATCAAAATATATCTAAATCTATCAATGCCATAAATTTAAAAAGTAAGGGTAGAATAATGGAAGTCAAAATGCCTTTATCATAGCTTTGGATCAATTACATTCAAGATTAAACTGCTAGCTCATACATAATTTTAATTTGTATAATTTTGTTTATATAGAATACCCAACATGATGTGGCTGTAGGAAGGTTTAATGTACACACAATAAGTATGAATAGAAAGTTCATAGGAGTTTTCAACAAGATTCCAGCAAAAAATAACTAGATCAGAGGTCCCATTTTTTTCAAAAAGCAGAGTCCACAACCAATAAAGCTAAAAAATGTTGCTAGTTTTAGAACTGAGTGGAGCTTTCAAATACAACAAACTAGAAAATATCAATTCTCAAAATGCAAATATAAATGGCTTTGAGGAGAGAAATTGATTTTGCATAATGAAAATATAGAGGTCAAAGATGGAAAAAAAAAATTGATTTGTAAGATAACAATATAAATAATGATAGTTATAAGACTTAAGGCAATCTATCAGACATTTTAAAACTAATTTAAAAAGAGGGGATTATACCTCTACCAAAATATGCATACTTTTAGTATCAACCATAAGCAATGTAGCTTCCTAAAGTTGGAGAATATGGTAGTAAATCTACTTCATTGTTATCAATGGCAAGTGATTTAGCTTCCTATGGTGGTAAATTGTAGTGATGCCAAATATTTATCCAAACCCCACTTACAAACAACAAAGGAATATTGAAATGAAACAAAATATATATAACTATATCACTTCCCTAAACTTTGATGCCATCTACCCTATACAACTATTGCTTAGTTACACTCATGCATAGGGGAACAACATGTCCCTTGACATTGCTACTCCTCAAACCCTTTTTGCCTCTCAAATTTTTTGAATAGGAAAATAAAAAGACAATCGGGAAAAACTAGTTGTGCCAATAAGAAAAAAAGAATTTTAAAATTTAAAATTCATTTTAATACCTAATAATGAAATGACCATACTATTAGGAGAATGCTTTTTGTTTTCCACTAATGACTGCGAGGACTAATAACTAGCCTTACATACAAAGTAAATTTTAGAACACAATCTTATTTATTTCTAATTCATCCAAAAGATATACCTAAGCTTGCAACATAAAAGAATCAATATTTTTTCACTTATCATTATATTCATTTACAATTTAGTAATGCATGAATTAAACATCCAGTTCTATGTTATACAAACATATAGATAATTGAAAATTATGTTAAAGATATGAATTTAAATGATAACCCTCTTTCTTACAACATATTATTATTAAACATTAATATGCATTACCATCTAATAAAGTTATTTTCCATTTATTATAATATTCTATTAATTATTTCTTAATTAAAATGTCAATCATTAAAAAAATGATCTTGATAAATGGTATTTATTCATATAACTTCTCGAGAAGACTATATATCATTCTCCTTTTACGTCGTCCCATGCAATATTAAAAAAATTACTTTAAAGCCCCATTAGCTCACTTACATTTTTGACTTCAACACATTAATTGTAGCTCTTTATTAACTTGCAATCTTTTATATGGCGCTTGTCACGTGTCCATTAGTTCTATACAATATCGATGAGTCCAACATTTAAATTGTTAAAATGATTTACTCAAACCAATGCAACAATAATGAAAATGAATGTGAAGGACTATGAAATGATAAAAGCAAGGGATTGCAGAAAACAAATAGTTGTCTTTGTGTTGTGCGACTACTATCTATGGATAAGATTTATCTAGAGAGGATATAACCAACCGACAGGTGGTTGCTTTGTTAGGCACGGATGCATTGTAGTCAATGTTTTATTGTAGGACAGAATCATAGAAAACAACTGGTTTAGGGACAAGAATACACGAGGAAAGAAAAACGGGTTTCAGTAGATGTCGTTACGCTGAATATCTAAAGCAGCACCGACTTTTTTGAGTAGTTGTGATCGAGGTGGTGGTGGCGGAGGGCATGGAGAGGAGCCATAGGAGAGGAGTTGACTAGAATCAGCTGAATGCTCCATTTTTGTGAGCACATTATTATTATTATTGTCTGACAAGGCAACTTGTTTGTATAGCAATGTTGGTGGTGGTGGAGGGCATGGAGAATCGCCATAGGATAAGCTAGAAACAGTTAATTTCTCCATTTTTAGAACTGCATTATCATTTGATGAAACGAGTTTTTTGTGTGGTGCTGGAGGTGGGGGAGGGCACGGAGAGCTGGCGCAGGTGGAAGCAGCCGACTGACTCAAATTTGTAAGGACGCTATTCTTGTTTGAAGGATTTGGGAGGTTATATCGAGGCGATACATGCGCCAGAAAACCAATTGCAATGGAAAGAAGAACAAGCATTAATATTGTGCTTATTTTCATGCGTGCCAAAATTCCCATGTTCGGACTTGTGTGTCTTTACTAACTCAAAATGTAGAGAGGGTTTTTAACGATAAGATTGTCTTGCAGCCAAAGGTTGAGAGGGTATGCAATGCATCATGACGACCCATTTAAGGGTGGGGCAATAACATACCGATAATTTCTTCCACAGTTAGGCTCCGTTTGGTTGGGGAAGATGAATTTTCCTCATAACCAGGTTATCTGATAATCAGGTTTTCGAAAACCTGGTTATGTATTTTAGGAAGATAGTTGGACCGTTTGGTTGACACGGAAGATGAATTTTCAAATCCATATTCTGCGTTTGGTTGCCAATTTAGAAATTGGAATTGGAACAGAATATGACTAGGAATATCTTTTTGTTGCGTTTGGTTGTTCATTTTCTAATTGGAATTGGAATTTGATGTAAATTTTTTTAATCTTATTTAATTAGTGAAACACAAGGATTAGAATGAGTAAAGTATTAATATTTATGATTTAATTTATTTATAATTAGACTACATTATTATTATTATTTATTCTTGAATATTCACAATTTTATTTTGTTAGTCAATAATAAATAAAATGATTATTATTTTTTATTTTAATTCTATTTATTAGCAAAGAAAAGTAAAAAATAATCATACATGCAATCATTTGTACGAAGTTATTTTTTGTCCCATTGTTGGAAATTGTGATCATATATATTATATATTTTTGAAAAATTGTGTAAGACAAATTTATCGTCGAATTGAATTTATTGTCAAGTTCATCTGAACTTCATAATTGTCGAACTCGAATTGAAACTTGAACCTTGTGACTTAGCCACTAAATATGTGTGTTTGTGTCCTCTCTCTATCCCTCCCTGTGTTTGTGTTCATCCACGTGATTTGGCAGAAGGATTGGACACAATAAATGTTGTTTTATGCAGATGAATTATTGCCTACACTATATGAGAATTCTCGCATCTCTTAAGACTAGTTGCCGACACAGAGAGGGATTGTGAGGCGTGTTGTGGCTCTTGGTCGGTATCTTCAGAATCCATTGGCCATGGTTGCAACATTATATAGTCTTGGCAAAGAAATATTATCATTGAAGCTTCATTCACTGGAACATTTCCTTACTCCAGATGAAAAGTATGAAGCTGTTGAGTAGGTAATAGTTACAACAACCAACTGTAGAGGCTATGAAGCCACTTGTCTTTATAAATGCTATTGGTTTTTTTAAGGGTTAGAGGGAATGGACAAGCAGCATCCAAAAACCATGTTATGGATCCATTGGATGATACTAGAATTCATCCAAAGTCATATGAATTTGCCAAGAAAATGGCTAAGGACATATATTGTGAAGAAGCTGGACATGATATAGATGATATGGATGAGGAAACACAAGAAATGGTTGTTGAGCATGTCAAAAATATCCTGATCTGTTAAATGCCCTTGATATTGATGAATATGCTAGAAGTGTGGAGCAATGGACATCCAATAAAAAGCAGGAAACCCTTGCTGACATAAAGAGTGAATTGTTACATGGATTTCAGGATTTGAGATCGCCATATAAAGAGCCATCCCAGGATGAGGAATTTTATCTGTTGACTGGAGAAAATGAAGAGACCCTGTTAATGGAAAAAATTGTCCCCGCAGAGTCCAAAATCATTGTATAATTTGTGATCTGGAATCAAGATTGACATGAATAATATTGAAAGAGGAGCTTTCTAATGATCTAGATATAGATCCTTTAGAAAAAATTGCAGAAGGCAGCATCCTTACCTGTTGGGTGAAAACTATGACAAAAGTGAAGTACCTAGTTGAGTTAACTTGCAAAGAGAGTTCACTAAAGAATGATAACTATCAGGGTGCATAGGATAAGGATAAGGAGGTTAAGGATCCATATTTTGTGGAAGAGGATTCCATTTCATGAAGTGAACAAGAGAATGAAACCATTAAGTTCCTAACAGATAAAGAGCCAGGGGAGAGTATTATCCATCCATGCTTGAAAGGGCCTACTCACTTGATTCTAACACTGAACATTTTTAATGGAGTTTATGCACACAAGGATATTGTGGAGGGAGGAAAATACCAAAAGTATTTTGCTAGCTATCTTCGACTTGGAAAATACTTTCAATTGGGGAGGAGACATTTGAAGATCTTGATGAGGTCATAGACAGATATATATTCAAGAGAGGATAAGATATTTCAGTATTTCGTTCTACTGTTTGGTGAGTCATAAAACACACATCAACAGACACCTTTCTACAGATGCAGGAACACACAAGCTCCTCTCTCTCTCTCTCACTCTCTCCCTCTATCCCTCCGTCCCCCCTTCTTATCCCGCACTCTCTGCCCCTCAATGTATCTCTCCCTTTTAATAAATTTATTAAGTTAGTTAATTATTCAACAAAATATGCAACTAAATTTTACGTGAAATATTATATAGGAAAAAATATACCATTTTACATTCACATACATTAAACATTTGATGAGAACTTTAACAAGAAAAATGATGCTTTGTTAATAATTGCTCTTAAAAAATGTGGAATTTTGGCAACATAGATTTTACATGCAATTTAAAAAAAAAAGATCATGAAAATCATTAATCATATAAATCATATTTTAACATCATGAAATTCTAATAATGAATTTCACATAATTACTACAATATGAAAACTTGCTAACTTGATAGAACAATATCCATGATTTGATGGTGGTGTGAAAACACACCATTAAACACGAAAACACTAAGAAATACACGATGTATGCCTTTATGCCCCACATTCGACGACACACCGTTACATACGAAAACACTGAGAAATCCACGATGTATGCCCTTATGCCCCACATTCGACGGCAACCCTCTCATGCTGCTCAATCTTCCCATTACTGTTTGTGTTGTTAGATGGTCAATCCTGCATATATGAACTAAACATGCTTGAAAAATTAAAACCTGATTTTTTTTTAATGGAATACACCAAGGAGTGGCATCAGAAATATTGATCGTTTACAAACACAGTAAACAATCATCCGATAGCTCATTTTTTATCAGCATGTGTGGTCTTGCAATATTAGCAAATCAAGAGCAATAAAAAAATACAAGAGAAAGACACTTTATCAATACTGTTGACAATCTTGTCAAGAAGCACGTACATAGGAAACCAAACTGTGGAAAAAAAAATAAGAAATTTAAAAAATATCCAAGCAAATTAGGAATATACATATAACATGGGACATAATCATGACTGTACAATCATCTACCAAAAATCCTCAATACGTTTGATAATCTTGTCAACGAAAAAATACATAGGAAATCAAATAGGGACAAAAAGACAAAAAAATAAAAACATATGCAAGAAAATTAGGACTATAGATATAACATAGGACAGAATCATGAACTATACAATCATCTAGCAAATCACATTTCTATATGCTTTCAAGTTCTACAATTGAGCATTCATCATTTGCCACTCCTTGTGTATTCCACGTATGTATGGTTCAAATATAACTCTAATTAACAATGCAATGAACAACTATACCAAACGTTTACGAGATCATAAACTACGTGTTGTGAGAGATCAATGCAATACCATTAAACAAAGCCAACTAACCCTCTGGAATTATTTCACATGCCAATCGTGTGAATGCCAATGAAATGAACAACTAAACTATGTACTGACCAATGCCAATCATGTCAATGAAATGAATGACTAAACTATGCATATATCAAGTATGTATACATACGTACATACATGCGTGAACATACATATGCACAGACATACATATATACGCACATACATACATACATACACATGTACATACATGTGTACATACATACGCACCTACATACATACATACGCACATACATACACACATACATACATACATGCTTAGCAAAATAGAAAAAAAGTGCTCAGTAATGATTTCCAATATAGTGTTGTGACAGATCAATGCAATACCATTACACAAAGCCAATTAACCATCTGGAATGACTTCACAGGCCAATCGTGCGAATGCCAATGAAATGAACAACTATCCTGCGTATTGACCAATGCCAATCATGTCAATAAAATGGATGACTAAACTATGCATAGATCAAGTTTGTATACATATGTACATACATGTGTGTACATACATATGCACATACATACATGCATACGTACATACATGTGTGTACATACATACATACGCATATACATACATACATGCTTAGCAAAATAGTAAAAATGTGCTCAGTAATGAGTTCCAGTATAGTGTTGTGAGAGATCAATGCAATGCATAGATCAAGTATGTATACATGCGTACATACATGTGTGTACATACATATGCACATAATACATACATATGTACGTACATACATACATGTGTGTACATACATATTGTTTGTTTCAAATCTTTTTAGCAAAATAGTCAATATGTGCTCACTAATGAATTCCAATATAGTGCTGTGACAGATCAATACCACTGAAATGGACAACTAAAATTTGTAACAGTTTCTTGCCAGTAATGAGTTCTAGTATAGTGCTGTGAGAGATGAATGCAATACCATATAAATAGAGCCAATTCATAAGCTATGTATAGATCAATGGCAATCATGGCTGTTATCTAGACATAATTAATATGTGCTCAATATGTGCTCAATAATGAAATTTACAAGTATATCACTAGCTTTTATCTATACATAGCTGACCTATACATAGTTTATCATGGTTCTATTTCTATCTGCTATTTGCTTAGCATAGTCAATAGATGTGGTAACTATTTGTTTCAAATCTATTTAGCAAAATAGTCAATATGTGTTCACTAATAAATTCTAGTATGGTGCTATGAGAGATCAATACCAGTGAAATGAACAATTAAACTTTGTAACATTGTGTGGCTGTTTGTGTCAAATCTGTTTAGCAAAATAGTCAATATGTACTCAATAATGAATTCCAGTATGTGCTCACGTGATTACTTGTATATATCATAATGCCAATCATAATAGCAAAACATGGCAATTATGCTTTTATCTATACATAATTGACCTATACATAGTTTATCATGGTTCAAATCTGTTTAGCAAAATAGTCCAATATATGCTGTAACAGTTTGTTTCGAATCTATTTAACAAAATAGTAAATATATGCTCACTAATGACTTCCAGTATAGTGTTGTGAGAGATCAATGCAATACCATTAATCAAAGTGAATCATGCCAATGAAATGAACAACTAAACTATGGATATATCAAGTATGTATAGATCCATGTAAAATCATTCAACATACTTATGATGTCATAAACTATGTACAGATCAATGCAATACCATTAAATGCAGTCAACTCATAAACTATGTATGGATACATGGAAGATCAATGGAAATCATGGCTTCTATCTATACATAGTTGACATATACATAGTTTATCATGGTCCAAATCTGTTTAGCAAAAAAATCCAATACATGTTGTAACAGTTTGTTTAGAATCTATTTAACAAAATAGTAAATATATGCTCACTAATGACTCCCAGTATAGTATTGTGAGAGATCAATGCAATACCATTAATCAAAGTGAATCATGCCAATAAAATGAACAACTAAACTATGGATATATCAAGTATGTATAGATCCATGCAAAATCACTCAACATACTTATGACATCATAAACTATGTACAAATCAATGCAATACCATTAAACGCAGCCAACTCATAAACTATGTATGGATACATGGAAGATCAATGACAATAATGGCTTTTATCTATACATAGTTGACATATACATAATTTATCATGGTTCAAATCTGTTTAGCAAAATAGTCCAATACATGCTGTAACAGTTTGTTTAGAATTTGTTTAACAAAATAGTAAATATATGCTCACTAATGACTTCCAGTATAGTGCTGTGAGAGATCAATGCAATACCATTAATCAAAGTGAATCATGCCAATGAAATGAACAACTAAACTATGGATATATCAAGTATGTATAGATCCATGGAAAATCACTCAACATACTTATGACGTCATAAACTATGTACAAATCAATGCAATACCATTAAATGCAGCCAACTCATAAACTATGTATGGATACATGGAAGATCAATGACAATCATGGCTTTTATCTATACATAGTTGACATATACATAATTTATCATGGTTCAAATCTGTTTAGCAAAACAGTCCAATACATGCTGTAACAGTTTGTTTAGAATTTGTTTAACAAAATAGTAAATATATGCTCACTAATGACTTCCAGTATAGTGCTGTGAGAGATCAATGCAATACCATTAATCAAAGTGAATCATGCCAATGAAATGAACAACTAAACTATGGATATATCAAGTATGTATAGATCCATGCAAAATCATTCAACATACTTATGATGTCATAAACTATGTACAAATCAATGCAATACCATTAAACACAGCCAACACATAAACTATGTATGGATATATGGAAGATCAATGACAATCATGGGTTTTATCTATACATAATTTATCATGGTTCAAATCTGTTTAGCAAAACAGTCCAATACATGCTGTAACAATTTGTTTAGAATCTATTTAACAAAATAGTAAATATATGCTCACTAATGACTTCCAGTATAGTGCTGTGAGAGATCACTAATTAAATAGTCAAAATGTGCTCAATAATGAGTTCCAATATAGTGATGTGAGATTAATATAGTTTTAGTTTAGTGCTATTAGAGATTAATGCAAAACCATTGAATAGAGTAATCATGCAGCATAAGTCATTGCAATCCAGTCAGTAGCTGAAATAGCTAAATGGTACCAAATGTCATTGCAATCCACTCCACTCTCTCCACCTCATCCATCATCAAGAACCCTTTGGCTCTTTCACATTGAAGCACGAAGGTATCATGTGCTTTCATGAAAATTTCTCGACTCAGTTCAGGGACAGCTTTGAGAGCAATATATGCAGTAGTCAAAATATTATCATCTTCAGATTTATCCACTTTTACAATCTGAGGCTTAATGAGGCCATCTTTTAGTTCCTTCATAGTTTTGCATATCACATCCAATGATGCAGCCAAAGATGTCTTCTTCCTCTTTCCCCTCCTTGATGATGATGGTGGAGGAGTCCCTCTAGCACTTGCACTCGACTGATTGGAATGATATAACTCTTCATCAATATCTGGTTGGCTGTCAAGAGGTGTACCACAATTGGTATCATCCTCATCAAGCACATTAAATGCATCGTTCATAGGGTGCCCTTCTTCAGCATTAAGGGGTGTTGTAGATGCGAACCCTTCAGCAATGTCATTACCAACAATTACAGCCAACTCATTGAAATATTGGAAAGGTGACCTCTTATACATTTTTGCATTTTTGAATTCTCTCCTCTACATATAAGCATTAATAGATGGATTAGGTTGTAAGTTTTTCATTATTAAAATAAGAAGGAAAAATTTCTTCAATGAAAAGAGTACAAAGATGATCCTACCTTCAAAAGGTCATCCCACACTGAATCCTTAGCATCCACAGTTTGAGTTTCTTCATTCCAAGCTAACCCACTTGTATTTCTCAAGTCCTTCATTACTTTATATCCTACTTTCCATGTTTTTAGCTTATTCTTAAAATGATATCGTGACAGATTCGAGTTCATCGTTGAATTGAATGTCCTCTCTATCGCAGTCCATGCCTCTTTTTTAAACCCACCTTCACCTTTCCGTCCGAGATGGACTTGTTCAAGGAGCAAGTCTAAAAACTTGCATTCCATCGATTTTGTCCACATTTTCTTCTTTGAAGAAGAATATTTGTTGCTCACAGCGAGGGATCCATCTATATCACTCAAAGTAATGGGAGAACACATCTGTTTCACATGATCAGATCCGTCCATGCTCATCATGAGCTTGGTATATGCCATTGTGTACTCCTTCCTGTATTTCATTTAAATTTGAAATAGAAAATCTTTAACTATCAATTTGTAATACGTCATAATGGAACAAGGCTAACATATTGAATAGGTAAACGTATTACGATTTAAAGTAATCATATGACTGAAATTGAAAGTTATTGCTCTTTAAATTTAAATAGAATGCAACAAGCAGTAACATCAGAAAAATAGGATTTTCAACGAATTCGTTGTTCTCTTCTTACTAGTGGGCTTATGATCTTCATCATTTGGTACTCCTTTCTGTATTTCATTTAAAATTGAAGATGATAAAATTTAAATATCATTTTTTAATACATCCTAATGCAATGAGGCTAACATTTAATAAACTTGAAAGAATTTAACTGAAGATGATACACATTTTAAGCAATAATTGATGATAACACATCAACATCAAAAAAACTACCAGTAAGACAAAATGGTAATATCAATGGCAAGTAAATAGTCATGAGCCCCATTATGAAGCATGTTATTGTACTTTCTCAATGCAAAGATGTATAATAATTGTGCTTTCTTGCATTTAAATCAATTTAATCTATATTTCAAGTTGAATTGTGTATTGCAGATATGATCAACAATTTTTGTACATAATGTAGGTGTGAAATTGAAAGTTAATGTTCTTTTTATTTAATTAGAATGTAGCAAAGATTGATATCAAAATAACGAAATCAAACACCATCATTGTATATTCATACATCAATTTAATCATATAAAGCACATTGCCTTCTAATAAATCATTTATTCTCGAGATCTATAATCTTCCCACATCCTATTTGCTATATCTTCTCGAAATTGGGCCCACTCATTTCTATCCTCCTGAGACAACCCATATGTCTCAAGTAGTGGCACCTCTATCCCATCACGATCATCTTCCTCTTCAATAGCTTCTTCCGATGGAAGGCCATCCTCTATCGTAATGAAATTGTGAAGTATGCAACATGCTAAAACAATATAGGATTGTGTCATGATATCATAAGATGTTGCATGTCTTAAGATTGGAAAATGCTGCTTCAGAATACCAAATGTACGTTCTACTACATTTCTAAGAGAGGAGTGTCGATGGTTGAACAACTCATGTGCAGAGTTTATTGGGTTTTCTCTTGACCACTCTTTCAAGTGGTAGCGTGTACACCGATAAGGAGCGAGAAATCCAGGTGCATTTGGATATCCAGCATCCACGAGATAATATTTTCCTATATAAAGAAAGTATATTGTCAATACTTGAACCATTTAGCATAACCTTGAGTATATTAAAATGTGATTTGGCTTACCAGGGGGAACTACAAGTGGATCTGATCTGGATAGAGCTAAGGCTAGAACACGGCTATCTGCAGCAGAGCCTTCCCAACCAGCAAGGCAATACTGAAACTTACAATCAAAGGAGCAGACACCCATAACATTTTGCAATAGGTTCCCTTTTCTATCATGATATTTACCCTGTATGTCGACATCAACTCGCACTGGAATATGGGTACCGTTGATGGCTCCAATGCAATCCTGTGGGATATGATACACTGATCAAATGTATGCTCAAGTAATAATAAGATAAGGACAACATTCTAGACAATAAACTTGTAATAATGTGTGATTTACCTTGAAGAATGGTTCAAAATGATCCTTCCCACTAATTTCAGGAGGAGTGCCTGGACTAGGTGGTATGAATTAATTTCTGTGAAGGGCTAAGATAGCCATCAAAACCTTGTGGAAGTACCGACTGACTATCTCTCCTGAGTGCCCAAAGTTATGGGCAATCTTGCGGTTCCTTAGATTGTGCCCAAGGGTGTGGAGGAACATCACTAGTTGTTCCTCTAACTTCAAGTGGATCATATCTCTCAAGCTTCCTTTCAGCCTCAGAATACGAGCTAGAGAAAAGAAGGCTGCCCTACTCATCCGAATCTGATCATGACAATCCACCTCATTCGTATGAATAATGTCTCTACAAAAGAAATTTCCTTTTCTTATTCGTTTACCCATTTGACTACCTTCTTGGGCTACCAGTACTTTGGCTATGCCAACAAAAGCAAAAAGAATTGTGAGAATGCGGGTGTATGTGGTCTTCCTAACTATGCTTCCTTGGACCTCTATACTCTCCATAGGATCCATTAGTGACCTAAAATGTGGACAATTTAAACACTATCAGTTATGAAATATCAACTATCACCTATCGAGATACAACATGATTATTTGCTAGCCTCATTGCATTAAGAAGTCAATTATTTATTCAAATACAACAAGGAGTACCAACTACCAAGGATCATAAGCCCATAAAGAACAAATTACAATGTGTCATTATACTCCATGTAATCTATCTATACCAATGAAAGCATAATATTGATTCCATTTGTCTATATGTATACACACATGTATGTATATATGTATGTGCACACACATGTACGTATGCATGTATGTACGTACACACACACACATGTATGTATGCATGTACGTACGTACACACACATGTATGTATGTGTGTATGTAAACACACACACATGAATGTATGTATGTATGTATGCATGTATGTACGTACACACACACACACACATGTATGCATGCATGTACGTAGACACACACATGTATGTATGCATGCATGTACATACACACACAAGTATGTATGTGTGTACGTACATACACACACATGTATGTATGTACAAATACACATGTACAAACTATAACTTGAATTTGGGCTTTTATGAATGTGTTTTAATAAATCGTCGGGTCCGCTAAAACTGAGGCTCGTCTTTTAGAAGATGAAAAGTAACATAGTTGGCAATAGGAATAGAGTTTCTTTCTGCATTGATCTATACATAGTTTGAAATCATGGCTTTTATCTATACATAGTTTATGACCTCATAAGTATGTTGAATGATTTTGCATGGATCAATACATACTTGATATATCCATAGTTTAGTTGTTCATTTCATTGGCATGATTCACTTTGATTAATGGTATTGCATTGATCTCTCACATCACTATACTGGAACTCATTGGACTATTTTGCTAAACAGATTTGAACCATGATAAACTATGTATAGGTCAACTATGTATAGATAAAAGCATGATTGCCATGTTTTGCTATTATGATTGGCACTATAATATATACAGGTAATCACATGATCACATACTGGAATTCATTATTGAGCACATATTGAGCACATATTGATTATGTATAGATAAAAGCGATGATTGCCATTGATCTATACATAGTTTATGATTTGGCTCTATTTAATGGTATTGCATTCATCTCTCACAGCAGTACACTAGAACTCATTACTGGCAAGAAACTGTTACAAAGTTTAGTTGTTCATTTCACTGGTATTGATCTCTCACAACACTATACTGAAAGTCATTAGTGAGCATATATTGACTATTTTGTCAAACAGATTCTAAAAAAATTGTTACAGCATATATTGGACTGTTTTGCTAAACAGATTTGAACCATGATAAACTATGTATAGGTCAACTATGTATAGATAAAAGCCATGATTGCCATGTTTTGCTTGATTGGCACTATGATATATACAGGTAATCACATGAGCACACGCTAGAATTCATTATTAAGCACATATTGAGCACATATTGATTATGTATAGATAAAAGCCATGATTGACATTGATCTATACATAGTTGATCCATACATAGTTTATGACTTGACTCTATTTAATGGTATTGCATTCATCTCTCACAGCAGTATACTAGAACTCATTACTAGCAAGAAACAATTAAAAAGTTTAGTTATTCATTTCACTGGTATTGATCTCTCACAGCACTATACTGGAATTTATTAGTGAGCACAAGTTTATGACTTGGCTCTATTTAATGGTATTTCAATAATCTCTCACAACAACATACTAGAACTCATTACTGGCAAGAAATTGTTACAAAGTTTGGTTGTTCATTTCACTGGTATTGATCTCTCACAGCACTATAGTGGAATTTATTAGTGAGCACATATTGACTATTTTGCTAAACAGATTTAAAACAAACACCCAGAAACTGTTACAAAGTTTAATTTTTCATTTCACTGGTATTGATCTCTCACAACAATATACTCAAATTTATTAGTGAGCACATATTGACTATTTTAAAAACAGATTTGAAACAAACAGTTACCACATATATTGACTATTTTAAAAACAGATTGGAAACAAACAGTTACGTTTGAATGAACCAAAAAAACTTAAAAAAATCCAGTATGCAAAGGTGGGTGTGAGAGGAGAACCATTTACCGCCGCCGCTGTTCAAAGTGGAGAAGAGAAATCGCAGAAAATGCCACAGCCACATGCCACGGCCACAGGAAACCACGGCCACAGAAAACCCACAAACCAGAAACCCTCGCAAACCACGGCCACAGAAAACCCACAAGCCCAACAAACGTAGCAAACCAAAAACCCTCGCCTTCGCACAACAGAGCACGAAAAAAATACAACCGTCGTCTTCCAAAAAACCCAATATGTTATTCCAAAAACCTAAGGCGGATTCGGCGGACCCGACGATTTATTCAAACGCATTCATAAAAACCCAAAACCTGGTTTTCATTTCAACTTCCACCTATTTCTTGGAAGAAATTTCTTCCAATTTTTGAGCGAAATTGGCAGACGAAACCCGAAACCGGGTTATGCGTTTGATGAACCAAACGCCACCGTTTTCTTCCATAACCCGATTTTGGCGCTAAAAACCCTATTCCGCGCCCGATATTCTCGTAACCAAACAGGGCCTTATGTATTCAAATTCGTATGCCGTTTTGGAGACGATTAGTTACTTTTTTGTTTTGTGTTGACATGTAGGGATTAATTTAATACTGACCATTGATTTTCTTCATTTTCACACATAGGTCGTTCAAACTAGAAGCTTTGACTAACTAGCCCTTCTATTTTATTAAAACCCTAAGGAAATAAAGGAAATGAATTTATATAAATTGTAGTGTAAATATAATTTTTTTTTTAGTTTGAGTTCTATCAAACTTAGTGGTATATTACTAGGTAAATCAAGACAACTCTACAATATAAAAAAATGGCAGGTCATTGATATCTTTATGACTTGTTATTCAAACTAGAAGCTTTGACTAAGTAATTCTTTTATTTTATTTCAAAATTAAAAAATTACAAAATTTTATATCAAAACAATAAAAAACAAGTACATTAATTATCCATGAATGCTCTATAGATGGTTTGTTATGATGAAAATAAAATAAAAATAATTTACAAGTTTATTATGAATGATATTTTCAGACTAAACCATCATGATTGAAAGTTGAGTTTATAAATTCTATCAATAACAATTGTAATAAAATGAAGCCACAACATATAAGAAATTCTCTAAATTATGTATCAATTTCCTCTGTAGGTCGAGCTTAAGTTTCAAGCACAAATTGCCACAAAAATTGAAGGTTGAAGTTACAAGGCACAAAGAAAGAATGAGCTCACTATAATATGTAATTAAACCGTTGGTAGGTAATGTTTGTGCAAAATTTTCAATTACATGATCATCCATGATGTCAAGAAATGGTTTACCAAAGATGTTAAAACAATATTGTGCCAACGAAATACAAGTTGAAGGCCACAATGAGGCTAATAAAGTAACTGAATTAAATTTATTAATTTCTTCTTTTCATTATCATGTACATTACAATATAATTGATTTTAATTTTAATTTTCTCATGCAAGAAATATTATTGTGCATGAATTTTTTAATAGCTTAAGATGATTAGTATAAAAATATTTTAGGAAAGTAATAATGAGGAAAGAAGTTGAATCAAAGAAGATGAAAGACACAACATACGTATTTATCATGGTTCGACAAAATTTTCCCATATCCACACTCCAATAGGGAATGACTTGTATTAATTAATCAATATATTACATGGGCTACATACAGCCATTATATAGAACTCTACAAATATGAATTGTCAAGCGGGAGAATGAAAGGATGTGATTGTTGGGCTTCATATCCCATCAATCTCCCTTGTGAAGTGTAATGCCCCACCAAGGGATCCAAAGAATTTCACTAAGTTTGCCAAACAAATTTTTTTTCTTAAAATATCAAAGATAAACCATTTACAACTTTTACATAGTAACAAAAGAAATAGCAACAAATCAAATGAAAGTAAACATAACATACATAACAAGTTACATTCTTTAAAGATCCCTTAACGTTGCATCACATCTAAATTAACTATTCATCTAACATCACATCCTTAGCAATGTTACATCCAATGTTCTTAAACTATATTACAAGTGTCCTTTTTTGTACAATTACATTTTAGATTGCTCAATCATCCACTGTACATGTCACAAGGTATGAAAGGTTTGAAAGAATAAACATCCATTATAAAAGATAACCATATATCACAAAACATAACTAACTAAGTGCACAGTTCCTCCCAACCATAAATAGCATCATTAGACCATCGTGGATCCTAGCCATCCCTCTGTGCGTAACATCCCGAAGCATCAAAGAGATCATCGGTATTAATATAGTAGGAATGTCACTCCTAAATCATACTACATCATTTACAGAAAGTAATCTAACATGCAAAGTAAAGCATAAGATAACATCATCTAACATATGCAAATCATCAATGTAAGAAACATACCAGTAAATACATCCATCATAGGGTATATCATCTATCATAATGATCCAACAACAGAATGAAGATAAATAGCAACCAAGGATGCTCTAGCCACGGTGTCTATAGACGGATCTCAAATGATAATAGTGAAAAAAAAACTACCACCCGACCGCGTGGAACCTAAGTGGTCCACTCCCACCGTGCTGAGGAGATAATCTCCAGTCCCAAATAGGCTATCAAATCAAAAGCATAAATACACCCTAAGTCCAAGAATCCTAAAAGTATACTAACTCAAAGGTTTCAACACATAAATCGACATCTAAATCCCAGAGGCACACAAAGACATGTAGGAAACCTACTATGCAAGCGAGAAAGTATCATCGCATATATCATGTACAAGTTACCTTGGCAATTAGCTAAACTCCATGGGTCCATTCTAATCCTCATGTGACCACTAGTATCCTCTCATACTGACGAGACATACTATGGAATGCAAGGTCGCAACCATGCATTCTCTCTACTCCAATCCTAGTCTGTACAAGCACTCGAGGCATGCGCAAGAACCGAAACAATTATCTTTTTAGCTTCATTTAATCTCCATTTAGTGTGTAAATTTTATCACTTATTAACCAAACTTACAATGAGTTACCCTGGCAGCCACTTAGGGCCCTGGCCCCCATTGCAAGCCACTTTTTGACACTACAAGTAGATAACCTACCCTAAGCTCATGGAATCATAAAATCACCCCAGTCCTATACTAGTGACTAGAAAGAAATACCAAAAGATAATTCATAAAAAGAATAATCAAATAACCATGATAAAAACATCAAATATCCACAATAAGAATCATACAATCTCCATGATAAGAATCATCAAATCTCCATGAGCATCTAAAAAAAATCCATAGAAAATCATGACCACAATAGCTCTCTATTGTCAACTAAAGGGGTCACTGATAATCATAACTATCCATTGGTTCTCAATAACTAAAATATATCTCAAAATAAATCACAATATCCATTGGTTCTCAATAAGAAACCAAGAATATCTCATATCAATGTAAGAAACATACCAGTAAATACATCCATCATAGGGTATATCATCTATCATAATGATCCAAGAATAGAATGAAGATAAATACCAACCAAGGATGCTCTAGCCACGGTGTCTATGGACGGATCTCAAATGATAAGAGTGAAAAAAAAAATTACCACCCGACCGCGTGGAACCTAAGTGGTCCACTCCCACCATGCTGAGGAGATAATCTCAATCCCAAATAGGCTATCAACTCAAAAGCATAAATACTCCCTAAGTCCAAGAATCCTAAAAGTATACTAACTCAAAAGTTCAAACACATAAATCAACATCTAATTCCAAGAGGCACACAAAGACATGTAGGACACTTACTATGCAAGCAGGAAAGTGTCATCGCATATATCATGTACAAGTTACCTTGGTAGTTAGCTAAACTCCATGGGTCCATACTAATCCTCATGCGGCCACTAGTATCCTCTCATACTGACGAGGCATACTATGGAATGCAAGGTCGCAACCATGCGTTCTCTACTCCCATCCTAGTCTGTACAAGCACTCAAGGCATGGGTGAGAACCAAAACAATTATCTTTTAAGGTTCATTTAATCCCCATTTAGTGTGTTATTGTTATCACTTATTAACCAAACTTACAATGATTTACCCTGCCAACCACTTAGGGCCCCGACCCCCATTGCAAGCCACTTCCAGGCACTACAAGTAGATAACCTACTCTAAGCTCATGGAATCATAAAATCACCCCAATCCTATACAAGCAACTGGAAAGAAATACAAAAAGATAATCCATAAAAAGAATCATCAAATAACCATGATAAAAGCATCAAATATCCACAATAAGAATCATCAAATCTCCACGAGCATCTAAAAAACATCCATAGAAAATCATGACAACAACAACTCTCTATTGGCAACTGAAGGCATCACTGATAATCATAAGTATCCATTGGTTCTTAATAACCAAAATATATCTCAAAATAAATCACAACATCCATTGGTTCTCAACAAGCAACCAAGAAAATCTCAAAATCATATTGATCGAAGACTTAAAAATAGTTGAGTCAAAACATGTCATAACATGAGATCATCAAGAAATAAATCAACATTTCAGTCCCATCATGGTGACTAGAAAGTAATCCAAGGATAACTAATCGATGACTCAAAAATGATTAGGTCAAGTGTTTCAGACACATATAACTTAGCTTCACACATGAAGACTAAAAGTCAATAACAATCAGTAAATACAAATATTTCATAGAGCATACGATCAAATTATCACGGTTGGGTTTATAAAGATCGAGACCAAATAAAATCAATATGCCATCACATTCACATAACCCTCAAGCCTTTGGTAACAACCTAAGACTGGTCAACACTAGTCAACCCAAAAACTCAAAATAGATAGCATAGAGAAAACACAATGCAAACACATGTTTTGGTTTACTAAAATCACATAGTTGTATTAAGTGTAGAGGTTTCCAATTTTTGTTTCAAGTATTCTAAGAGTAATCATTTGACGTACAAGTCAACCCATTTGTTTCCCTAATAGCATTATTCTTTCCATCATTAAAATAATATTCTAAGAATAACTGAAGGATAAATATTAAATCATTTGACACTTAATAAAATCATTCACTTTATTTTGCTAAGATCAATGTTACAAATTGAATGACTCTTCTTAATGTTACTTCAACTTTTAACATAAATCAAGGATCATTATAAAAGAGCCAATTACTAGTCTTTGAATAAGAAGATTATAACTTTATTAAAATGATCCATTTAATCAATCAATTAACATAGGTACACCATCCATGACCTATTAACATTCTATTAGTTTTCAATTAAACTTTACTAAGTCTCACTATTAAAATATCCAATGTCATTATTCAAGTCATGAGAGTACGACTTGCCAACTTTGATATACATCACAACTTTGCTAGAGGAATCGATATTAGGATATCAATTAAAACCTTATTACATAACTTAATTATTAATTAAATTTAATTAACTCTAATTAATTTAATTAATAATTACATATTTATGACAACGTTCCAATTAATATCAGTTGACTAATAACTAACTATAATTTTGTAAGTTAAAAGTCAACTATAATCTAGTACACAAATATTCATATTCATAGTTCAATAATAATAACTTGTTAATATTTAATAACAAGCTATATTGGAATTCTTATTAATAAATCTATAATAACCACATTCGTCATCCTTTCAATGAATAGTAATATTCCCTTGATAAAATAATTAAAACTCTATTATCAATTAAATCTAATTAATTCTACGATTAAATTAACTAGTAGCTATGTCAATAACTATATGATTATTAGCTGATAATAGTTTCGTTCATTAAGATTCAACTATGTATCATTCCATCAATGTTCAAATTATTACTTTACTAATAAAAAATTATAATAAATTCTTAATATTAATATCTCAACTAAATACCTCCTATGTTGGTTGATAAATAGATTAATTATATTTCTTCTACTATTAACTAATCTTAATTAAATTAGATTAGTTAATAAATCATATAAAAATAATGCATAAAAATAAGATTCTACTAAGGGAAGATTGTAATAATATCTTTAATTCACTCCATGCTTTGATATATTCTTTTTGTGAAGTTTAAGCATAAATAACTCTTGGTTATGGGAAACGGAGAAATATCTGTCCTTGAATAAAATAGTCTCAGTACGAGGGCCATATCTTCCTAATGAACTGTTGGATCGGGCTGAAATTTAAATATGTTGGAGAGGGTCAAGTTGCACCAATTCTGACGAGAGCGATCAAATAAATTTGATCACAATAAAAAGTTATGAATGACTGAGTTCGGGTCTATCCAAGGGAAAGCAACAGGGTAGTTTGTGATGAATTAAGAATTTCTCCTAAAAAGTAATTGTTCTCAAAATTTACCCATTCATCCATCTAATAGGTTTGTCTGTACGCATCTGAAAATATAATTTGATAGAAAGATTACATCTAACCATTCAAATTTTCAACTTAAAATTTCTATTTTAATTTCACAATATAAATTCGAACCCAAACCCGATTCAGATCTAATTTCTTTCTTAAATTTAAGCTAGGGTTTTCTAATGAGTTCTCTATTGATTTCTTTTGCAACAAAATAAATAAATATCTAGATTCCAATTTCAAATTACAGATTCAATCATAGAGAAGTTTTAGACACATATAACAGACATGATGAAGATAGGAAAAGAAAGAGTGCAAATAGAATATGTGATTATCACGAGTGCACCTAGACACTGATGCTAATTTGCTATGCCTCAGAAGTCCATAGA
The DNA here is from genome assembly GCA_028749045.1 of Cupressus sempervirens. NCBI lineage: Eukaryota > Viridiplantae > Streptophyta > Pinopsida > Cupressales > Cupressaceae > Cupressus > Cupressus sempervirens. The sequence continues at coordinate 221,473,851 of CM053791.1, forward strand.
AAGTCCCTTCCTTCTTCTCATACGCAATTCCTCCAAGATCCAAGCCAACCAAAATTCTCACGTGACTAGAAGTTCTTGAAGAAGCATAGAAGCATGTAGAAACATATGAGCATGTAGAAGCATATGAGCTTCTCAGATGCATGTAAGCTTGAAGCTTCCATTTTACCTTGTCCAACCACACTAGGAGAGCCTCTATTTAAAGGCCTCTAAGATGCATCTAGAATGTCTCTAGAAGGAACTAGAAGATAAGCATGACAACCAAGCATGAGTCTTCTTAACCCTTCTAGATGAGTCATAAGGTTGTCGACACCATGTGCTCAAATAAAATGCTAACTTCTAAGTGTAGAAAACTAGTGCATACTTAGAGTGCAAACTCCTATGTTGTCTACATGATAACTCTCGAGAATTTGCAAACTCCTATGTGAGAAAATATTAAAATAATGCACATTAATTAATATAATATTTACTTTATTCTTTTCAATTTAATTTATTTATTATTAAATCTTATGCACTAACTTTAATAATTCCACTTATTTAAAAGTAAATATATTTATATTTTAATCACATGAAATCTAGAATCTTTTAATAATTTTAATATCTTTTCCACTTTTATATTTCATTTCCAAAACTTAATTTCTAAAATATTTATTAAGTTTAATAATAATATTATTTAGTCATTTATTTAAAAATGAACTCTTAATATATTATTATTAAAATAAATATTGTCACATTCCAAATTTAAACTTATAAGTTTTATCTTCAAATTTAATTATTTTATTTAATTATTTTCTCAATTAATTAAATAAAATAAATATTAAAATATCATATTAATTTTCTATTAAATTAAACCATTAATTAAATCTTTTAATTAGGCTTAATCAATAGAAAATACTCCAAAAACTCAAAAAATAATTTAATACAAAAATCTATCATAGCCAAAATACATACAAAATCAAACCAAGGGTTAATATCGTGAATTACGTTATCCAATGTATTCGGAGGGTACTCAGCACAGATACTTGTCCTAATTTTCAATTAGGACAAATGGCTTAAAGGGTTGGGATTTGAACTTGAGAATTTATCTCCCCTCTCTTATCATTGAGATAATGTGATAGGGTACGCTCATCCTGACAATTCGGAGAAGTTGATACCCAGTACCTACAATCCTGCATAAAAACCATGCATGTACAAGCACAATATATACTAAGCTAAACAAGCAATGGCAGGAAGTGGTGCATCATGTAGATCTCGACTAGTAGGTGACTACGACTCCTTCCCTTAACCACATCAGACACACCATACATAAGAAAAAACATGCACACCATACACATGCAAGTATGGGGTAAGTATCCATAAGAAAACACATATGATAATAAACCATCTATCTAATCATCATTAATAACTGAAATCACTTGAATAGTCATCATACATACATGAAATATAAAGTCTAAGTGATGTCATCACATAATAAATAGAATCCATAGCACAATATCTTATAGTCTCAAAACAATGCTGCTAACCATCAACATGAGACTAGCTCTATAAGAGTTCGACAATGATACCAAAATGCGGCCTAGGGGCAGGCACTACATCCACCCCCCTAGAATTAGGCTTACTCCTGGAAGCCTACAAGAATGAAAAACAAAGATACTCACTATTTAGGTCCCATTAAACCCTTTCCCCTATAAGAAAACATGATTCCACTAGTGACACTACAACACACTTAGAGCAATATGATTCTGGTTTAATGATAAACTGAAAACCATATCGATCCAACATTCATAATTTTTAACAACTACAAAAATAGATCCCCTAACATATTCTAAACAAGAGAAACTTAATTCTTGCAAAGATACTCAAGGGCATACTGCCTTAAATCATATATGAAAGATACATGTTTTGCAATTAGAATGAGTTTCAATTTTCAGTTTTGCCCATGTTTAGGTTAGAATTTTCAATGTTGAAAGCTAAGTGTTGAAGTATGAAAAATATGCAAGTAACAGTTTAAGTTCCATTTTAGTTCACCTAGTTTCAAGTTTTCAATTTGAAAGAGATACACATGATAGTTCAAAGTTTTCATTTTATTCAACTAGTTAGCAACTAGCGACATTCCAATATACCTAGAGCTTCCAATGTTGAAACTCAAGCTTTGATACCAAATGTAATGCCTCGCCAAGGGATCCAAAGAACTTCACTAAGTTTGCCAAACCATTTTTTTTTTTTAAAACATGAAAGATAAACCATTCACAACTTTTACATAGTAACAAAAGAAATAGAAACAAATCAAATGAAAGTAAACATAACATACATAACAAGTTACATTCTTTAAAGATCCCTTAACGTTGTATCACATCTAAATTAACTATTCATCTAACATCACATCCTTAGCAATGTTACATCCAATGTTCTTAAACAATATTACAAGTGTCCTTTTTTGTAATTACATTTTAGATTGCTCAATCATCCACTATACATGTCACAAGGTATGAAAGGCTTGAAAGAATAAACATCAATCATAAAAGATAACCATATATCACAAAACATAACTAAGTGCACGGTTCCTCCCAACCGTAAATAGCATCATTAGACCATCGTGGATCCTAGCCATCCCACCATGCGTAACATCCTAAAGCACTGAAGAGATCATCGATATTAATATAGTAGAAATGTCACTCTTAAATCATACTACATCATATACAGAAAGTAATCTAACATGCAAAGTAAAGCATAAGATAAAATCATCTAACATATGCAAATCATCAATGTAAGAAACATACCAGTAAATACATCCATCATAAGGTATATCATCTATCATAATGATCCAAAAATAGAATGAAGATAAATACCAACCAAGGATGCTCTAGCCACGGTGTCTATGGACGGATCTCAAATGATAAGAGTGAAAAAAAAACTACCACCCGACCGCGTGGAACCTAAGTCATCCACTCCCACCGTGCTGAGGAGATAATCTCAAGTCCCAAATAGGCTATCAAATCAAAAGAATAAATACTCCCTAAGTTCAAGAATCCTAAAAGTATACTAACTCAAAAGTTCAAACACATAAATCAACATCTAATTCCTAGAGGCACACAAAGACATGTAGGAAACCTACTATGCAAGAAGGAAAGTGTCATCACATATATCATGTACAAGTTACTTTGGCAGTTAGCTAAACTCTATGGGTCCATACTGATCCTCATGCAGCCACTAGTATCCTTTCATACTGACGAGGCATACTATGGATTGCAAGGTCGCAACCATGCCTTCTCTGTACTCCCATCCTAGTTTGTACAAGCACTCAAGGCATGGGTGAGAACTAAAACAATTATCTTTTTAGGTTCATTTAATCTCCATTTAGTGTGTAAATGTTATCAATTATTAACTAAACTTACAATGAGTTACCCTAGCAGCCACTTAGGGCCCCGGCCCCCATTGCAAGCCACTTCCAGGCACTACAAGTAGATAACCTATCCTAAGCTCATGGAATCATAAAATCACCCCAGTATTATACAAGCGACTGGAAAGAAATACAAAAAGATAATCCATAAAAAGAATCATCAAATAACCATGATAAAAGCATCAAATATCCACAATAAGAATCATCAAATCTCCATGATAAGAATCATCAAATCTCCATGAGCATCTGAAAAACATCCATAGAAAATCATGACCACAATAGCTCTCTATTGGCAACTGAAGGCATCACTGATAATCATAAGTATCCATTGATTCTTAATAACCAAAATATATCTCAAAATAAATCACAACATCCATTGGTTCTCAACAAGCAACCAAGAATATCTCAAAATCATACTGATCGAAGACTCTAAAATGGTTGAGTCAAAACATGTCACAACATGACATCATCAAGAAATAAATCAACATTTCAATCCCATCATGGTGACTATAAATTAATCCAAGGATAACTAATTGATGACACAAAAATGATTAGGTCAAGTGTCTCAGACACATATAACTTAGCTTCACACATGAAGACTGAAAGTCAATAACAATTAGTAAATACAAATATTTCATACAGCATACGATCACATTATCATGGTTGGGTTTATAAAGATCGAGACCAAATAAAATCAACATGCCATCACATTCACATAACCCCCAAGCCTCTGGTAACAACCTAAGATTGGTCAACACTAGTCAACCCAAAAACTCAAAACAAATAGCATAGAGAAAACACAATGCAAACACATGTTTTGGTTTACTAAAATCACATAGTTGAATTAAGTGTAGAGGTTTCCAGTTTTTGTTTCAAGTATTCTAAGAGTAATCATTTGACCTACAAGTCAACCCATTTGTTTCCCCGATAGCATTATTCTTTCCATCGTTAAAATAATATTCTAAGAATAACTGAAGGATAAATATTAAATCATTTGACACTTAATAAAATCATTCACTTTATTTTGCTAAGATCAATGTTACAATTTGAATGACTCTTCTTAATGTTACTTCAACTTTTAACATAAATCAAGGATCATTATAAGAGAGCCAATTACTAGTCTTCGAATAAGAAGATTATAACTTTATTAAAATGATCCATTTAATCAATCAATTAACATAGGTACACCATCCATGACCTATTAACATTCTATTAGTTCTCAATTAAATATTACTATGTCTCACTATTAAAATATCTAAGGTCATTATTCAAGTCATGAGAGTACAACTTGTCAACTTTGATATACATACTTACAACTTTGCTAGAGGAATAGATATTAGCATATCAATTAAAACTTTATGACATAACTTAATTATTAATTAAATCTAATTAATTATAATTAATTTAATTAATAATTACATATCTATTGCAACGTTCCAATTAATATCAGTTGACTAATAACTAACTATAATTTTGTAAGTTAAAAGTCAACTATAATCTAGTACACAAATATTCATATTCATAGTTCAATAATAATAACTTGTTAATATTTAATAACAAGCTATATTGAGAATCTTATTAATAAATCTATAATGACCATATTCGTCATTCTTTCAATGAATACTAATATTTCCTTGATAAAATAATTAAAACTCTATTATCAATTAAATCTAATCAATTCTATGATTAAATTAACTAGTAGCTATGTCAATAACTACATGATTATCAGCTGATAATAGTTTCGTTCATTAAGAGTCAACTATGTATCATTCCATCAATGTTCAAATTAATACTTTACTAATAAAAAATTATAATAAATTTTGAATATTAATATCTCAACTAAATACCTCCTATGTTGGTTGATAAATAGATTAATTATACTTCTTCTACTATTAACTAATCTTAATTAAATTAGATTAGTTAATAAATCATATAAAACTAATGCATAAAAATAAGATTCTACTAAGGGAAGATTTCAATAAAATTTTTAATTCATTCCATGCTTTGATATATTATTTTTGTGAAGTTTAAGCATAAAGAACTCTTGGTTATGGAAAATGGAGAAATATCTGTCCTTGAATAAAATAGTCCCAGTATGAGGGCCATATCTCTCTAATGAACTATTAGATCAGGCTGAAATTGAAATATGTTGGAGAGAGCCAAGTTGTGCCAATTCTGACTAGAGCGATCGGATAAATTTGATCACGATAAAAAGTTAGTAATGACTGAGTTTGGGTCTATCCAAGGGGCAGCGACAAGGCAGTTTGTGATGAATTAAGAATTTCTCCTAAATGGTAATTGTTCTCTAAATTTAGCCATTCATCCATCTAATAGGTTTGTCTGTACGCATCTGAAAATATAATTTGATAGAAAGATTACATCTAACCATTCAAATTTTCAACTTAGAATTTCTATTTTAATTTCAAATCTTGTCTATCTAATTTCACAATATAAATTTGAACCCAAACCCGATTCAGATTTAATTTCTTTCTTAAATTGAAGCTAGGGTTTTCTAATGAGTTCTCTATTGATTTCTTTTGCAACCAAATAAATACATATCTAGATTCCAATTTCAAATTACAAATTCAATCTTAGAGAAGTTTCAGACACATATAATAGACATGATGAAGACAGGAAGAGAAAGAGTGCAAATAGAATATGTGATTATCACGAGTGCACCTAGACACTGATGCTAATTTTTCATGCCTTGAAACTCCATAGAAAGTCCCTTCCTTCTTCTCATATGCAATTCCTCCAAGATCCAAACCAACTGAAATTCTCACGTGACTAGAAGTGCTTGAAGAAGCATAGAAGCATGTAGAAAGATATGAGCATGTAGAAGCATATGAGCTTCTGAAATGCATGTAAGCTTGAAGCTTCCATTTTAGCTTGTCCAAACACACTAGGAGAGCCTCTATTTAAAGGCCTCTAAGATGCATCTAGAATGTCTCTAGAAGGAACTAGAAGATAAGCATGACAACCAAGCATGAGTCTTCTCCGACCTTCTAGATGAGTCATAAGGTTGTAGACACCATGTGCTCAAATAAAATGCTAACTCCTAAGTGTAGACAACTAGTGCATACTTAGAGTGCAAACTCCTATGTTGTCTACATGACAACTCTCGAGAATTTGCAAACTCCTATGTGAGCAAATATTAAAATAATGCACATTAATTAATATAATATTTACTTTACCCTTTTCAATTTAATTTATTTATTATTAAATCTTATGCACTAACTTTAATAATTCTACTTATTTAAAAGTAAATATATTTATATTTTAATCACATGAAATCTAGAATCTTTAAATAATTTTAATATCCTTTCCACTTTTACATTTCATTTTCAAAACTTAATTTCTAAAATATTTATTAGCTTTAATAATAATATTATTTAGTCATTTATTTAAAAATGAACTCTAAATATATTATTATTAAAATAAATATTGTCACATTCCAAATTTAAACTTATAAGTTTTATGTTCAAATTTAATTATTTTATTTAATTAATTTTCCAATTAATTAAATAAAATAAATATTAAAATATCATATTAATTTTCCATTAAATTAAACCATTAATTAAATCTTTTAATTAGGCTTAATTAATAGAAAATACTCCAAAAACTCATAAAATAAAATAAAAAAATCCATCATAGCCAAAATACATATAAAATCAAACCAAGGGTTAATATCGCAAATTACGTTACCCAATGTATTCGGAGGGTACTCAACACAGATACTTGTCCTAATTTTCAATTAGGACAAATGGCTTAAAGGGTTGGGATTTGAACTTGAGAATTTATCTCCCCTCTCTTATCATTGAGATAATGTGATAGGGTACGCTCATCCTAACAATTCAGGGAAGTCAATACCCGATACCTGCAATCTTGCATAAAAACTATGCATGTACAAGCACAATATATACTAAGCTAAATAGGCAATGGCAGGAAGTGGTGCATCATGTAGATCCCAACTAGCAGGTGACTATGACTCCCTCCCTTAACCACATTAGACACGCCATACATAAGAACAAACACACACACCATACACATGCAAGTATGGGGTAAGTATCCATAAGAAAACACATATGATAATAAACCATCTGTCTAATCATCATTAATAACTGAAATCACTTGAATAGTCATCATACATACATGGAATATAAAGTCTAAGTGATGTCATCACATAATAAACTATATCCATAGCACAATATCTGATAGTCTCAAAACAATGCTGATAAGCATCAACATGAGACTAGCTCTATAAGAGTTCAAAAATGATAGCAAAATGCAGCCTAGTGGTAGGCACTACATGAAATCCAACTAGTGCAACCATGCATCATGACATTCCTTGCTTCCTATTCAACATCTCAGAAAATAGCAAGGCCTAGAGAAGACCTCAATGTTGCCAAACATTGTTCCAACACATTACAAATGAGTCTTCTCCAAGTTACATCAGAATTATAAATATCTTCTCTATAATGCAGCGTAAACCTCACATAATTTTCATCATTGTTATGCATCATTCCAATTCCATTCATTGCTAAGATTAATTGAATTCCCCAAATCATTAACATAGGTGTAGATTAATTGCCTCATCTTGTGACTTCCTCTTGAGCCACCCAAGTCCATGGGTATTAAACCATCTTGTATTAAACTATTCATAGGTAGAAATAATGAATCAAAAACACTTCCATTACAACTACTATTTGGTTGTGGGAAATTCACCATAGGCTTTTCCATCATGGAAAATTTTTGTGCATCTTCATCTATTATGGCATAAATTTTTTGTGAGTGGACTAAATCAACATGGTGGGAGGGAGCACTAATCCCATACCCTTGATCTGCAATAGGGATTTCATTAGTGTGTTGAGTCGAAACTTCATCATTCTATAGGGTGAGTGCCAAATGCTGAAACCAGTGATCTATTTCAATTGGAAACTTCACAAATATGGCGAGCTTGGTGGTAGACAAGAAACCACTATTGTAACCAGAATCCATAGGTCCATATGAACATTTTTGGTTTTGAATGGGCTGATTTTGAGAACAATTCTAATCCACAACACCACAATTTTGTCAATTTCTTTCCAGGGGTAGTAGGCTCTCCATCGACTTAAGGGCACATGTCATAATGATGTAGTGTTGGGACAACATGGTTCCATTCTTATAGTTCTCCACTTTTATTGCTCCCATCCTTGACCCTAACTTTATCACTTCTTCAAGCCAATTGAGTGTCTCAATAACAATCCTGCCCAATTCATGTTTGCTTGGGCATCTATTCATTTTCCCTTGCACCAAGTTACAAATTCGATTATTGTAATCCCAATTTGATGTGTCATATAGCACAGAACATCTTTCTATTTTCTTGTCAAACTTATCATCTTCTACATGTGAAAGAGAATCAAACCTATCACTTACCAATAGCTTGTGAGATCCTTCACTTGGCTCACTTTGAGCTCTTCTATCTTTAGAAGATAAAATTGATATTGCCTCCACTTCTCTAGGATGAGCAACAACTTGCACCTCTTGACCTTCTCAGTCAATATATAGGCCTCTCCTTGGGGCCTCCCCTAGTAGCCTATGCTTGGCCACATGTTTGCAAGCTTCATTCTTCTCAACTTGAGAGACAAACTTCACATCAGTTCTGACTTGGGACTCTAATGAAAAATCTTTTGAACCTTAATTGTTCATAAAACCATAATCTTTCTCTACCTTCAACATAGGAAAAATAAGTTGGAAACTTATTTTACGAGGCTAACTATTGTTCTAAATAAATTTCATAGATGCATCAACATTGCGAAGAGAAATAATTCCATCTTTCATCTAGTCTTCAAGTGAATTCTCCTCTTTTCTCCAACCATCCCACTAGGGTACATAAAGTTCCTTTCTTACTTTTACATTTAACAAAATCAACTTCATCTTCTTCCATCTTTGCTCAACCTCACCAGGATTCGATACTAATTGTAGATATAATAAATATAAAAGAAGTTGAAACAAAATAGATGAAACACACAACACATGTATTTATTGTGCTTCAACAAAACTTACTTATGTTCACACCCCAACAAGGAATTACTTGTATTAATAAGCTACTACATTAAATGAGTTTCACACAATCATTATATAGAACTCTATGAATATGAAGAGTCAAGAGGGAGAATGAAAAGACATATGGCTTTTGGGCTTTTTATCCCAACACTCTTAACCACATAAAAGAAATGAATAGAAATTCATATCATATAGACTTTTATTAATTTTTTTTTTCTTTGAAATTTTATTTTTTCTTCATTATATATATAGTCAAGATGCATTAAAAAATGTTGTTGCGATGTAAACTTAGTTAGCCCTTATAGCAAAACCCTACAAAGTCAAATTTCAAAAATTGGAAGATTCTTTTGATAAATTGTAGGTGAGTTTGCATGTTATTGTGGCATTTAGTCAAATAGATATTCAAAACACACATAGAGGCCTCATGTTCATTAGTTCCTACCAAATCTAGAGAACTATTACTAAGGGGTCTGCCTTAAAGTGTGATTAATTTTTATTTTTTCCAATTAAACCTTAGTTTTTATTTAATTAATATGAATTACAAAGATTGGATGCATAAAGGTGCTCGCTAATTAACTGAATAAAAAACTATCTACTTTTTATTGGCTTGTGTAGGAGATTGGTAGTCTTTTGATAGGTAGTTGGTAGAATTGGATGGAATGAATAAAAAAAAGATATGTAATGTTGACAAATTATTAGGTAATTCTATCACATCTAGTGATCAGTTTGATTGACAAGTGTAGAGCATATTTGCATGCATTCAAAGGAGATGTAGAATTTATGGTTTGGTATGATTGAACCAAATAAGATGCTTGGAAGCATAAACTAATGAATACTTTAATTGTGAAATCAATTACATTTTCATGGAAGTGCATATATGTGTTGCTGGCTTCATTACACTAGAATTCATTGTGGAGAAAGTTGTGGAAAAAGCATGGTTTTGAGTATAGAGGCTTTATATTGTTAGAGTAAATCAATGTACTCCAACAATGATTTGTGGAATGAGAAGACAAATTTCTTAGTAAGGAAGAGCAAAACAACAATGTTTTAAGGAGTAAATTGGTAATATAGGACACAGCTCCTTACCTTTCATATCAAACTAAATTTACAAAATCAAATTTACTGGACTAACAAACTTCTCACAAGTACTTTTAGGGTCTTCATCATTAGTGACATGTATTTTATACAATGGGATTCTTATCATGAAAATTGTGCGTTTTCTTTTCCATTTGAGTGATAATGTTCATGCATGTTTAGCTTTAGATAATAGGACTTTGATTTTGAAAATTGTATGTTTGGTTTTTTTCCATCTGAGTGGCAATGTTCAAGACTATTCACTTTTGGATGATAGGGCTTTTGCCCATAAAAATTGTACAGTAGAACATTTTCTTGATGTTGTTCCTTTTTCATGAGCTGAAATGATTTCTCTGAAGAAAATGATATATCAAGTTCATGCAATTTCTTAGGTTTTGTGAAAGATGCCCTTGTGTAATCACAACTTTTTAGATTATCAAAAACATTAATAATTTCCACATATTGATCTTTTATCATTTACTAGATTGCAGAAGCATGTATAGTGACTTGATAGTATTCTTATTATAGGCTTTTTTTAAGACAACATGTGTGGCCCAATGAAATTAATTTATTTTCTGGCTTCATGGTTCTTTATATTATTTAATGTGAATAATAATATAATTTTAAATATTAATCAAAAGACTCAACAAGGTCTAAAATTGGTGATTCTAAGAGTAATTGTTCTTGGTTCAATATTTTTTAAGTGGATCATGCATTCATAAAGCAGTGTGTACACCATATATTCTCTATTTTGCATGCAATGAAAATGGAAATAAAGAATTTTGAAAAGTTAAGCATTTACTTTAATTACATTGGCTACTAGTCCCATCCAAAATATGGGAGTAGTGGTACTATTGTGAGTGGAATGTAATCAATTCGATCCTCACACACTTTAGGCCATTTTCCTTGATCTTCACAATTCCTTTGATGTTCAATTGATGGGGGGTCTCTAATTAATTTAGTTGGGGATGTTCTTCCCCCATTTGTTTAATCTAAAATACCTCAATCTCAGCTTCAATAACTTCTCTCAATTTTTCATAAACTAGGTTTAGTGGGAAGTTTTTCCCTTAAGTCTATATTGATCTTTCCCATAATAATTTAGATGGTCCCATTCCCGCATTGTTGTTGACTGCATTTCCAAACCTCCAAAGTATTGATTTAAGTAATTATCAACTCAAGGGTAACATTCCATCCATTACTAACCTTCATTACCCAATAGAGCTCTACCTGAGTAGCAATGCATTAATAGGTAAAATACCCAACAATGCATTAATAGGTAAAATACCTTCTTCCATGGAATGACATAAATATCACATACTAAGCTTAATTCCTAGACCAAAAGTGTTAAATAGTCAAAGTTGAGTTTTTTTTCCAAGCTTAATTCTTTTCTTAGTATTTAAGGGTGCCCCCCTTCCTTAGCTCAACTCTTATCTCTATATATGCTTGATCTAAGAAACAATACATTAGATGGTTCAATCCCCCTCAACATTTCTAGCCTTCTAGATCAGCTAGCCTTTACCTATAAGTTCCAGCTAGTTAGGTGGTGATTTTTCACCTTCTTACTTCCATAATCTCAGCCAACTTCACACACTACACATTTGTAATAACCTTTTAACTGTAAAGTTGAGTCTAACATGGATTCCAAAATTCTCTTTGCAAACTCTAGGATTAAGTTCATGTAACATGGAAGGTAGCTTTCCAACATCCTAATAACTCAATATGAGCTTGAGTTCAAGGATCTATCTAATTGTTTGATACTTCTATTCATATCAACTCTATGGATTGCGCTTATTGCAACAAGTCTGCCTAGCCTATATGCCACCACATTTTGTTATGCTCCTTGTAAAGGCAAAAGGGTAACATTGATTGTACATTACATGGTGACCTTTTCAAACAACATTCCCTTGCAATTTTTAGTATGTTAGAAATATGCCATAAAATACGTCCTCTTGATTAAATAAAATATACGTTCATGATCCCTCATGAAAGGTAACGTCTAAATCTTATTTAGACATTCTTTTTGGGCTTCTTATTTTTAACTAACTTCCCTTAGTGAGAGACTTCTCCCTCTTCATGTCTTCAAATTTTCCTTACATTTAGATTGAAAGTGTCTTCTAAAGATAGAGTATCATGTTCTTCAGTGTCTTCTCATAGCTTTTTCTAACTTTGGTGTTCCAAATATACTATTGGTCGAATTCAATATGGAAAAAATAGAGATCAAGGGTTGGGATTGAAAAGAAATAAGGAATGTTGTTGATGGACTTCAAGATAGGACTATCTCATACTCATTTGCAAGTGTTTCATCCTTTTTACTACCAATTGCTAGAATAACCCACCTCCACTAACCCTTTTATTGTTTGCAACATTGTAAATGTTTTTTGTTATTCATTGTTTGCAGCCTTGTGAATATTCTCTTAAATAGTCTTAGAAATGCTATACCCTAGGCCTTTATAAGATTTTTCAAATTCAACAAACATTATTGGTTTTTTGAGCACTTTGATTGCATCTTTTCTATGTACATTCATTCATTTCCTCAAAAAACTAAGAGTTGTACATTCGCATCTAAACAAGCCATCCTAAACATAGTTGAAAATGGAAAACACTAGGTCAATTTTGAAGAAACAATACCATGTTAGCAAAACTATTAGATTGAGCGTATGAAGGATGGCTACAATGAGTCAGGGTAGCTATTCATAGTTGCAAAATTAATCCCTAGAAGTTGATTTGTACTAATGAATTTAGTTGCAAATTCAAACACATTTGGATTGAACTCCTTTCTTTTAGGAACTAAATCACCATAGAATCTTTCCATTCTTATAAAATAGAGAGCTTCAATTAAATTGAAATAGAAATCCATGGTATTAAGTTATCTTCTTAAATAAAGAGCTTCAGTTAAAATTTAAAAAGGAACATATAGTATCATGAATAGTATCAGGAAGTCAATAGCCTTTTAAGCTATAAGGAATAGAATAATGTGTTCGCTAATATTAATCATGCTAATAGTAAGCAAGCAATGATGGATTGAGGCTTTTTTTGTTTGTTTTTTTTCCATTCCATTAGCACTGTAGTATAAGTATGCGAGTTTCACTCAAAGCATCTTCATTTACCATTCCATTCTAAAGAATATCATTAAAGATCTTAATGTCTTTATTTTATTAGATGACTTCTTCATTAAAGATCTTAACGCCTTTATTTTATTAGATATTTTTAAAGAAAAACCTTGTAGCAACGTAGGGGGTTTTCTATTGTGTTCCAAGCTCAATTGGACAGATATAGAGATGTAGATCCTCATTTTTCAAAGCACCAATACTTTGGATCTTTCTTTGGACCTTCTTCCATGCCTTCAACAAGCTCTTAAATATAGTTGGAGAAGTTGAAACTTGAAATGTCAAATAGAGACTTGACCCAACTTTCTAGTTCAACTATACTTATTCCTAGAAAATTTGTAGACAAGCATGATTCATGGATCTTCTTCTACAATCTATGGCAAGAACTAGCTTCCGTGCAACTCTGGTTGAACAAGATCAACCTATTTGAGCTCTCTCAAAAGGTAATCAAAATTCTACTAGAGGGAGCATGAGAAACAAAGACAAAAAGAACATTTGGCAATGCACTATGACATTGGTACAAGTCCTATTCCTAGCTATTCATCTATGATTTGTAGAAATAATAAAGGTAAAACTCCCATCATAGTGTTATAAATATTAAGTAATGATATCTAGAAATATGAACAACTACTGAAAATTTTGAACTCATTCAAGATCTGATTCCCTATATTTGGGTTGCATTTTTCTAGCTATTCTATAGTGTCATTTGCCTATTGAATTGACCGTCTTTGATTTCTAAAAGCTTTTTTTGAATTCTTCCAAATCTTATTTTTGTTTAATAAAAGTACTACTAAAGATTTATTAGTTTGAATTCAGGTTATAAATTTCAAAATAAATGAGCCACTATTTTTCAATTTATTAATATTATTTATTAATTGTTCAATATTTTGTGATATACAATATCAAATAATTGAAATATAGAAAGAAATTGATATCTGAAAATGAAATAAAAACTATACTTACAGATTAGCAATTTTCATAAAATACAATAATTATTTGACACACTTATTGAGAAAACACTTTGTAAACATCTTCATATTTATCATAATAGATGCTAATTAAATCAGATGTTGAGACGGTTCTGTATTTCACTCAGATTCATATACTACTATAGTTTAATATGAAATACGCATGTTATATTTCTCTTTAATTAAATAAAACCAAGGCTACTGTTTAGCTCGAAGTGGTAATCAAATGAAGAATGTTAGTTAGAAAGTAAGTTTCAGGAAATCATGTCCAGATGCTTAATTGTCTCACATTTTTTACTCCATGTACGCCATTTTGCTTTCTCGTTTCAGCAAACATGGCAATATAGTAGAAACAGTTTTCTCCTTTTGTTGTGTTTCAATAGTTTTCCAACTTTGATGCGTTTCATACATTGGAAGGTAGCTTCGCAGGATGCAGTTTGGGACATGGCATTTTGCTTTTGATGTTACTTATGGTTACGATAAGAATAGTGGAATATCGATGAGGAGGAACCGATGAGAGCGGAGGATAGTGGAACTTGAACGACCCGCTAGATAAGATATCGTTTCTGTTTTAGTGAGCAGAACCGGCTTCAAAGAAAATACAATTATGTTTTTATTTTATCTGGTTTTCAAGTCAAATGCCATTCAAGACTTCAGATAAGATCATATTCTCTCCTTTTTCTTCACTTAATCCTTAATCTTTCATTTCAAGACATTTATCTCAATTTCAAGACATTTACGTTAAAATTTGATTTTTATTATGATACACAAAATATTTTAGTTATATCTTTAAGATTCTATAAATAAAGTTATCATTCCAAAAACCAATTTGGTATGGTCAAAATACTAAGGGCCCATTTGTTTGCTAGAATAGGAATAGGAAAATTAGAATTGATTTAATATTCTCTATTTGGTCTACCAAATCAAATTAGGGAATATGGAATTCTATTCCAAATTTACCCCGAAAACATGGATATGTCCATTCCAAAAAAAAGTTGTTATTGGAATGGCCCATTCGTATTCAACATAATATTTTTCAAAATTTTACGATTATTTGGAGTCCACTATTATTCATTTTAGTGCTCATCCTCAACATATCGATTTCACTATTCCCGCCGAGGTTGTGGAGGAGGGTTTATGCTCTAGATGCAACATTTTCACTATTCCCGCCAAGGTTGTGGATGAGTGTTTATGCTCTAGACATCTAAGGAGAGTTTATTGTGGTATGTCTCCTACAAACCCTGAAAATAAACCACAATTTTCTGGAGTAGTTTTTTCTTTTACCCTAACTTGTGTATACATATTCCAATACTGTAATATGCTGGTCAATTTTTTATGCAAATATCTGACTTGAGAATGCAAGCATCACATCTATTGTTTGCTTGATGACCTTTTGCATTCCTTCTGTACTTGGTGTCTGCTTGTTTGGAGGGTCTTCTTGTTCTTTGTTTGGAGATTGTAGTACCCATGGAAGCTCTATGATATTTGAGGGCTGCATTAACAGTACCCACCACTGTCATTATTAGGTGCGTTAACTTCTAGTTAGGTCTTACCACCCTCTAAAACATCTTTAGACCCGTTATCTCCTATTTATAACTACACATTATTCATAAAAAACACATGATCTCGATCTCCCTACTTGTTTCAATGGCTTCCAACAAGATCTTTTTTGTGTTTCTTTTATTTGCATTGGCCAACATTGCAAAAAAAAGTGGAATGAGAAACATGGTTGTCTACCTATATGGAGAGAAATGCACAGAAGTAATAGTGGCAGGGGTGAACGAATCTTCTTCACATGTAAACAATTTTGGCACCATTGTAGTGGTCAACACTTTGGTGACCAAGGGACCCCAAATTGAGTAAAAAAATTCAATTCCAATCTAAACAAGGGAGTGACATATTCTCAATTAAATACTAGATGAACCAAACAAGAATGGGATTGCTCTTTTCCATTCCCATTTCCCATTTCCATTCCTATTTCGATTTTCTATTCCTATGCCAAAAAACAAATGGGCCCTAAATTAATAAGATATTAAAAGAATACTAGTCAATATTTATTTATTTTTATTAATTAATAATTACTATTCATTTTTTGCTATTATTAATTAAAACATATCCTTGTGGTGGCGATGGTGGTTGGTGTCACCGCTTAGCTTCTCCACCACGTTGTAGCTCCAATTGGTCCCCAAGTCTAGTGGCTTCCCCTCCTAGTGCTCCTTTTGTGGTTTTTGGAAAATGGCCTTTTCTCCTAGAGTTGGCTATTTCACCCCTGTGAGCTAGTACAATGAATGGTGATCAGGCACCTGATGATGTTGCTAATAGCTGGACTATTTCCAACCTACCTGCCAATCCTAGGGATGACTAGGGTTTTTATGATTGTGATGAACTACCCCACTTAGCTGGCATTGCTTTGGCAGCCTGAGGGGTTGCTAAAAGATTTTTTTTCAATGATTAGTTGTTGATTTTGACTTCGACCATGTGAATTCTCACCGGGTGATCTTGTATCCCACAACCTCTTTTTGTGAATTGTAACTAGTATATTACTTATTAATAGAAAATGACTATTCATAAAAGAAAATTATATAATGCATAATGAAATATACACTTATCAAATATAATTACTCAAGAATTTTAATTAAGTTATGCAAAGAAATTAAAATTTAGTTGGCCAACATTCAATAGTACTACACATTAGAGTCCATGACCAATCTATTTATTTTAACATTGTTAATGCAGTCCCCAAAATGTAATATATATAAATCACTAAATTCGATTACTCTATAGTAGAGAGAAGATGTTGATATTTAGGATATTTTGTGTGTGTGTGTGTGTGTGTGTGTGTGTGTGTGTCTATATATATATACATATATATACATACATACATATATATATATATACATATACATATGTATGTATATATATGTATATGTATATATATATATGTATGTATGTATATATATGTATATATATATATATGTATGTATATATATATATATATATACATATATCTACATATATATATATATATACATATATATACATATGTATATATATATGTATATATATATATATATTGTAAACATTTCTATAATGAGGAGACAATTAAATATTAGACATAATTATCAATATATTAGAAAAATTTAGTCATTATCTCTTCATATAATAATTTTGCATATGTATTCAAAATTGACTCCGTGCTCCCTTAATGTTTGACTTATAGATTTCAACCTTTATTCCATTATCACAAATAGATTATTTTCTACACATATCCTAGCTCTCAAATTCTATCAAACCTCATATTTTCACTCTAATGATGTACATGTACCAAGGATTGCAACATGTTCTTATAGATGATTATATTGGATCATTTACAATATCATCTCTGTCCACATTCATTGTGTTGTATGTTCCCTAAGTTATTTAATCTATTCTTTATATAGACTTAGTAGCCTTAAGTTTTTATATAAATAACTTGAAAATCCAAGATTGTTTCCATTTAAATGTTCAAGAATATTCCGAATGCAATAAATGTAATTCCAAGATCTACAATCTCAATAGATAGCACAAATAAGAAAGACATGATTATATGATCAAATGATAATGGATGAATACGTCATAGATGTGCCTCAATACATAGGGAATGCATGTCAAAGTATAATCACCTATTCGCTAGCAGTGGATTATCCTTTATTATAGAAAAAGGTAAGTGCAAAAGGTGCAAAAATAAGAGGATGATATTAGAGAATGAAAAGTTCTTCTATTGGTAGGCTACGGACTATAGATAACTTTGTTAATGGGAGTGCCTCAAAGGAGGGAAAGAAAGACAACTCTAATGGTCAAGCTAAAGAGGATGATTCCAATGCATTACAATAAAATAAATCTTTCCCTATGGAGATTGGGGATCCCATGAATGTTGAATCATGTGGTCGTAATGAAGGTAGCATTCTAGGTGGGTATGGCACTCCTAAGCTCAAGTGGTCATCCCTTTTCAGAGTTAGACCTTGTGGGAAGTCCTCTTTTCTACCTATTACTTGCAAAGTTGATAGATTTTTTTTTGAAATCTTTTTTTAGGATACATTAGTCTAACATTCTATTTTTCCTATGCACATTACATTGGTTGAAAACTTTCTACATCTTAGACCCAATATTGAGGTAGTCCATTCAATGGTTAAGGGTAAATGGGTAAATGGAAACTTAAGGGACAAGTGGATATTTACACCCTCCCAAGGGGATTTTTATCATTTAACCTTTTTTTACAAGGTGGATATTGATTTTTTCGTTATATGCAAGATTTTGGATGTTTGGTAGGAACTCTCTAGCCTTTGCGAAAGGGCACCCAAGATGAATTTTTATTATTTTTATGATTTAACTTTTTTAATAAGGTGGATATTGATTTTCTTTTGTATGGAGGACCCTACATTTTTGGTAGGAACTCTCTAGCCTT
Organism: Cupressus sempervirens; assembly: GCA_028749045.1. Taxonomy (NCBI): domain Eukaryota; kingdom Viridiplantae; phylum Streptophyta; class Pinopsida; order Cupressales; family Cupressaceae; genus Cupressus; species Cupressus sempervirens. The sequence goes on from CM053791.1 coordinate 221,492,886, forward strand.
TAAGAAAGTGGACACAAGATGAATTTTGATGACACTTTATTCATATGATACCTATGTGGGTTAGATTCCCAAGTCCCCCCTTAGAGTTTTGGAATGAACATGTTTTGAAGGGCCTTGCCTCTTGATTCAGGTCTAGTTTTTTCCATTGACCCCATGATTGCATCCAAATCTTGGTTTCTTTATCCTAGCATGTTATTTAATGCCCATCAGCTTACCAACCTTCCTGACAAAATAGAGATAATGTTAAAGCTTATCTATGGATCTGGAGGAGACAAACTTTGTTAAGTCTTCCCTTCCAAAGGATAATTTTTCCATGAGTAACTAGAAGACTATGCTAAAAGAAAATAAATTCAAAAAAAGGGATATGAGTTGTCCAAAGCCTAAGAACATAAAGAAAAAGGATAAATGCATTTTCCTCTCATCTTTGTGAATGCCTACAAGGGGAATATTTAAAGTTGAAATAAAATCTCCAAAGTTCTCACAAGGAAGAAGATTTGCAAATATGATTTGTGAAATGGAAAGTATGTGAAACATAGAGAATGGGAAGGAGACAACCATCTAGGATTTCACCCCCAGAAATAAAGATAATATAATAGCCCTCATAAACATGAAATTATAACAAATTTTGGGAGGGACCATAAATAAGATATTATGATGATCTAGAAAATAAAATTGGTAAAAGAAAGAGTGTAGAAGATTAAAGTGTTTAATTTTTTTGGTGTGGTGGGTAGTAATGTTGAAGGAGCTTTGGGAGGAATTATAGTTTTTGGGATCAGAATACTATTATTACATTCCTCTTATTTCCAATTGTAACATAATTACTATTAAATTATATCATATAAGGAATATTTTTTATTGGTTCATCTCAACTATTTATGCTCCTAACAATAAATCTCTCAAGAAAATAATTTTCATCAGTCTTTCAGAATCAAGGTAATCTTTCAAAGACCTTAGTTGGTTTACAATAGGGGACTTCAACACTCTTCTATAAATGAAGGAAAAAGTCATGAGGAATTACAAATAAGAACAATGATAGATAGGATTTGATGGATTTTATTAGTCAAGAGGATTTGATGAATTTGGAGCTAAGAGGAACCAAATACACTTGGTCTAATAGTAGGATTAGAGATGAGATGATTCAAGTCAAGCTGGATTAGGTTCTAATTTTGCATGACCAAAGAGGTATTTATTTTGTCTTTCCTCTTTCTCCAAGGTTGGTCCTAACAATTTACCTTTTATTTTCTCTATTGATTCTAGTCTAGAAAGAAAAACTTTCCTTTTAGATTTGCAACAATCTAGATTATGCATCAAAACTTTAAAGGTATGTTCAAAACACTGTGGAATAGAAGTGTGTATGTTATGACCATGTTTATGGTGGTCCAAAACTCCAACAATGTTATGAAGAGTGTTAGAAAATAGAACATAGATACCTTTAGGGATATCTTCAACACCAAAGCTACCATTCAAACAAAGGTGAAATAATGCTAGGAAAAAATCTGATTGGATGGTTACCTTTTGAGATATCAGAACATCATTTCTAGGGAGGAAATTTTTTAGAAGTAGAGGTCCATAAATTTTGGTTTGAAGGAAGGGTGTAAAAATACTTAATTTTTCTATGTTACTACTCTTAAGCACATGGCTTTCAACATGATCATTCACACCAAAACTCTCACTAGAAGTGATAATAAAGATGATGATACCATTTTTATTTGAAGGAAGGGTGTAAAAATAATTAATTTTTCTATGTTACTACTCTTAAGCACATGGCTACGACCATGGTCATTTATATCAAACCTCTCACTAGAAGTGTTAATGAAGATGATATTAGCACTATTGAGACGGTGAGATATTTATTTGGCTTTGTATATTCATACTCTCAATTGTATCTTCAAGATCAGGAAATTTTGGTTTATTATATTCCTTAGCTTGTGACTGATAGTCAGAATAGACTTCTAGAGGTGATGTCTTCATCATAGGGAATCTAGAATATAGTAACCTCTTTTGAGGGGTAATAGGTGCCTCATTCAAATGGTTTCCCCATGGCTATTTTCCATAAAATATAGGATATCATTAGTAGGTATGTCTCAAAATAGTGTTAAGGAGTTCTATAGCTCTAAAAGCCTACTAAAAGAGATTCATTGTACCTTCTTGGTGCCAATCCCTAAGATAATTAGTGTTAACTCTCTTGATCATTTTAGACCTATTGGTTTATGAAATCCCTTAATCAAGATCATTTCCAAAATACTCACTTTATATATTTTCATGGGTTGATATCCTTCTAGTAGAATGTCTTTTTGTTTGGAAGAAAAAATGACTCTACTATTGTAGCGCATGAAAACATTAATTTATTGGTTAGTTTTTTTAAAAAATGGGTTTCTTATGAACTTGAACCTCTCTAAGTAATATGATAGAGTGGACTCAACTTTCCTATTAAAGGTTTGATGTAGGAGCATCTTGGGTCTTTGAGAAATCTTGCATCAACCACAAATATATCTTGTTCTCTCTACTAGTGTGTTGTTCTTGAAGTACCTATTTCTAGATTTGGTTTCTTGTTATGCATAGTTAATATGTTGATGAGGACCTATCCTTGATCCTCCTCCTAAGACTACAAGATTTGATCATTTATATTTCTCAAGTTATGAACCATTCTTTGTGGTATCTATTTTAGGGTGCTTCCTTCTAGTGAGGCGTGTTGATTCTCTTGGTGCAGTTTCTAAATGTTAATGTGACATGTTACAAAGTTAGGAAATGACTCCTAGGACACTTTTGGATTTTCCTTCAAGTGTGCATCATCTTATGTATTTTTCAATGTTGGATTTGGTTTATTCTTCCTAAGTTGGACCTATAATTTAATTAAATGCTTGACTAGCTAACTTGTGGCTTAGCTAGCTATATAAGAATCTTGGTTAGAGATAGTTAGGGGTAGTATAGAGTAGGATGGAGTAGAGAATGATAATGTATGTTGAGTACCATGATAAGATGCGAGTTTGGATTCTAATTTTTTAATTTCATTGTACATGGCCAAAACCTAGAAGGCCTCATATCCAAGCATGTTGACTGACTTCTTGTAATTATTGAATCAATGTGGCTTCCAATTTCAAAGCTTTGTATTCAAATATGTTTATTATGAATTAAACCCAAGTAAAAGTCTGTTATCTCACCTTACAAACATTGTTTTATATGTTTCTTCCATGTGTAACTCTAAGAAAGGTTATTTGTAAGCTTATTCTTTAAGTTTTCTCACCCTCCTTGCATCATGTAGTATCAAAGTTCTTTCTTTCTTATGGATTAGATCATGGGGAACCTTATGGGATTGGTTGCAGAGTGGCAGATTTGAGATCTTACCTATAACTTGTAGAAGGTTATGATCTTGTAGGTACTCTTGTCAAGATGGTTCATGGTAGAGGAAATGTTGAGGAAAATTAAAACTACACTTGAAGTTGTGGGGGCAAAGCTGAGAAGAGGAGTACATCTTAAAGATATTAGTAATGAGGAAGAGGAAACACCTAACCCTAATCTTGAACCTAAAGTTGAACAAGATGAAGAAAGGCTTCTAAGATTTTTTTCTAGAGTGAATGCTAGACCTACTATTTAAGTTGCTTACTATGATGGAAGGCTTGAGACTAATGTAGTATTGGACTAGATCTTAGAAATGGAAAATTTTTTTGAGTATGAAGGTAATACTGATAATAAGAAGGTTAAGCCAATTAGAAAGTTTAAAGGTCATGCATCTCTTTGGTGAGATTATTTGCAAGCTGATAGACATAAGAGAGGGAAGGAAAAGATCAAGACATGGGTGAAAATTCTTAGAAAGATGAAGAAGAAGTTTCTTCCTATAGATTACTAGGTTAGCTTTTTGAGGAAGATGCAAAATTTAAGGTAGTAAGACATGAGTGTGAAGGAATATAATAAGGATTTCTACAAATTAGATATTAGATTTGGACATATGGATGATGAAGTGGAAAAGGTGGCTAAACACCTAAATGGCCTAAGCATTTCAATTCAAGATGAGATTAGCTATGTTAAGATGGATACTATGGAGGAAGCATATCAACTTCCTTTGAAGGATGAAGAAATATTGAAAAAGAAACATGATTAGAGATAGAGAGGAAGAGGTGGCAGATTTCAATGAAGTAGAGGCAAAACTTATGGAGAGAATAGTAAATCTAATAATATAGTGCAAGATAAAGGATGGAAGGATGAACCTACTCGTGAAAGAGGTAATTACTCTAGAGGAAACTACAGTAGTTACTCTAGGAATAGCAATAATGGAAAAATGTAAGAAAGATCTTGGTTCAAGGGTTCTTGTTACAAATGTAGAGAATAAGGTCACATAGCTTTTGAATGCACTAATTCTTGAAAGAAACCTAGTGGTAATATAAGAAATATTTTTTCTTGTGAGGAAGTTGATGAAACATATAATAAAACTAAGAAAGGTGAAAACTTGATGGTAAGAAGAGTGTTGTGGAATGAAGAAACTAATGAAGAACCTATTCTGAGATGAAGTTTATTGAAAACCACATGTAAGATAGATGGAAAATGTTGGAAGGTAATCATTGATAGTGGGAGTTTTGATAATTTGGCATCTAAGGAGTTGGTTAACAAATTACATTTGCAAAGGTTGAGACATCCTAATCCTTACCATGTTTCTTAGATCCAAAAGGAGCATAAATTACTTCTAAAGGAATAATGCCTTGTCAAATTTAAAATTTGAAATTATTGTGCAATATTATGCCTATGGATTGTTGTCATATTCTTTTGGGTAGACCTTGGCAGTATGATAGACAAGATATGTATAATGGTAGATTGAATCAATATAATATTTAGGTGGTTGGAAAGAAACATATATTGTTACCTTTCATAGAAAAGTTGAGTGGAAATCTCTTTGCTACAATCAGAGTACATTTCTATCATCAAGTTATGATACAAGTTATGTTATGGTTCATAATTTGAGAAAACAATCAGAGTGGAAACCTCTTTGATCATTTTTGTTTCTTAAGTTATGAACCATTCTTTGTGGTCTTTGTTTTGGTGCATTTCCTTCTAGCAAGGTGTGTTGATTCTTTTGGTGTGGTTTCTTATGTTAAGATGATGTGTTACAAAGTTAGGAGTTGAATCCTAGGACATGTGTGGATCTGCCTTTGGGTGCACATTGTCGTATGTTTCATTCAGTGCTAGCTTTGGTTTATTCTTCCTAGGTTGGACCTATAGTGTAATTAAATGCTTGACTAGTCAACTTATTGCTTAGTTGGCTATATAAGAATCTTGGTTAGAGATAGTCATGGGTAGTATAGAGTAGGACAAAGAAGAGGATGATATGCGATTTTTAGAAGTAGGATAAGATGCGAGTTTGGACTCTAACCTTGTAATTTGATTATACATGGCTGAAACCCAAAAGGCCTCATAGGTGGGCATGTTGAGAAACTTCTTTTAATTATTACATTAGTGTGGCTACCAATTGCCAAGATTTTTGTATAAATGTGTTTTCAATTAACTACACTAAGAGTAAAAATCTAGTGTCTCACCTTGCGAACATTTTTTGTATGTTGCTTCCATGTGCAACTCTAAGTATTATTGATTGTAATATTATTGATTAAGTTTACTCACACTCCCCATGTCAAGGTTCTTTCTACTTTTTGTTTTGGATCCATACCCACTCTATTGATCAATAAACTTATTTCTATAACTTTCACTACTATGATTGTGAAAGGTGCTTCTTCCAAACTTTTCAAACATTCATAGGGGTCAAGACAAGGTGACCTAATTTCACCCATTTTGTTTTCTATCATAGCTATATATCTAGGTCAATTCTTATCCTAGTTGATTTTCAAATATTTTTAGTTAGGAGAATCTTTGGGTAGGGAGATTCATAATATTAAGGCTTCTCCAAACTCTTATTGTAGTGTTACTAGCCAACTAGTGAATTGAGATAAAAATTCCTTATATTTTATCAATACATTAGAAGAAAGGAAGACTAAGATCTATGTAATTTTAAGTTTCTCTATTTCTTCTTTGCCAATTTCTTTTCTTGGCCTTCCACTTTATATTAAGCCCCTTGAAACCTTTTAGAAAATATTTCTAGAGAAATGTATTGGTAACCAAGCAAGTTAGAAAGGAAATCTACTAATCCAAGATGGAAAAGTTATTCTTCATAAAATTTGTCTTTAGAATCTATCCACTTATACTTGGAGCCTATTAAAAATTCCTAGTAAATTTGTTCAGTTTCTATAAAGAATTAAAAAAATATTGTTTGGCCAAAACTAAGGAGACAAAGACATTACCTCTTATTTCTTGGGACCAAATCCATACACCAAGGAATATGGAAGGTGTTGGGATCAAACCTATTAAAGTCCCAAATGAAACATTACTACTAAAGTAAAAAATGGAGGATGTATGGTGAGAAAAGGGAATGTAGTCACATTTAGAAAAGAAATACCTGTACAATTCTCATTTTATTGTTGTTTTCTTGGTCTCCCCTAATGTGCATAATGGTTCCTATACAAGATTAATGTGCTAGATACTAAACTTTTTGCTAGGGCTGATGCCAGATGGAAACTAGAGAATGCCAATAGAATATGATTTTGGGAAGATGATTCAGTGAAAGAAATTCCCTTGGTGGATATTTCTTAAAACAAACACATAATTAACAACTATAAAAATATTTACACTGACATGTTTTAGACTATTAAATCAATGGTAAGTGGGTCAACCTACCTTCTATAAATTCTAGTATGCTAGAAACTCAAAAAGGTTTTAAAAATATTTGGAGGGTTGATATGGAGATGTTTAATTCTCCAATTCGATTCCCTAACCCAAATGGAGGTTACTCTATTTCTTTTGTCATCATGAACTTCCTTTCAAGATTTGATCATCCTTTTTAGGTCTCATGTTGTACTAAGGATTGATTCCTAAGATAGGCATTTTAATTGTTGGAAATAATCAGGACTAACAAGGTTACTGAAAGGGGAAGGGTGAATCAGTATCTCTAAAACTTTCAATCAATTTAGCATAATAACATGTTCACCATTCATTCATCTAATCTACTATATGCATGAAAAGATAAACATTCATAACACATGAACACACTGATTTGGTGACCCAGAAACCTTCCAATTAGAAAGTAAAACTGGGGTGGGGATGATGCCCACAAAACTTCAATACTGCAGTATAATGTTGGCTTGTTAAGGCTTACAATGATCACTTCTAGTGATCTGCCCTATTAGGAGCAAGTAGGATTGTTAGATCCACCTTGTTAGAGGATTTACAAACATACAATGAAGTATGCACTCTGTTAGGAGATTTACAAAAGACTGTTAACTCTACCTTGTTAAAGGATTTACAAACTAATTCACCTATTAGGATGAAGCAGTGGATCTGGTTACAACTGATTGCTGATAAGATCCTTTATGCACTGATCACTTTATGCACTGATCACTTGATGTGATAGATATACCTTTTCTGCATCTATGTTGACCTTGTTGTATTCCTCTATTCTGATGTTGATTCGCTTTCACTCTTCTCAAAATATTGCAATAAAACACCATACAATGATATACAAGATTTTATCATATTTTACAAATGATATAATACATTACATATATACCATTCCAATATTTACACTGGAAAGGTTGACCAAACACAAGTGAACAAAACATTACTGAGTTGGCCAAATAGTAGAAAACTCGAGTTCCTCAAACTGACTCGGTGACCTTATGATACTCAACATCCACTACAATACACTACATCATCATGCACTCGGTAAGAGTAGAGGCACGGTCCATACTAATCACTCTAAGTAGCTTGGAACTTGGTAACTATTGGTGACTTGATGAATATTGTGTCACTCGATAAAAATTGAATCCATTGATAACCTTCTTCACTTGGTAAACACTGATTCCTTCATTTACCTTGTTTACTCGGTAAACACTAAGTCCTTCGTTTACCTTGATCACTCAATAAACACTAAGTCCTTCATTTACCTTGATCACTCGGTAAACATTGATTGCAATTGATGACTCGGTGAACACGGAGAACTTGGTAAACACTGTTGAACTTCCCATTTGCTCGGTGACCATTGTTCAGCATGGTATGAACTGTTCTACTTGGTAACCACTACTGAACGCTCGGTATGTACCGTAGACTGAGTGATGAGCTCGGAAAGCATTCAGAATCAAATAAGTGTTGTAACTAATGACAAATATATCATAATTCCAACAATCTCCCCCTTTGGCATTAATGATAAAAACACTTATGAGCCAAAACTTATATACAACATCTGACATAGTGACATATGATTCTGCTGAATATACATGGCTTCCTTACATATAACTCCCCCATACAATATACATAAGGTATTATGAGTTATATGACTTTTATTCACAGTATCTCTTTGTCCCTTTTGTACATTTATCTCACCAATATCTCTTTCTGTGTATCTCTTTCTCCCCCTTTTTGACAATAATGCCAAAGAATAAAATAATGTATTTACATAGAGACACCAAAATGTGAGATAAACTCAGAATGTACCTTGAGAATTGCAAGATTTTTCATGTGGATAGTGTATATGAGCAATGTTAGTATGCTAATAGAAACCAAATTTAAATAAAGCTTCTACAAACTAAACAAAATTCATAAACTTCAAGATAGACTAAGATGAGCTCTCAATTGAAAATATGAGCCATTAATGGGCTCTCTCAATGAGAAGCTCTCTTGTTGAGTAGCTTTGTCTAAATAGATAGGATGTATGCTCAATATTGCTTCCAAAGGCTTCAATGGATGATTGTGGATTTTTGGTGTGGATAGATGGCTTTAGTATGGATTTGGCTCTCAAAATAGCATTATAACTTTACTTCATGGATTGTGTTATTTTGTAAAGGGGAAGGATCCAATTTATAGGCAAGAGGCTTGAGGGATTGAGGGCTAAGATGCAAGGATGGGAAAAAGCTTATAGAAGGCTCAGATTGCATGAGAGGAGAGCACATGGATTGTGCTTCCTTACAACCAATCAAGGAGTGACACATGTCACATGGTGAGAGGATGGAGGAAAGGGGAAGGATGAGTCAACAAAGGAGGCTCAAGAGATAAAATCTTCATAAAGACCCTCATAATGACTTGTAAGAGCAATAAAAGGGCTTGTAAGAGTCATTTATGGCCTAGTGGACTTCATAAAGTTTTATGGTTGAGATATTTTGAGGGTGATGAGAGCAAATTCGACTTGGACTTGATTAGGAAGGTTTTAAGCTTGCTTAGGCTTGTGCAAATGATTAGAGGATGGATTAGGATGGTTTAGGATTAGCTTAGGGATAGGCAAGTGGATGGCATTTAATGAGGGTGGGTGAAGGAGGAGATATTTGTTAACTTTGGCTTGGGTTAGTAAGTCTTAACCCATGTTTAGGGAATGTGACAAGGTTAGGATGGGATTAGGATTAGGTTTAAAGACATCTTCTAGAAGAGTCTAGATTTTGGAGGAGGATAAAGACTTTCTAGAATAGTCTAGAATTTCCTAGGATGAGGATGAAGACTTTCTAGAAGAGTCTAGAACTTCTTAGGATGAGGATAAATTAGATTTTTAAGAAATAAATAAAGTTTTATTTATTTCAAGGGTTTGGGTTGAGGAGATATTTATTAAAACTTTTTTAATAAACATGAGGATTAATATTTAATCTTAATTAAATATTTTGAGTTGGGATTAGGGGTAGGAAATGATGGGATTAGCCTTTAATTAAAATTAAAGAAGGATTAGAAGATTTTGGAAGAGGTTATTGGTCATAAGGAAATTGGCCAACTTTTGGGAAAAAAAAAAATTTTTTTATTTATTTTAGGATTTTTGGTCAATTTATTAATTAAATAATTAATAAATAAGGAAATAATGTTTAAATAAGATTTAAACATTTTTGGGAGGGATTCCTTAATTAAATATTTTTAATTAAGATAAAAGGATTTAATGGCATAAAAATTAATTAATTAATTAAATAATTAATTAATTAATAAATGATGATGTCATCAGGACTTTTTCAGAAAATAAAAATACTTTATTTTCTAAAGGTTTTTAGGTGTCTACAGATAGAGCTACTTGAACTTCTACAAAAAGTCCAATCACATGGTCTGCAACAGAGAAATTGTTGTCATGGATCAATGTTTTGGAGTATGCAATATGTTTCTGCATTGTGTCCATGATAGGAAGAATCATGTTCTGGATATCTAGCAGTGTAGACCAAATCCTTCCTTCTTCTCTAAGCAACTTTGCCAGCTTCTCTGACAAAAATTTGATCCTGAGGTGATGAGATGAGCTTGAACTAGGGTCAAGCTTCAGCTTTTGTGCACTTGCCTTCAAATCCTCATCAATCTTATTCAATTTTTCTCTTATCTCCTTAGTATACTCGGTAACATCATAAAGCTTAGCAAAAAGAGATGTTACATTATTAAAAGAATTTTCAATGTTGGCCAAAACTATGGTTAATTCAACCTATTTTATTGCTATATGTTGAGCAATGTGCTCAAGCACCTTATTATCAAACTTCTTTTTGGCCTTCTCCATCAACTTTTCTTGACCAGAGATATCCTCATTGAATTTATTAACCACCTCTTCTAATTGTAACAAAATGTGTTGAGAAGTATCAACATCAACACGTATAGCCTTAGTAATAATATTCTTCGCTCCTTCAATAATAATAAACTCTCTATCTCTCTCATTCGTTAGTTGTTTCTGCTTTGCCTTTAGATTTATACGCTAACTAAGTAGTCTTAGTTCATCAACTAAAGCAGTATCCAGATCTATCTTGGGAATGACAATTTCATTATCCAAGTCTACATCCTCATCCACTGTCTTGCCTGTAAGTAGAAATTTTAATGGAATCTTTGGTTTTTCTGCTATGCTAACATCTTTGCCTTTGAAAATAGAGACAATGGTTGATGAGGCTAGACTGGCTATCAAAATTGGAATAGGACCAACTAAATGAAGACTGAGAGAAGTGCTAACTATGGGAAAAATTGATGTTCCCATATCCAAAACTGATGTACAAATTGGAATATTTGCAGTAGAAGAGCTTACTGGAGCAAAAATTAGACCCAATGTGGCTAGGGATGACAAAATTGAAGTGAAAATTGGAAAGCTTACTATACATACTGTAGGAGGAATTGATACACCTGATGTAGTGACTACTACAATGGATGACTCGGTGATTGAAGATATTGCCTGATGCTCGGTAGACGAAGAAGTGATCTTCAGCTCAGTGGATGTACTTGATACTTCCATTGTAGATACTTGGAGCTGAGAGGTGACTGGAGGAGTTTGAGTTATTGATGTCTCTATGGTGCTCACAATCTTGCTCGAAGAACCTATCTCCATAGATTTAACAATTTTAGGTGGAGAGTGAGGAAGGGACGCAATGATAGCTGTTGCAATTTTAACTGGATCATCCTCCTCCTCAACTGCTTCTTCCTCATTTTCTTCTTCTTCCTTCTCCTTCATTAATTACTGAAGATCTTCATCAGTTACATCCATGGTGATAGAGTTATTACCATCCACATCCTCTTCATCATTACTGTCATCATCCTTGATTTCTATAGGTTCATCACTTGGCTTATGTAGTTTATAAGTATCATTCCAAACATCAGTTGCATTCTTAACAACTGGTTCAATATTTTTTAACAATATGAGACATGTATTGAATCTCATATTCATTATTCCTTCCTGATCCTTCATTGCCTTTTTGATTTTTGCATCTATCAGGCTAGGTACCAGTTCTCTCAATTTCTGTTCAAAAATGTCTCTAACAGTTTGCTCAGTGTTCTCCCATCTTACCTTTATTTTATCAAACAATATTGCAAGAATTTGGGAGACAAATTGGTCTAGGGAGAATTTCCAAGTTCCCAACTTCTCCATTACCAGATCTTCAATTCCCTTTTGCTCAGCAGGAGTCCTGGATTCATACTTTAAGGCTTTAAATTTGTTGATTCCTGCACCAATCCTAAGTTGTTTTAGCCTATCTACAAATGTGAGAGGAGGCTTTCTAAACACAACTTCACTTTCCTTTTTTCCTTTCCTTGTTCTCCTTGTGAATACTGCCTGAGGTTTGGTAATGATTACCCTACCTTTCTTCTTCACAAGCGCTGCCTCCTTTTCTGGCTCCTCTTCTTCAAATTCTTCTTCTTCTTCATCCTCACCTTTTCCTTTGGTAAGCATTAGAGGTCAAGTGTCAATTTTCAATTTTTCTATCTTCCTCTATCCCTTGGAGATTTCCTGGGGAAGCTTGATCTCAAGTTCTATTCTTACCTTTGCCTCATCAAATGTTCTGAATGCAAGCAATTTGGGATCCACTGGTTCATTTACTAGTGCCTCAATGATGTCTCTAGTTCCATCAATGTTCACTTCATAGGGAAGTGATTTTACCCATGCAATGCAGGGTTTGACTGCCTATATATATACTTTGTCACAGTTAACCATGAAACATACATCTTCCTTATTGTCTTCAACAAGTTTAGGAGGAATCCTGAACTTGTTGTTCATTCTCTCCTTGAAATATTCAAAGTATTTATCCATAACCTTATCAAAATTTACACCCATTTTTGCAATAAACTCATTTATCTGATACAAAACTGGAACATCTTTTCTCCATACAACTATACCTTTAGAAGGGAAAAACTTTTGTACATAGAAAAATAAACAAACTAACAAAGAACCAAATTTATAGGGGTTGGTCTTTGAGGTCCTTATACTATCCATGTTCTTATTTAGTTGTTTCAACAACACATCTGCTAGGTCAAACTCCATGTTCTTCTTCACAACCTTATAGGCTAAGTCCACAGCCTCACAGGGCACACTATTCAATCTGCTAGAACTATACTGCTTGTATGCAATACCGCTAATTCCAAATCTTAGCTCTATATCTGATACATTGTTAAGTTTCAGTCCTTTGCCATCCCATTTAGCTAGGGTTAACTTCTAAAGTTCATCCTGACTTAGGGTTTTAGTGGTTTTAGATTTTCTCAACATAGGTAAACCCATGATTCTATGAATCATCTTCTTTGTAATCAGATCAGGTTGCTCTAACCACAGCTAACCATTATGAACATGGCTCAAAATGTATCTTATCCATTTCACTTGGAAATTTCTTGGCAAATGCGGGATATGGGTTAAACCTTTGGTTTCCAAATGTTTGAACTCAGGTTTAAGGGTTCCACCCATGCATAACTCAGCTAGGGCATTATCCATATCTAGTGTCCCTATCTCTTGAATAGTGCATTTGAAATGAGTACGAATGTCATTTATAAGTAGTACCTTGGGTGGAATCTGCGATTGAGCTCCATGCGGGTCGAGCAATTCAGCTATGGCAGGAACAAGCTTGAAGCTAGGTGCTTTCCATTCGACTCCCTTCACAAGCATTTTAGAGCCCCTCTTCACCTTGCTGCTATTGGTGCTCGCAGATGCCATTGCCGCTCGATGAGTGAACTATTTCGTAAAACAAATTCTTCCTTGGAAAATCACTTCAAATCACTTGAACTCACTTGCGTGCTCTTGGAAATCTCTTCACTCTATATATTCTAAATTCACAGTGAAAAATGAGATCAAATTCTACCTTTTTGATGAAAAATATACCATTAATGCTTAGGTATGAAGTTAGTTGAGATGACCTAGGGTTTTTCAAATAGTCACCAACTTACTCGATAAACCTTGAAACTTGGTGAACAAACAAAACCTTTCATATTCTTGACCTAGCTCGATTAATTCTGAGACCAACCTTGCTCGGTAGATGCATCACAGTGAACTATGTCTTGTATCTAAAATATTTATTTGTTATTTGCACTCCTTCATTCTGGAACTACTCAGGATATGGCTTGAAGATACAGTCCCTGATCCTCCTTGATGAGTCTAATTAGAAATGGTGGAGTCACCCACTTCTTGAGTGACATTGTCATCATTTGAACTTTCTGGTTTGGTAGATTTAGGAATCCACTGTTGTCTTGATGCAATTCTTGGATATATGACCAATTTCGATACATGTATAACATCTTATGGTGGTATCTTTCTTCCTTAGGTGATGCATTGTACAGTTTACTCCAATGTGTCCATATTCTCCACAATAGTGACATCTACACCAAGTATTGTAGTCCGAACAAAATAATGCTTTGACAATTTGTTCTGCTGGATTGAATGATTTAGATCTGCACTTAGATGCCTTGTGACCTTGTTTCTTGCATTTGTGACATTTTCCTTCAAACTTTGGTTTCTCTTTGCATTCATTGGCTTTGTGACCATGCTGATTGCAATTATAGCATTTACCATTGAATTTTCCTTTACCATTGCTCCAACATCTGTTAGATGTATGACCTATCTTGCCACAGTGATTGCAAGTAGGTCTTTGATTCTTTTGGGCACCTTGTTTGGAAGATTCACCTTCTTCATTGTATCCAAGGCCTACTTTACCTTTTTGTCTATGAGGATTCTGCTCATTTTGCTAATTCAATTGATCCACATCTTTTTGAGATTTTATCATCCTTTCATTGACTTTCTTTTCAAAATTTAAGTCATTTTCCAAACTTTTTTTGATTTTTCTTTCAGATCTTAGGTCACTTTGTAAGCTTTCAGTGATTTGTCTTTCAACATTTAGATCATTCCTTATTCTTTCATTTTTTGCTTTGAGAATTTTGATTTCTTCATTTGCATTGGGAAGTTGATCTGTAAGATCCTCATACTGAAGGGATTGATTTTGAATTTCATTGGTCCTTCCTTCTATCTCATCTTGCATCATGTTCCTTTGTTCCAAAATTTCACATAACTTTGTTGACTGAATCTCTTGTTCTCTTCTTAGCATTCTTACTTCTTCTTGCAGAGATCCATTCTTCTCTAAGAGTTCTTTGATTGCATTGTTTGCCTCATTAGCTTCATTTGAACTGCTTGATGGTAAAAGGTCTTCAATCTTTTCTTCAACATATTGATGATCATTCATTTGTCTTGCAAGTTCCTTCCTTCATTTTAGAGATTAAGAAAGATGCTCCTTTGCTTCTTTGAGTTGAGCCATGGCCATTTTCAGATCTAGCTTTTCATTCTCAATAGATTTGTCAAGTCTAAATATCTCCATTGTCCTTGATCTTTGCTCAAGCTGTCAAACTTGATCCTGAGAACCACAATGCTCTGATACCAATTGTTGGAAAGAATTAGGACTAACAAGGTTACTAAGAGGGGAGGGGTGAATAAGTAACTCTAAAACTTTAAATCAATTCAACATAATAACATATTCACCATTCACTCATCTAATCTACTGTATGCATGAAAAGATAAACATTCATAACACATGAACACATTGATTTGGTGACCCAGAAACCTTCCAATTAGAAAGTAAAATTGGGGTGGGGATGATGCCCACAAAACTTCAATACTGCAGTATAAAGTTGGCCTATTAAGGCTTACAATGATCACTTCTGGTGATCTGCCCTATTAGGAGCAAGTAGGATTGCTAGATCCACCTTGTTAGAGGATTTACAAACATACAATGAAGTATGCACTCTGTTAGGAGATTTACAAAAGATTGTTAAGTCTACCTTGTTAAAGGATTTACAAACTAATTCACTTGTTAGGGTGAAGTAGTGGATCTGGTTACAACTGATTGCTAATAAGATCCTTTATGCATTGATCACCTAATGTGATAGATATAACTTTTTTGCATCTATGTTGACCTTGCTGTATTCCTCTGTTCTATTGCTAATTTTCTTTCACTCTTCTCAAAATATTGCAATACAACACCATACAATGATATATAATATTTTATCATATTTTACAAATGATATAATACATTACATATATACCATTCCAATATTTACACTAGCAAGGTTGGCCAAACACAAGTGAACAAAACATTACTGAGTCGGCCAGATAGTAGAAAACTCAGGTTCCTCAAACTGACTTGGTGACCTTCTAATACTCGACATCCACTATAATACACTGCATCATCATGCACATGGTAAGAGTAGAGGCACGATCCATACTAATCACTCTAAGTTGCTTGGAACTCGGTAACCATTGGTGACTTGGTGAATATTGTGTCACTCGGTAAAAACTCAATCCATTGATAACCTTCTTCACTTGGTAAACATTGATTCCTTCATTTACCTTGTTTACTCAGGAAACATTAAGTCCATTGTTTACCTTGATCACTTGATAAACACTAAGTCCTTCGTTCACCTTGATCACTCGGTAAACACTAATTTCAACTTATGAATTGGTGAACACTGAGAACTTGGTAAACACTGCTAAACTTCCCATTTGCTTGGTGATCACTATTCAACATGGTATGAACTATTTTGCTTGATAACCACTACTGAATGCTCGGTATGAACTGTAGACTGAGTGATGAGCTCGATAAGCATTTAGAATTGAATAACTGTTGTAACTAATGACAAATATATCATAATTACAACAATATTTAATTATTATTTAGAACTAAATTTATGATTTTGGATAATCTATGTAAGAGGGGATTTAAAATGGTTAAAAATTTGTTTCTTTGTAAGAAGAATCACCATATTGTTATCGATATGTTTCTCTCATGTCCATTTTCTCCAGCGGTGTGGGATGTTATTCTTAATCTTTAGAATTTAATTTATATATTCTTTGGGAGTCTTAAGGAATATTTTTCCCAATGGGTATGTCTAGAGGCTAATGAAAATAATAGGATATTCTAGAATCCTACTACCTTCAATCTATAGGGAATTAAGAGATATTGAGACTATGGATTTTATTGTTCCTAAAAAGACTATCAAATCAATTAAATAAAACTTCATAGCCATTTGGAATGATGGAAAGGTTAGGAATCAAGGTTTTAATATAATTGATCCTATTCTATATAGTTTTAATTGAAAAATTTTAGATTCAAGTTGAGAAGTGAAGTTTTGTGGATGACCTCCTTGGAGAGTTGGGTGAAAACCAATTTTGATGGCACTCCAAAAGGTAACCTAGGCCATGTGGGTTGTGGTAGGACTTAGAGATTCTAATGGGAATTGTATTGATTTCTTAGTGGTCAAATTAGGATCCTAGACTTTTCATGTGGTGGAAGCTAGTGGTTCTCCTCAAATGGTGAGATTAGCTATGTCCCATACTTGTAAGAAAATATGAACGAAAGGAGAATCAAATAATATTTTTAATTGCATTATGTTAGAAGCATGAATGCTGATTATAATTATATGGGGGATTATTGTAGAAACTTGATTAGATCATTATCAAGATGATATGTTACATTCATGACTATTTTTTTCATTGATGTCAACATAGCATTTTTCTATGGTATTTGATAGAAGAACAATAGTAAAGATCAAGTTGGTATAGTCGGATCATTGAGAATTTTCACTAAGAGAGCTTAAAGGGAGATACTACTAAGTGTATAGTATATGCAGCTATCCTTAGAAGCATAAGGTATCAAGTCTAGAAGTAGTTATGCAAGTTTGGGTGAAGATATTTTTGAGATAGAGTTTACAGAAGCATGTTTTTGAGAAGCAAGGTTAATGGAATCTAGAAGATATGTTGATGTGACATGGCTAAGCTCTCTTGTCATAATATTTCACATGAAAAAAGTTATTCAAGTTACAAAGTGACTGATTGATGTTATCACTAAGTATAACACATTCTTAATGAGGTCCTATAATAATTAATTGAAAAGGTGTAATAGCTAACTTAGGAAATTCTTTTATGGATTTGATATAAAGGAAGAAAATTTTCCTTTTTTATGTATGAATGAGTGAATAATTGCATGAAGAATAAAGGGAGGAGTAGAAGAGATACAATTTGATATGTGAGGATAAGCTGAGTAGAGTGAAGTTGGAGAGAACTTCATTGTCAATGTTTTATTTTGAGATCTGAGGTTTAATATTTGGATTTGAGGTTTCTAACTTGGTCTACAAGGTCTAATAGTGATTGATCTGATTGATAAGATAGGGTAAATAGGATAAAGTATAGTATGAACAATTATTCTACAAGGAATAGTTGAGAGATTCTTTAGATAGTGAAGTTTAGTGGTCTTTCTTGAGAAGTTGTTTGGATAGTGGGTCATTTTACCTTTCACAGGTCTTAATAGGGTTGGAACAACTCCTAATAGGGATTCAATGTCTCCTAATAGGGACTCTTCTATATTGAATTTTTTTATAGACTCCTAATAGGGTCCATCCTCTAACAAGAAATATATATCAGTATATCTTTGTGGGCATCATTCTTGCCTGGGTTTTCCCTTTGATCAAGGGTTTCCCTAGTTAAAAAATCTAGTGTAATTATGTATTTTCATCTTGATATGGTTATTTTTTACTTTGATTGAATGGTTAATATTAGTTAAGGTTGATAAATGTTTTAATTGGATAACTGATTCACTCCCCCATCTTACTTATCTTGGTGGACTATTACTTCTAAAAATTGGTATCAGCGCATCAAGTCCTTGAAGACAAAGTTTAACAACTTTGGGAGATCTATGGAAAAAATATTCAAAAAAGATAGTTTGAAGTTTGATTGAAAAAATTATGATAGTTGGAAGGAAAAGATGAAGACACATCTGTTGTGTATGGGTCTAGGATATTGGATGTTGACAAAATAAGAAAAGACAATTATTGTTGAAAGTGTGTTGGAAACTTGTACCAAGGATGAGAGAGAACTTTTCATGTGGAACATGAGAGCTAGAGAAGCACTATTCTTTGCACTTTCTAAATTTGAGTAAAACTAGGTAAAATCACTTAATACTTCTCATTAGATTTGGAAAGATTTGGAAAATAGTTTTGAAGGAGATGAACATTCTAAGAAATTAAGGTTAAAAAGATGGATTTATGCATTTCAAGATGCTAAAATGATGGAAGATGAATCTATAAGAGTATATGTAGGTAGAATATCAAAAATTACTATAGGTATCAGATCTCAAGGAGGAACTAGGGAAGATGATGAGGTGATCTAGAAGATATTGAAGAGCTTAACGCCACCATTTAAGAAAGTAGTTCAAATGATACAATTGTTGATATCTTGTACAAAAGATTTCACCAAGGAAACATTGCTTGGGAGACTTGAAGAAGTTGAAAATGAGCTTAAGTAGTCTAGAAAATTATACATAATAGAGACAACTTTCAGTACTCTAAACATTTCACCTAATCTATCAAGGAGCAAAAGTGCTAGAGGAGATTTTGCTAGTAGTACGTTGTTGCCAAGTTTTAGTTGTTCCTTTTTCTTTTGATTGAGGTATTTGGTTTTTATTGAGAATGTGTCTACATGAAGTATGTCCTAGTGTGTCTTAGGTAACCTAATTCTCATCTTTCCCAAGCCATCTACTTTCGTCTATTGTGGCTTTCTTGATTATCCAACACGCACAGGATTTAGGTGGTCCAAGAGTTATTGGTTTGTACTCTAGCATCTCCTTGATGAGAAGTAGGTTTTTTTTCACCTCATTATCAAGTCCTTGGTCCTAACATTTGATTTTCCACTGCTTTAGAGATCTTGAACAACTCTTCCCCTTCAAGCAAACCACATCAAGTGTAGATCCAAGGAACATGGCCATGAAAGTTGCTAATAAGTCTCAAATGTGATTCTATCAAAGGTAGAGGCTTGTGAGGTTATAGATGGAAGAAAATATGAATTTCATTAAAGTTTCATAGAGATAATACTAAATTCATCAAGTATTATGAGTTTATGTTTGATCTACTACAAATTCATGGAAATGAGGCCATTAGTCTTGGCTTCCGATGCCACATGAATTTCAGATAAAAGTCTAACCCAATGACTGAGGGATTGTATAATTATTTGAAATGGTTGAGAGGTGATAAAAAAAAAAGCATCAAGGCCTCCATAAATAAATAAAGGAAAAATTTTGCTTACTAGATCTCATATCAAGAAATGTAGTCGTAAAGGGTATTCTCCACCTTAAGGTAACAAAGGGGAAATTGTCGCTAAGAGTGTGAAAAGAGTAAATCAAGGATGCCCTAAAGTATGAATATTCCTCAGAAACTCCCAAAAAATTCTTTCGAAAATGTCAATGATAAAAGCTGACCCTGATACAAAGAGAAGTATTGTTAAAATCTTTTGGCAGGGAGAAGAAGAATGAAGTGCATGCTCTATCAAAGGATTATTGCCCATGTTGTATTCCTAGATAAAGGGAAAGTGACTTGTGGAAAAATATAAGTGTATCTTTCTCTCTCTCCCACATGTATAAGTTCTACTAAATATTTGTGCATTCCAGACTTTGATGAATAAAAGGGAACTTCTAGTAAAGATAAAACACTAAAGAAAAGTCATATCACTCTAGTAAAGAAATCACTAGCTCACAGAAATGTTATATTTGATGTGAAATAATGGAAACTTTTTGATAAGAAAAATAGATTTTATAGGGATCCTAAAACCCAAAATTTAAAACAATTCAAAAGGCTGATAATAAGCAATTAAAGCCCAACCAAAGTACAAAAGCCAACCCAAGGGCTAGTTCAAAAGATAGACAAAAAACTAACTAACCAAAAAACTATAGCAGACTAATAGACCAAAAGAAAGGAAAAGAAAAACCAAAGTTAAGTTTAAATAGCCATTATTCAAATAATTAATTGCAAATATTTCTATTGTGAACATTGGCCAAAATTAATTTCATTCATGTGGCACCAACATTCAATTTTTTTTACCTAATTATTACATCCTATGTAATAATTTGGCAAATCAGAATCAAAGCTTCTAGTTATGATAAAGTTATTAACCTAGAGATTGAACTAAAAGATTTGTCTGACACATCCTTCAAATTCTATGATTTGGGTGATCTTCTTAGAAGGCTTAATTCTTAACCTCATCACCCAATCACTTAGAAAATCAAAGATAGTGGATTGGTCAAGGAAACTAGATTTCCTATGGTTGTACATGTACCTAATCATGTTGGAGAATGCATAGGACATTATGACCTAGAAATACATCAGATTTTATTTCCTAACTAGTGTACTCTCTTGTCTATCAACAAAACCTGGATGCAGTCTACATTTGGTATCCCAGTCAAGGAACACTATTGTGACATATATTTCATGACTTTGGCATCCATGTTCAATGAAAATAAGACTTCCAACTGGGAGAACAAGCAGAAGACCTGATGCTATATTGCTTGCTCAAAGAAGAGAAAGATGCCAAAAACTTTTTTTGGCACAAATCTAAAGCAAGAAATTGTAGGCATCCTCACACGTCTACTCATGCTAAAGGGTAAAGAAGAGATATTGGAGTTTTTTGAGAATCATTTCTTTCTAGTAAAAGGAATTTTTGCAAAAAATATGCAGATAGATTGGGCATAGATAATCTATAATGAACTCTTAACATTGTTAAATTCAACCAAAGGCTTATGGAAATTCTACATGTTTTCTTATTTGATTTATGCCCTAGCAACTTAAAATAGGTGGCCTGGCCTCCCTTTCATTCAAGATTACAATGAGAATACTAAAGTTTATGAGTTTTACCCACATCTACAACTTTAGAGATGTTGCAAGGAGTATGATATGGTTAATTATGCCTTCACAATGAGGCCATACCATGAATTGCAAGGATGCTCAGAGAGGAGATTCTTGCCTGAGGCAATTTTGACAATAAGTCAATTTGGATGTTCATACACACAATTCTTGAGTTTCTCCTATTTATGGATAGGAGCTTATGAAAATATCCCTAAGAAATTATTGAGGTATTTAGAAGATAAAGTAGTTCTAGTTGAGTTGTGTCGACAGATCCTAGAAGTAAACAATCTCTATTATAATGTAAAGAAGATTGCCAAAAGTTTATTTCCTATAGTGGTTTGCTGATATTCTTGTGTCTCTAAATCAAATGCCCAAAATTTGATGAATTTTTTTGAAGGAAAGATCAACTTGCTAGATTATGAAGTGCTTAGGCCTTAGTATGATCTAGTTGATTTCATAAAGGATCATTTGAAAATAGGATATGCCTATAGGCATGTCCTAGACATTGAAGATTATTGGTCTGGGTTTCTCAATAAATATCAAACTCAAGAGAGCTTTTGGTCATGGCTAAGTATTGATGAATTAAATTATATAACAATTTGGTTGATGTTTTTGACCTTGTAGATGGGCCAGTGCAAGAAGTTGGGTCTCACTTTTGGCCAAAAAGTGGAAGTGCTTTTCCTAGTTTTGAAATTTTTTATCAATTGATGTCAAAATTTGAGGCATTTAGAGATTGAATATAAAAGAACTTCGGAAATAAAATTTTTAGTGTTCAGAATCTAGTTTTTGAATAAGTAATTTATTTGTGTACCCATGTGATACATTTTTTTTTGGTATGGATCTTTAAAAACCACTTTTTCAAAATGCCTATTTTAAGACCATACCACGCTCGTGTATAGACACCATAATTTGACACAAATAAATGAATTTTCACAAATCCTTTTAAAGGGAGTTACCTAATACACCTAAGATTGATGACAATATTTTTCCTTAATTTTTAATTGAATAATTTTTTTATTAATTATTAATTGGCTATAAAGGTAAATTTTAAAACCTCTCGTGTATGGACCACATAATTTGATCAAAATCTCACTTTTTTCAAAAACTCTTTTTTTTTTAACTTCAAATTAATTGTATGTAGATTAATGACATATAAATTAATTTAAGAAAAAATATAAAATAAAAAGGTTATTTAAGATTTAGTGAACTTCACTATTTTACATTTAGGTACCACCTTTCATTAAAAGATAATGCAAAAATAGTAAATAAAATTATAGTTCTATAAAATTTATATTTCTGAAATCTAGACAGTAAGAGCTCTAATGGGTTTTTGTTTCATAAAAAATTTCTATCGAGAAAACCTAAAAATTATGGCTAGCCGTAAATTTGTTAGTTCAATGCCTTAGCCAAATTTCGAGAGGTCAAGGCATAGGCTTGGTCTCACCAAGCCCATCCCAACCAAAATCTGAGGTAGGAGAAAAAAATCCCACTTAATGTTGTAAGAAATGGGTACTCGTTATTTAAATTCAAAAAATGGGTACCCGTTTTGAAAAAGTCAAATCGGCATACCAAATCTCCCCCAAATAACAAAATTTTAAATTTTTAGAAATAGGTACCCATTTTTTAAAAGTAAAAAATGGGTACCCATTTCTAAAAAATACAATTTTTTTATGTTTTCAAAAATTGGTACCCATTTTTTGAAAATTTAAAATGGGTACCTGATTTTTAAAAAAATGGGTACTTGATTTTTTAAAAGATAGGTACTCAATTTTTGAAAAATGGGTGCCCATTTTTTAAACTTTGGATCGGGTGCCCAAGCCTAAAATGGGTGCCTGATTTTTTAAAACGGGTACCTGTTTCTAAAAGAGCATGATCTCAATCTGCGGACTTCTACGAAATTGGGACCCAACTCCTTGCTTCTACCTAGATGATAGAGGCTTCATGCATCCCACGTCATATGAAAACATGAAGAATATCTTGATTTTGTCCACCCCATATGCTAGTCTAGTTATTGACACCATGGAGGTCCCAATGTGAGTTATCATCAAAAGAACTGATAAATGGGTTGAATGGACTTGAGCATGGAAGAAAAGAATAGGAAGTAATGCTTCCATAGGAGGAGTTTCATCTAGAGTACCTCAATCCAGTACAACAACAAACACTACTGCTACTACTTCAAGTGTTGTATTTCATGCTCAATCAATTGGATATGGAGGAGATGAGCCTCTAGAGAAGAATGTGGCAATTACTCCCACATACACAAGTGGCTCTCTTGCAGACACTGGAAATGTTGGAAAGCATGATGACAAAGATAAAGGGAAGCAGTAGGAAAAATCAATGACTAAGCCTTCCTCCCCCATTCAAGTCATCAATTTGGATGGTGACACTAATCTTATGGATGGCTAGGAGCAAGATGTATCCTAGCAAGGGGATACCTTAGCCCTTTTGGTAACTAAGTTACCGACTTTCCCATTTACCTCCCCTGAAAAGACAAATCTTGTAATGCCAAGGAAGTTGTTCTACTCCAGTACTTTGCAGTCGACTATCAATATACTATCTATAGAGTCATGGCTCAAGGAGACTATTGACAAAAAGAAGAGGACATATGATAATGCTACTGCACTGAAGGACTTGGTTTTACAAGCCACCTTTTCTTAGCCATCTAAAAATATGGAGAAAGAAAAGACAATTATGGCATTTGCTATGAATTTCTCTACTAGTCACATGCTGATTGAAATCATTGAGCCACAAAAGGATGGGAGATTTCATGAACTTTCAAAAGATGATTTCCAAATTAGGACACTAGATCTTGGTATCCCTATTCATGATTTTGTGGTAAACATATGGAAATATACCAACAAGAAAATATAAGATAAGCTTGAAGAGTTTAGAGTAGAGAAAGGAGTATTGAAGGCTTCAAACGAGAAGTTGGTGGAATGCATCAAGTCCACACTTGGAAGCACATCCCTGCATCAATTTGACCCAAAGGTAGAATAAACAAGAACTTCCTAATAAAGTTGCAACATGGAAGGAAGTTTACGCAAGTTGGAAGGGCATGAATAGACCAATTGAAGATTCAAGGTAACCTACTAGTGGAGAATTTGGGAAACTTGGTTTTGGATACACACAAGCTAAGAGAAGTAACTTTAGATCATAAGAAGATTATACAAAAGGAAATTGATCGAATGAGAGAGAAATTACCACTTCTATAAGTGGTAATTGATATGAAGACTAATGTGGTAATTACTCATGGGATCCTCAAGATGAGCACAAAGCCATTGTTTCATTGGAAATAATCTTTATAATTTTTCATAGAAAGCTCTACGAGGTCTACAAATAAGCTAGGAGATGTATGCGACCTGGTGCAAAAAGTTACTGACAAAATGCTTTTACAACTTCAAAATATTGCACATAGAGTCATTTGTATCCACCAATGGTAAGCTTGGGAATATTGAGAGAATGTGGTCAATGTTGTTAACTTTTTTTGATGAGGTCGTTGACCATATGAATTTCCAAGTGTCTAAAATTGAAGAGGTCTTAGTAGTAGATGTGGTCATCATTAGAGAAATAGAGAAGTTTAAATCCAAACTAGCCAAATGGATGAGTTAACAGACATGCATGACTATTGGATGGTCTGGGCTGACAATATTATCATTCCAAATGCTGAAGAGTTTAACAATGTCATGAATGCTATCAAAGCATAAAAAGCTAAATTAGTTACCCTGAAGAAGACATAATTTTATTTGACATCTTTCATTCTTCTCTCTTCTCTTTCTTTTTGTAGCCACTCTTGGCATTTTGTTAAATCTATGAAATGAGCAAATGATTAGAGTTGGTTCTACTAATAGTATTTATGTTCAAAGATTCCCTGTAAGGAAATCATATAATGTAACTAGCCATTTGAGAAGGCCTATATATGTAATATTACAAGAAGTTAATAAGATAAAAAGAATAACTTTGGGCAAACCCCTGTAGTTGTGATTATTGTGGGAGACTCTAAGATCATATTAGATTTTGTTGTTCATTTAGTTTAAGAAGAATTGGTGAAATGAATGTGTTAATGCTAAAAATCGAATGAATGTGAATGAACTTTGCTTTATTCCCTTTATTTGATGAATGGTGTGCTTTAATCTATTCAGAATAAACATGTCTTCTATTATGTATGTTGATCCATGTATTTAGTAATTTCTTTACATTTGGAAGTTAGAAACTGATCATTGGAGTGCTTCTAGAATTGATAATCTAGGTATTATCAAAGCATCAGCTAAAGTTTGTAATCTAAGAATTACCTATTCCATAGTCCCTTCCTCTCTTCCTACAATTTTAGTTATTGCTACATGTTTCTCAACTTGAAGCATTGTTATTTTATGTAGAGTGCACTTAGTGAGCTCTTCTCCTTTTCTTGCCTAAGTTGTTTAAAGTTTTAAGAAACTTGGTTTTTTCCTCTTCTTCTCTTAGGTTAAGAGCATACCCCCCATAAACCACATATACAATGTCATTTCATATCTTGCAATTATAAGGGAGTTGTATCTTTTAATTTAGGGGTCTTTGAATAGATTACTACATTGACCCATTCTATTGTTGACTTTGTGTTTTCCATATGCCATAGGGAAACTAAAGAGTCAAAGTAGAAATCAATATATTAAGGAAGACAAACTATTAACCAAAATTTGATGAGGATAAAAGGATAAGAGAAGGAGTAGCCCTCCTGGTAAGAAGAGAAAAATATGGTAAGAAAATATTTAAATGTTGGACTTGTAATGAGTTGTGTCATTATGCATCTAAGTTTCCTAAAAGAGATAAAAAGTATAAAGGAAAGTTCAAACCTAGAACAGATAGAGATTGTTTGTATGCAAATGAAGAAGATGACTCTAATGAACAAGCAATAAGTGCTAGTGATGACGAAATAGGATTTGTAGCTATTAAAGAAGAAAGTTCAGATAAAATGGCTTTGGTATCACAAATTGAGAAGAAATCTAATTGGATAATTGATAATGGTTGTTCACATCATATGTTTGGTGATATGAACAAGTTTTTTGACTTCAAAAGTTATGATGGAGGCATTGTTAGAGTTGGAAACAAAGCAACTTGCCATGTTAAAAATATTGGATCTATAACTCTCGATGGTAAGACTAAAATTAACGATGTATATTTGATATCAGTTACAATTCATAGAGAAGACATGCATGATCAAAGACAAAGATGGGAAGGTAATTGGAACAAGAACCAGATCTAGAGGTAATGTATTTCAGTTGAATCCCACTAAAATGACATGTTTGGTTGCAAAGGTAGATGATAGTTGGTTATGGCATAAGATATTTTGTCATATAAACTTTGATAGCATTGTGAAAACTACTAATATGTTTGCAGTTAGAGATTTTCCTAAGATTTTAAATCCTAGTAACACAATTTGCAAGGAGTGTGTATTGGTAAAGTATAACAAAGATTGTTTTCCTAGAAAGAAGTTCACTACAATAACAAAGTTGGAGATTGTACACACAGATCTTAGTGGTCCTACAATGACTAAAGGATTCTATGGTGAAAGGTACTTCGTGATTATTGTTGATGACTTTTCTCGAATGATGGCGGTTGCATTTCTTAAAGAAAAATTTTAGGCATTTGACAACTTCAAGAAATTCAAGAATAGTCTTGAGAATGAATCAAGTATGAAGATCAAATGTTTAAGATCAGATGGAGGAGGATAACTTACTTCAAATGAGTTTAACATGTTTTTTGAAACTAATGGAATCAAAAGATAGTTATTAGCTCATAGAACCCTAGAAAAAAATGGCATTATAGAAAGAAGAAATAGGCCAGTAATAGAAGCATCAAGAGCTATGTTAGTTGAGAATGAATGATGTATCCAAGATTTTTTGAAGAGAAGCTATGAATACAATAGTATACACTATGAATAGAGTGAAATTTAGAAAAGAAACAAACAAGACCTCTTATGAACTATGGTTTGATCCCTCACCTACAATTAAGTATTTTAGATTTTTTTGTAGCAAATGTTATATCAAAAGAGATAATGATGTTGGTAAATTTGATGCTATAAGTGATGAAGGTATGTTTCTTGGTTATTCATTGAAATGGAAATCTTATAGATTTTATAATATGAGAACTGAGACTGTTTGAAAGTGCCAATGTAAGAATTGATGAGAAATTTAGGATACAAGAAAGAATAGTTGACTAGAATTCTAATGATGAGGATGTTGTTATTAAACCAATGAATGATGAAGTATTCTTTGAGACTAACAATAATTTGTTGAATGAGGGAGAGCTAAGGCAGGAACAAAGCTCAAAAACTACAATAGAGCTAAGAGTTGAGATATCAAATCCTACTTCTAGTAAGAGTATTAACAAAGAATCATCCACCAGAGCAGATCATCAACAACAGAGATAAAGGTGTGAAGAAAAGAAGTAGAATCAATAAAGAACTATGTCTAATATATCAAGTAGAACAAAAGAATGTAAATGAGGCATGTAAAAATAACTATTGGAAGCAAGCTATGAAAGAAGATTTGGATTAGATAGTGAAGAATGAGACATGGGAATTAGTCCCTAGACCAACAAAAAAGAATGTGATAGGAACAAAATGAGTATTTAGGAACAAGGTGAAGTTGTAAGGAAGAAATCAAGATTAATGTGTAAAGGTTACTCATAGCAAGAAGGAATCATTATTTCTCAGACTAAGTATCTGAAAGATCTAATGAAAAGGTTTGTTTTGGAAATGTGTAAACTAGTTGGAAAACCTATGGTAACTAGACACAAGTTATCTACAAAGGATGAGACATCTACTATTGAGCACAATAAGTACAACTCTATGATTGGAGGATTGCAATATCTGACTCACACAAGGCTAGACATAGAAAGTGTAGTTGGAATTGTTGTAATATTTCAAGACGATCCCAAAGAAGCACACTATGTACCAATTAGAAGGATATTTAGATATCTATAGGGAACACTAGAGTTTAGATAATGGACAGATTTAATGATTTCACTTTATATGCTTATATTAATGTTGATTGGGTAGGCATTTTGGATGACAAAAAGAGTACCAGTGATGGAGCAATCTTTCTTGGAGGAAGATTGGTTTCTTAGTTAAGTAAGAAGAAAGATTGTATCTCATAGAGTATAATAGAGGTAGAATATGTTGCAATAGTAAATAATTGTAATCAATTTTTTTGGATGAAGTAGATGTTGAAGGACATAAGGATAGAATTCAGTGAACATGTTGTCATAAATTGTGATAACACAAGCACAATAAATATGTCTAAGAATCTAGTGTTCCATTTTAAGACTAAGTAAATTTCTATAAAATATCACATGTTGAGAGAGAAATTTGTAGAAAGGGAAATGACATTGGAGTATGTAGCATCAAAGAGAATATTGCAGGTATTTTCACCAAGCCTCTTTCCAAAGAGACTTTTGAGTATTTGAGAGGTAAGCTAGGGGTTATGCCCCTAACTACATTAGAGTAGATGATGCAAGAGTGCATCAATATAGTGACACAAAACACTATTATTTGTCTAGACTAAATAGGGGAGTACCTATGATGGACAGAGTTATTTAGGACTCTTGATGGATGTTGTTTTGAATAGTGTCTTTGGATACTTGAGGAAGTTAGAGACAATTGTTGCAAATATAGATGGTTGCTAAAACCTTTGACATTGATGTCAATGAGGGAGAAATTATAGCATGAAAATTAGTTTAATATAGATCACATAGAGGTATATCTATGGGGGAGAATGATTTATGAAGAGGATTTGAAAAGAAAGGATAACAATCTTTTACAATTGGTATTCTTGGAACTAGATGTTTTTCATCTATGTTGGCATCAATACCAAAGGGGGAGTTTTTTGGAAGCATGAATGTAGATGATAATTCTATGGGGGATTATTGTAGAAACATGATTAGATCATTATCATGGTGATATGTTACATTCATGACTATGTTTGTCATTGATGTCAACATAGCAGTTTTCTATGGTATCTAATAAAAGAATAGTGGTAAAGATCAAGTTGGTATGGTGAAATCATTGAGAATTTTCACTAAGAAAGGTTAAAGGGAGATACTAATAAGTGTCTAGTATATACAAATGGTAGCATATGGTATTAAGTCTAGAAGTAGTTATGCAAGTTTTGGTGAAGACTTTTTTGAGATAGAGTTATAGAAGCATGTTCTGCTAAACTTGATATATCTCTTCGCAGAGTTGTTATTCTAAGAAGAAAGTTTAAATGAATCTAGAAGACATGTTGTTGATGATGTGGCTAAGCTCACTCATCAAAATATTACATGTGTAGAAAGTTATTCAAGTTACAAATTGACTGATTGATGTTATCACTAAGTATAGTGTGTTCTTAGTGAGGTCCTATTATAATTAATTAAGAAGGTGCAGTAGTTGACATAGGAAATTATTTTATAGATTTGGTATAAAGGAAAGAAATTATCCTTTTTTATATATGAATGAATGAACAATTGCATGAAGCACGAAGAGTAAAATAGAAGATAAATAAGTTGATATGCGAGGATAAGAAGAGAAGAGAGAAGTTGGAGAGAACATCAATGTAGAGGTTTTATTCTAAGATATGAGGTTTAATATTTGGTTCTAAGGTTTGTGACCTAGTCTACAAGGTCTAATAGCGATTGGTCTGATTGATAAGACAAAGGAAAGAGAATGAAGTAAACCTTAATTAATCTAGAAGATTTTCTAGATTTTGTTAAGGATGTAAGGGTGAGTACAGTATCATGTATGCTATCACGCTCATCCTCATCCCTAAATCTATTTTAGATATTTGTGCTCTTCCTCTTGAGGGTATGGAATTTTATGAAGATAGGAAAGTAGAGGGTTAAACTCTAGCTAAATTTCCAAAAAACAAGGTTGAGAGAAACAAACTAGTTAAGGAGGGTGACTACTTCTCAAGCTCTTGGATAATTTTATATCTTGTCTGAGGGCTTAGATCACTCTTGATGGGTGGTATTCTACACTTTATTTCTATAATTTCATTTTCCTAAAAAAATTTGGATATGAGCATATGGTTTATTTTCTTCACTATATTGTCAATTCCCTTAATAATAGTATTGTTCAACATAGGAAAAAGCCTTCCATTCCCATCCCTCATGAGGGGATTATTCTAATTTTCATAGAATATTGTAGAGCTCATTCCCCTAAATAACCAGTAAAAATACTAAGAAGGGTGAGGAGAATATGTGCCATACTAGGATAAATAAATCTTCCTAAGGACTAATTGTTAAGAAAGGTAAGATAATTCTTGATGATAATGAGAGTGTCACTGGGTAAGAGATGAATCAATTGATAAGTTAAAGGATTTAATGGAGATTACATATCTTGAGAATGGTTGGAAAGATGATCCTAAGGATATGGAAAGGGATATTAAGTCTAAGGAGAAAAATGCACATGTTTATTAGAATAAGGGTAAAAGTACTTCCCCTATTTAGAAGAGTATCCATGTGAAAGGTAAGGAGGGAGTTTTAAGAAGCATATTGTGAAGAATAAGGAGACTCCCCATGTCATTAATATTGTTGACCATGTTGTTGAAAACTTTGTTACTGAGTTTGAAGGAGATCACTTTAATCACCATAATGCAACCCATATGGTAAAGAATTACAATGTGCAGATTGGTTCAACTCTTTCCTCCTTGTAATTCATGCATAAGGCTAACGAATAAATAAATGTTTCTATTGCTATCAATAGTTGGGTTTATAATGAAATCCACACCCTTATAAATAGGGTTAATATTCTAGAGAAGAAGAAAATAACATGAATAAGTAGTAAAGAAAAATGTAACAAAACCTAGAGCACTTCGATCTCTATGAGGGTAAAACCATGAATATCCTTAAGGAGAGTGGGGAGAGGATTAATTTTTATTTTAAAAAACTCATGGATATGATAAGAAACACCCATATGGAAATTATTGAGATCAATGTGGTCTTGGGAATAAATAAAGAAAAGGTGAATGATAGGGAGAAGATTTGATTAGGGAGCCTAATAATATTAAGGCTCCTTTGAACTCTTATTCTGCTACTACTGGACAACTAGTAAGTTGGGGTAAAATATCCTTATATTTTATCAATACATTAGAAGAAAGGAAGATTAAGATCTCTAGGATTTTAAGTTTCTCTATTTTTTTCTCTGCCATGGTCTTATCTCAACCTTCCCCTTTATCTCAAGCCCATTTAAACCTTTCAAGATAGATTTATGAAAAAAATTAATGGTAAGACAAAAATTTAGGAAGGTATTGAGCTCAATGTGGCATTGGGAAGAACTACTAGATTAGGCAAGAGAACTGGGGAAAATCTTAATAGGAAAATGATGACTTCCTCAAAGTCCATGAAGTAGATAAACACCACCATTGATGAAGTTAATGTAAAGGGGATAGATACCGTCAAGGCTCTTTAGGAGCTAGTTTGATTTTAGGTTGGGTCTATTTTTATCTTGTTAATCCTCAGTTTTTAGCTTCTAGATTTTTGGTTCTTTACTGGATGGAAGGTAGTTTATTGGTTTTCTCTCCTCTAGCATTATCCCAAACTATGGTTTTATTTTGACTATCTCTTATTATATCTTGGACCATAGTTTCAAGTCTCCTTTAAAACATATTTTTACTTGAATCCAAAAACAATGAGAGGATGATAATGTAAAAAGAGTAAAAAAGTTGGATCTCATAAGTAATTTGGTGTGATATGATAACTAGCTCCACCTCAAGGGAATTTATTTAAAACAATGTGGTAAAAATAAATGAAAAATCCTATGTAAATTAATGATCCTAAATTGTGTTAGGGTTGATGCTTACAAAGGATCCAATTATGATCAAGGTTACTATGTTTTAAAGTCAAACTAAATCCATGTAGGGTCATGACCCTATGTAGAATGAGATATGCATGATCATGACCCTACATAGCATGAGCCATGTAGAGTGATAACCCTACACGAGAAGACCCTTCAATTTATACAAGTATTATGCATGTAGTATTCAAAAAAGCATGAAACAAATAACATGTAATTACCTATCTTCTTCACATTTGCATGATAATATACATTCTGAGTTATCAATTATTTATGAGTCTAGAGATATTTCCATCTCTACAATATAATGAATTTTGTGTTTTATCTTTTTAGTCATAGGTTAAGAGTAATATATTTTTGAAGAATCATACATATGATATGAAATTATAGATCTGAAGGTATTACAGAAAAGAATTATTTTCTAAGTCAAGTATAAAAATAAACAACATTTATATTTTTATTCTATCTGATATCCATTTTCCTTGACATGGTATCATAGCCTAAGTGATAGACATCAAATAAAAAACAAAGAAATCCAAATTAAATTTTGGACTTACATTCATTCAAAAAGTAAAGTCATGGTGAATCACATTAGAGTTGAGGAAAAACTTGAAGGGTCATCAAATTTTCTATTATGGAGAATTTGACTTATGAAACCACTTCAAGAACTTGAATTTAGATTCATATGTAGAAGGAAAAAATTATATTAAAGAATTGAAAAATTCATACTTATGTACATTATGTGATTCATTTATGTCGAGTTGATGGCAGAGGAGGAGATGAGAGACTTGGATGTTGTCTCACTTTAGGCCATTTTATTTGGCCTTGCTCGACCTCTATAGTATTTATTATTTTACTACTCATTAATTTCCTATTTCATATTGTACTTTACATGATTTTTCATCTTCTTTTTTCGCTTGTAGTTTCAACCTATCAATGGGGGGCAGTGTGAAGGAGATACACCTGATGCAGGAGCATCCTGGTGTAAGAGAAATCTTGCATTATCCAAAAATATTTTATTTTCAATCTTTTCTATTTTAATAAGGACTATTAGATAGGGTGGTTACTATTAATGGGAAATTGATATTTTTAGTAAGTTTTTCATATTAGCTTAAAATGTTTTCACTTTCTATAGGAAGGTTCATTTTAGAGATATAAGCCTACCATTAAAATATCATTGCTCCAATTTAAGTATCAAAGAAGTTATTGTGGATTTTTAGTGGAAAGATTTATAGAAAATACTTCAGGCTCACCATTGGAGGCCTTAGATTGCCTATATGAGGTTTGAAAACTTGAAGGAAGGGTTCTTGCAGCATTCCCAAGGCTATTGATGACGAGCCAACAATTCCAAAAAGTGGTTATGATAGCCAATTGAAGAAACGATTAGAGAGTTATGGCCTTACAAAGTTGGTTTACCCAAAGTACCTAAAATAATTGTCAAAGATGTATTTGGCCAACTCTATATGTATTTTTAGGGTCTTTTGGCCCTAGGTATGAAGTTTCAATGTCTAGAACCTTCCTGGGTAGCATAAAATTTCCTATTTAGGGAAGGCCCACACATTGTTGAGAATGACTTTGGGTGGTAGTTCATAGCTTAGTCTTTCAAATTACTATAATGAAGGTGCCCATGTGGGTTAGCATTTTGTACTTGTGAATTCTTTAATTATGTATTTGCAATGCAAATAAGAAGTCCATATTTTGTTCTCATATTTTCTATTATTTTTGTTATGTCTTTATGGTATTAAGGGGATTACCCTCTATCAACACCACTGGCCATTGAGAATAGGAAGATAATTATATGGTTTAAAGTCATTAAATTCATATATAGATAGATATGTACTTTATTAACTTTTGTACTAATGAAATGTTATTATATTCCTTATTTTATAAAGGGTGGTCTCCAGTGATACACAAACCCAAATTCATCATCATAGACCCTTAGGCATTTCCATTCACAACAAGAGCCCTATAGTATGTATATTTATTGTTCAATTCCTACCTATTTTAATATTCCTAGATTATAAAGAAATGATTGTCATCATAGTAACAACTAAATTTTTAACGGTCATAGGAAACACCTAGTGCGATGTAGGGGTATGTAATGTCCCCACTATTAGGTTTAGTTTGGGACAATTAATAGCTTCAAAAAAGGTTAGAATAACAATACTTAAAAAATTAACTATATTAGTCTACCCTCTAATTTAACCCCAATCTTAAGAAGATCTCCAGATCATGCTTCCCAACTTATAGCCACCTTTCTATCTTCCTGGGCACACACCCCTTTAGATTCTTCTTGGACAAGACATCCTCTATCCAAGCCAATCACATATGAATTTTTTGACATCATTAGAATATTCTGGGACATGGATAATATCCATTGATTCTCGAACATGGTGGTCAAATGGAGATCTTAACATCTCGCACACCCCATCCTTCAAGTCTCATTAATATCCATAGTGGTCTATCCTTAGTAGATCCTTCATTGAATTATTCCTTCTAGATTATCTCAACTCTATATTTACTTTCTAAAATTCTTCCTTTCCTAATTATAAGGAAATGATAAAATATACTTTTTTTGTATCTTCTTTCCCAAGAGTCATGACCTTTCATAATAGAAATTCTTTGAAGAGTCACACACTTCATAGTTATAATCCTTTCAAAAAGTCACAATACTTCATAACTAAAATCCTTTGGAAAAGAACCAACAGTTTACAGTATTTTTGAAGAGACACAACTATTTATAATTATTTCCCTTTTGAAGGTTCACATCCTTTTAATATCATTGACACCTTTTTAGAAACTCACTTCCTTATTTTGTTTATATTACTTTCCTCTTCCATTTTTCATTTTTGAACTCATGTCTTCTCCTCTTCTTTTTCCCTCTCTCTAAAATAAAATCTCCTCCCTTTTATATCTTACTTTTAAGGAGTTATGTCTATTTGTTAAACATCTCCTGAATTTTCATTAGATTTAGTTAATTTATATTATTCTATGCTATATTATTTATATATTTACTTATTTATATTTATTATTAAATTCTATTTAGAAATTTAAGAGATACTTTGTATAATATTATCTTTTGTATTTAATTTTATTTCTTTACTTTCTCATTCATTTTTTTATAAATTATTAAAATATCACACCAAATATTATCTCATTGATAATGTAGATTAAATAATAATAATTTCCCATTTTATATATTCTAGTATTAGTTTTAATATAAATTTATTATTGTTATTTATTTAATAATATTGTATTACATAATAATTATTAAAATTGTATCTTAAAATGGGGATATGATAGTGCACCCTTCCTCAAATTTCTCATTCTCGAGAAATTAGATATTTTCTTCTATGGAGTTGAAATATATTAGATAATAATTACTAGATAACCAATCTCTTTCCACCTCACTTTTCTGCTTCTTAAATAACTAAATACTATCTAAATTCAAAAAATAGACAATTACATTTTGTGGTAGATTTTAACAAATCTTCAATTTTCCCATTTTAGGTCACCTCTGATATTAACTCCTAAAAAGATGAAAATAAAACTAGATTGTCCTTAAGCTACAATAACTTGACCTACCAACCAATCTTTGAATTTGGAAATGTCCATTTTAGTTGTTTAAGAACCAGTAAATGGAGGTAGAAAGAGGCTTGTTAATGGAAGATATTCAAGTTTCAAAATATGATTATTACTTCTGTATTTTTCTATGTATTTTCCTTCTATAGAATACATTATTGTAACTAGGAACTTGGGTAAGTTACATCAAGAGTCATGTACCTATTTGTTAAACATCTCTTGACTTTTTGTTAGATTTGGTTAATTTATGTTATTCTATGTTATATTATTTATTTATTTACTTATTTATATTTATTAAATTCTATTTAGAAATTTAACATACTTTCTATAATATTATCTCTTGTATTTAATTTTATTTCTTTATTTACTCATTGAAATGTTTTTAGTTTTTAATTATTTATAATATCATACTAAATATTATTCATTGATAATATAGATTAAGTAATAATAATTTTATATTTTATATTTTAATATTGGGTTTAATATAAATTTATTATTATTATTTACTTAATAATATTTTATTATCTAATTATTTTTAAAATTCTTTCTTAAAAGGGGATATGACAATCCATCCTTCTTCAAATTTCTTGTACTCAAGCAATTAGATAATTTCTTCTATTGAATTAAAATATATATTTATTTTAGTCTTAATTCTTAGGTTTCTATCATCAACATGTTTGAATAATTTTTAATAGTTATTAACTTTCTACATTAGTCTTTCATATAAATTATTTTTCTAGATCCTGTTTAACCCTATAGGATGACAACATCACACTTTGATACTGCTGTAATGTTAGTATGAGATAATTAATACCTACAAAATAACAGTTAGAATCACACAAAAAAAAAAAACTAAAGTTATATTATTCTACCTTCCAATTCAACTCCAATCTTAAGGACATCTCTAGATTAGGCTCCCTAGCTCATAGCTATGTCATCATCTTCATGGGAGTGCACCCCTT
The DNA here is from genome assembly GCA_028749045.1 of Cupressus sempervirens. Classification (NCBI taxonomy): domain Eukaryota; kingdom Viridiplantae; phylum Streptophyta; class Pinopsida; order Cupressales; family Cupressaceae; genus Cupressus; species Cupressus sempervirens. The sequence goes on from CM053791.1 coordinate 221,529,660, forward strand.
AAGATTCTTCTTGGATAGGACATCCTCTATAAAAGGCCAATCACATATGCATATGTTGAAATCATAAGAATATTTTGGTACATGGATATTATTCATCAATTCTCAACGATGGTGATCAGATGCAGAAATTAACATCTCACATACCCCGTTCTTTTAGTCTAATTAATCTCCATGGTGTTAACCCCATGAGATAATACAATATTATCGACAAGTACGAGTCAATCATTTAAGTAAGTTCATAAACATAATAAAAATAAATATAATCCATAAACATACATTTCTTACCTTCTTCTGTTATTAGTCCATGTGGCTCTATCCTTAGTTGGCCCTTCAATGAATTATTCCTTCTAGATAATCTCAACTCTATATTTACTTTCTAAAATTATCCCTTTTCTAATAATAAGGAAAGGATAATATATTATTTTTGTTTCTTCTTTTTCAAGAGTCAGAACCTTTCATAATACAAATCCTTTGAAAAGTCAAAACACTTCATAGTCATAATCCTTTCAAAAAGTTGCAACACTTCATAACTAAAATCCTTTGGAAGAGTCCCAATACTTTATAATCACATTATTTTTGAAGAGTCACCACTATACATAATTATGACCTTTTGAAATTTTCACATCCTTTCAATATCATTGATACATTTTCATTAAGTCACTTCCTTATTTGTTTCCTATTACTTTCATCTTTCATTTTTTTTCATTTTCGAACTCCTATCGTCTCCTCTTCTTTTTCCCTCTCTCTAAAATAAACTCTCCTCTCTTTTATTTCTTAATTTTAAGCAGTCATATCTATTTATTAAACATCTCTTCACTTTTCATTAGATTTAGTTAATTTATATTATTTTGCATTATATTATTTATTTATTTATTTATATATTTATGTTTATTATTATTTGTTATTAAATTTTGTTACGAAAGTTAACATAATATCTATAATATTTTCTCTTGTATTAGATTTTATTTCTATATTTACTCATTGAAATTTTATTATTTTTTAATCATTTGAAATATCATACTAAATATTGTTTCATTAATAATATAGATTAAATAATAATAATTTCCTATTTTTATATTTTATTATTAGTTTTAATATAACTTTATCATCATTATTTATTTAATAATATTATATCATCTAATTATTATTAAGATTCTATCTTAAAATGGGGATATGATAGGGGATCGACAAGGCTTTGTATCTTTGCTCACTTAGTAGACATTTTCCAATGAGAGATTGCTTGAGGTAAATTACGATTTGAATTTTGGATTATGTTATTAGTTTATTATGTTATCATCAATAATATTATAGTTGAAGTAGTTGATTAATCTCACAACCATACAAACATGTTTAGGTCAGACTTAGTGAGGTGTATGCTTTTTTGAGGACACATGCAAGAACTCCTGAGTGGTGGAGGAAGGCATGGAGAGAGGTAAATGAAGTTTCCTTCATTATTGATCAATATTTATTTGAATAAATTTATATTTGATATGTACAAATCATTTAATTAACTAGTTTATCTTGTATTTTTTCTTTATTGTTCATATAGGATGTAGTGAGTTTAGAGATTGCATTGAAAAGGATCCATTTTGGCAATCCTCCACTAGCCTAGGATATAGTAGTTTTTAAGGGACAACTTAGGGCACATTTTTAGATGGCATATGACACATTTTATGTATAAAATTTTATTTCATAAATAAAGTTTGATGGTATGCACCATATTTTGTATAGGCATGAATATTTCAATATACATTTGCATTGAATTTATATATGATTATATATTTTGATAAATTATATTATTGCACGTGTATTTTTATAGTGTATGGAATATTGTTTATTTTAATCATGCTCATTATAATCTTGTTAATTTGATTCTTATTCATTGGAATCTTTTATATGGTTTATGAAATCAATATCATGATAATAGAAAATAATTGAACTCATCCAAAGATTTAAGCAAACCCAAAACCAAAATCCATTCTTAATAAAAAATAGCCAAAAGAAAAGATAATCTCTTCAAAATTTTCAACATCCAACTAACTAGGAACACAATGAAAACAAAAATAAATAAGGGCTTTGAGTTATGACCCTCGAAGATCATCACTCAAATGTTCTTAGTGCACTTTGTCCATACTTCAATGTGTGATCCTCACAGACATTCTGGTGACTTTGTTGAGAAAATAATGGTTTCATTAGGATTCACTTGACCATCTGCAACTAATGAAACTTAAAAATAATGCCACAAAAAATGGTTCAAAAGTTGTATGGTGATGCACTAATAAACTTAGGAACATTGCAAGGTTTGGCATTGACCAAGATCACTGTGCCAATTTTTAAAAAAATTGAATCTCCAAGAATTGAGAGAGGTTATTGTAGAATTGATACCACAGTCCTATAGCATTTAGCAATTCATTGATAGGGCTCATGATTTACAATTTACAAGCATCAAAAGATCACTTTCAAAACATGCTTAGGGCACCTTGGAGATTCTCTAGATCAAGGTGTTCCAAAACATTCTAGTAACTCCATACAAAAAATAATGGTGTCACTAGGGTTCACCTAGCAATATAGAGTTAACAATACTCATGAAGTGATGCCATAAGGAATGGTTCAAAAGTGGTGTAGTGGTGCACCAATTCTCTAAGGAAAACTATAAGTTTTGGCATTGATGGAGATCATTGTGCCAATTTCAAATAGGGGTTAATATTCAAAAAAAATGAGAGAGGATATTATAGACATAAATATCATGATTCTATAGCATCTAACAATTCATCGATAAGCATCATGACATGGGTATCCATAAGATCATGGTGTGCCAACAAGTGGTGATGTGAAAAAAGTGGAGTTTGAAAATGTCTAAAAGCATTTCAAAATTCATTCGAACTTTTTTCCATCCATCTTGATATGAAGGTAAAATGGTAGGGCCAAGCCTTTTCGAGTATCCAATCCATTTTTGGGTACTCGATATCATATTGGGTATCTAATATGAGATTAGATAGCCAAAACCTGTGACATGGAATTTAGAAAAAAGCCTAAAAGCAATTTTTGGCATTTTCATTTTGGGGATGTTTGTGCTACTCCATTTCGAGTATCAGATATAGGAATGAGTATCAAATATAAGTAAATTTTTTGTATTTTTTTAATGATTTGAATGAATTTTAATATATAAATTAGTTATTTTAAATAGAAATTGTTGAAAACTAGGTTTCTTTTAATAGAAATTATTAAAATTTAGGTTTTTCTAAATAGAAATTATATTTTGCAATTTAATAGTTATGACTAACAAAAGTAATTGCACTAAGTAGGGAAAATTCCTCGTATATTCCCACCAAACAATCTAGTACCCCCTCCAAATTGTCCACCAAACAATCCCCTACACCCTCAAAACCCTTCTTGAATCAAAGATTTGATATATGAAAATCTCAACAAATTGAGGGGTTTACAAACCATATTTATCAATATACCTACATTGGCTCCCATGTTATCCATGTTAAACACCATAGTTGATAATATTCAAACAATTACTAATGAACAAAATGATGTTGTTCACTGGCATGAGAAAATACATGTCGTGTTTGATGATGGATTGGACTATGATAAGGTTGTGACTTTAAATATAACTAAAGATGATATAGTTGACCTTTTTGAAGACCCAAAATTTGATAAAATAGTAGAACTTACAAAGCCCAAATTATCAATTAAATGGTGCACAAATGAGGCTATCTATTCAATCTTTTCGAATCATTGGTAGATATTTTTTGACAAACCTCCACACAACAATTTAGAGATGTCATTCTATTTCATTAAAAAAATTATGCCAAATTTATGTTGCACCTCAAGGTCATGAACTACTAGAGCATGAGGCTCAACATGTGAGTTGGAGGAGGAACTCCTTAGGATAGACTCTTTGTCTAGTGGAAGAAAGATGCCACTTTTGGCCAACTACTAATGTCTCCCTCATCCTCCAATGGAGCATCCTGATATCATTACAAAGGCTAGCTCTCAAATTATTAGAGTCATTGATAGATTGACTAGCCTATTATTATGCGAGCTTAGGTTAGTTTCGCCTCCCTATGTTGATGATGCTGGTGTCAGTTCATCATCAATGATTCCATCACATTTTTGTATGCCCCATACTTGCATAACATGTAAGAATATTTTTCTGGGTCCCATAGGTGATATTTCTAAGTATCAATTTATATTTAAGGAAGAGGATACACCAGATGTGCATACAAAGACTACACACCTTGATGTGAGAGAGAAGGGATCCTAATCTATTAGTAAATATATACATTTTTTTGTTACAACATATGTAATTTAAAGTTAATATTTATAATAGAGTAATTTTAACCCATACTAACTTATAAATGCATGGGATCTTCATTCATGTTTAGTTGATTACTGAGGAGGAGCTCAGATAGGTTGATGATGTTAGGCTCTTAGCTATTTCATTTGGCCTTGGGACATCTATGATACATTATGTTTTGTTCTCATTAATCTTCTATTTGATATTGGAGCATGTATGGTTTCCAATCTTTCTTTTATCTTACAGGTATCACATTTTAGTGAGGTGCAAAGTGTGGGGGTTGAGGCACAACCCATTAATAAGGGAAAGGTAATTAGGTGCTTTTAAAGTGATTAAATATTGATGCATTCTTGTAAAATATTTGTGGTAGTGAAATTTAATTAAATTTTTTATTGTACAGGGCATGGCTATTGGTGATAAGTCTAGGTAGATTTGGCTACGCAAACCCTCTAAAATTTCCATTCACAGTTTCAAAACTAATTTCCATGATATTAACAACTAGGCTTTTGTATATCATAGGAAACACCTAGCACACATGAGGTTGGACGCCAGATTTTTGTATCTTTTCTCACACAACCATTATATCCAAAGGACGAGTCAACAGAGGTAAGTTGTAGTTTGAATTATTGATTATATGTTATAAATTTAGTATGCTATGAATTATAATGGTATAGTTTAAGTTGTAGATCCATCTAACAAACATACTTAAACATATAAAAGTCACAACAAACTAGGTTTCAAGCATCTTAACATATGACGGGACTCCTAACTAGAATAGGAGGTTTATGAGAGAGGTATTTATGATGAAATTTTAATACTATAAATTTTCATTAAAAAAGGATCATTATGCATTTAAGTACTTCAATGTTAGATACATAGAATCATATAAATTTAGTAGTCTAACTTTGGGTTTTTCTTTTTTGTTTATGTAGGAGGCATCTAATCCACCTAGTGTAGTGAAGAGGTTACATTTTATTCATCTGCCAATAACATAAGATAGTATAGTTGTCATACGATACATCATGAGACATTTTGAGATGGCATATGCCGCATTGTAAATAGAAACATTGATATTACATGCATTTTGATAGCATGAGCAACCACATTTTGTATATATATCTATGTATTTTGATATATATTTGTGTAATTTGTCTATGGACACATGAACTTTGATATATATTTTTGTAATTTGTATATGGATACATGTATTTTGATATATATTTTCATCATTTATGCACATAATGATATACACATTAATTTAGTACAGTATTGTTAAATTTATCCTAGATCATGTGTATTGTTCATGTTTATTGAATATCATTCCTTTTGATCATGTTTTTTATATTCGATTCAAATGGAATAATATGTGAAGAACATTTTAACAACCTCTATTATCAAATTTTGATGCAATATTTAATTTTAAACTATATAATATATGTTTAATTTGAAATGATTTCTACAATCCCTTAGGCTATCTACAATTAGCCAAATCTATGGTCAATTTTGTCTTAGGAGCCCATCTTTGGTGTTATGAGATATTTCAATATGTACTGGTCACAAATGTTATTGGGACTTAGTTGTAAAAATAGGGGTGTCCCTAGGTGTCACTAGGTCATTTTAGGCCTCATCATGACTTCCCTATAGCATTGAACATTTTAGTGATAGCCACCGTGAGCTTCAAGTTATGAAACTTGGAAGATCGACCTCTGAACACACTTAGAGAATCTTGGAGACTCTTCAATATAGGGTGGTTGTGAATGTTGGAGGATTTCTACAACTTGAACAATAGATTCACTATGGTTCATGCACCTATTTTGAACTAATGAAACTGACAATTTGATGCTAAGATTAACAGTTTCAAAGCTACATAGTGATGCACCAATGAACTAAAGCACACTACAAGTTTTAGGATCAAACAAGAATGGTGTGTCAAATCCAAATGAAATATGATCTCTTGGAAATAAGATAGGTTATTGTAGGCATCAACATGACCGTCCTATTCTATTTGACATTTTACCTCTATCAATATGAGCTTTGATTTTCAACCCTTGGAAGATTGACCTCCAAACACAATTATGGCTCCTTGAAGAGTCTTCAATAAGGGATGGCCACAAATGTTTGAGGATTTTCATAGTTGGAAAAATGGTGTCACTTTGATTCACCCACCCATTCAGAGCTAATAATATTAACAATTTGATACCAAGATCAATGGTTTCAAAGTTATATAGTGATGCACCAATGAACTAAAGCACACTACAAGGTTTGGCATTGAGTGAGATCATTGTACTGAATCCAAATGGAATGTGATATCTTAAAAATCAAATAGGTTATTTTAGGCCTTATCATCATAGTCCTATATCATTTTAAATTTCATCAATAGCCCCTATGAGCTTTGAGTTATGACACATGGAAGAACAACCTCCAAATACACTTAGAGCAACTTGTAGACTTCAGTATGGGGTGGCCCTAAGCAATGAAGGCTCTTCATGACTAGAACAAGGGTGTCACTAAGGTTTTCCCACCCATCTAGGGATAATGGCACTAATGATTAGATTCCAATATCAATAGTTTCAATGTTACGTAGTGATGCACCTATGTATTGAGGCACACTACAAGTTTTTCCATTGAGGGAGATTGTTGTGTTGAATTCAAAAAAAATGTGATCTCTCATAAATGAAATAACCTATTGTATGCCTTAGAATGATTGTCCTTTAGCATTGGAAATTTCACTGATAACCCCCATGAGCTCCAAGTTATGACCCTTGGAAGATCAACCTCCAAATGCACTTAGAGCACCTTGGAGGCTCTTCGGTATGGGGTGACTATGAATGATGCAGGCTCTTTCCTACCAAAATAAGGGTGTCAAAAGGGTTCACCTACCCATCTAGAACTAATGGCATTGATGATTCAATAAATTGATTAGTAGTTTCAAAATTGAACAATGATGCACTTATGACATGAGGCATAGTGCAAGTTTTGCAATCAAGCGAGATCATTGTACTGAATCCAAATGGAATGTGATTTCTCAAAAATGAGATAGGTTATTGTAGGCCTTAGCATAAGCATATTTTAGAATTCAAAATTTCTGTGGTAGCCCCTATGAGATCTGAGTTACAACCATCAGAAGATCAACCTCACAATGCACTTAGAGCACCTTGGAAAGTCTTTGGTGTAGGGTAATCACAAATGATAGAAGCTCTCCATGGCTAGAAAAAGGGTATCACTAGGGTTCACCCACCCATGGAGGGATAAGGGTACTAATGATTTGATTACAATATCAATGCTTTTAAAGTTACTTACTGATACCCCTATGAACTAAGGCACACTACAAGTTTTGACATGAGCAAGATCATTGTGCTGAATCCAAATGGAATGTTATATCTTGAAAATGAGATAGGTCATTGTAGGTCTTGATATGACTATACTATAATACTTGATGTTTCAAAAATAGCCCCCATGAGCTCTGAGTTACGACCTTTAGATGGTCAATATCCAAATACACTTAGAGAACCTTGGAGACTCTTCTGTATGGGGTGGCCACAAATGATGGAGGCTCTCCATGGCTAGAAAAAGGGTTTCACTAGTCTTCACCCACCCATTTGGAGTTAATGGCATTGAAAGTTCAATGCCAAGATCAATGATTTCAAAGTTGCACAATGATGTATCAATGAACTAAGACACATTGCAAGTTTTGGCATTGAGCAAGATCATTGTGCTGAATCCAAATGGAAAGTGATCTCTTGGAAAGGAGATAGGTTATTGTAGGCCTTGGTGTGGTTGTTTTGTAGTATTCAATGTTTCATTGATAGCCCTCACAATATCTAAGTTATGATCCTTAGAAGATCAACCTCTAAACCAACTTAGAGCACATTGCAGGCTCTTTGATATAGGGTGGCTATGAATGATGAAGGCTCTTTGTAGTTAGAACAAGGGTATCACTAGGGTTCACCGTCCCATATAGAGTGAATGGTGTTGATGATTCAATGCAAAGATTAGAGGTTTAAATGTTTCAAAATGATGCACCAATAAATAGAGGCACACTGCAAGTTTTGGCATTGAGCAGGAACATTATGTTGAGTCCAAAGAAATTGCAATATCTCGTAAATGAGATAGGTTATTGTAGGCCTCAACATGATTGCCATGTAGAATTTGATATTTCATAGATAGCCCAAAAGAGACTTATTTCATTTGTTCAAATAGGTTAAAAGATATCATATTGTAACCTATGTCCCTGTTCAGCGCACCTCATGACAACATATGTCCCTAAGGGTCATAGGAACCCTAGGGACCTCTTTCATTTGTCTAAATGGGTCAAAAGGGTTCATAGGATAACATATGAACCCTTTCAATGCATTTTTTGACAACATATGTCCTTGGGGATCCTAGCATCCTATTTTATTTGTTAAAATGTTTCGAAAGGGGTCATAGGATATACTATGACCCTCTTTGACTCATTTCATGACAACCTATGTCTCTAGGGGTCTTTGGATCCTAGGGACCTATTTAATTTGTTGGAATGGGTTGAAAGGAGTCATAGGATAACCTATGACCCCTTTCAAAGCATTTCATGACAATATATGTTGCTGGGGGTCCTAAGACCCCTAGGGACTTATTAATTTGTTTGAATGGGTTGAAAGGGGTCATATGATAACCTATGACCCCTCTCAACAAAGTTCATGACAACATATGTCCTTAGGTGTCATAGGACTACTAGCTACCTATTTCATTTGTTTGAATGGGTCAAAAAGGGTCATCGGATAACCTATGACCCCTTTCAACACATTTCATCAAAACATATGTCCTTGGGGGTCCTAGGACCCCAAGGGACCTATTTTATTTGCTTGAATGGGTCGAAAGGGGTCATAGTATAATTTGTGACCCCTATTGTTGCATTTCATGACAACACATGTCCCTGAGGGTCTTAGGTCCCCTAAAGACCTATTTCATTTGTTCAAATTGGTTGAAAGGCACGATATGATTAGCTATGACCCCTTTCGATACATTTGATGACAACATATGTCTCTAGGGTTCCTAGTACCCCTATGGACCTATTTCATTTTTTCAAATGGGTTGAAAGGTTTCATAGGATAACTGTTGGCCATTTTTTCCCTCATTCGGCCCATCATTGATAACCAATCAGAGAGTTCTTCAATGAGTTTGATTCTTTGATATGGGTTAACATGCTTTTATGTTAGGTCAATATCTTGCATTAAGTTGGGTCCTTCATATGCTAATCTAGTTCAATTTCTTCATGTGCCAAATGTGCCAAGTTGGCTCATTTTTCCTTCATGTGCCAAGTTGTGTGTTAACGCACATTTTTTGCTAGGGTTAGCATTTTGCATTAACCATTTTTGTCATTTTGGAGAGAGACTTTTTTGCTCCTTTTGATATCATGAAATTATATGCTAACTCTTCAACTACATATTAGGAAATGTGCCAACAAATAAATTAGTGCGAAGTGGTGGGCCATTTCCTTCAGTGTATTTTACTCATCGTCAGATTAAGAATCATCTATGGTTGTCGCTATGTCACTATGTAAAGTTGCAAGATAGTTATTTCATGTGACATAGCAAGCACTTTTCATGTGGCAAGTGGGCCCTTCCCTTTTATGGGTCATAGTGTGGTGGATCTTTGTCTTGTTGGACCCCTTTTGATCTAATGGTTCTTGTGTTTTCACAACCTTTCTTGTGCCTTTTATGAAAATGTGATGGCCATCAGATTTAGATGCATTCTTTGGAGATTCTTTGCTTCATCCTAGCTATCCATTTGGAATAAATAAATGTTGATCAAGGGCTATGCTTTATTCATCAATTGGGGATATTTTTGCAGCATCTAAACTATCCATATTCAAAAGAAGATCTACATGAATTGTTCATACATTTTCTGTTTAGATCATTTTTTTCCACACAGTCAATTCTATGATTTTCATTATTAGTTAACTTGTGTGTTATCCCATCCCACATTTTCTTTGATAGCAGCACGAATGGATTTTTTGCAGCCATGACACATCACCAGGACTATTTATTTAATGTAAAAGTGGCTCTTTGGGCTTGGTAACACAAATGATGATTCCCCTCCATATCTATTTCATGGTTAGCAAATAATGATGATCTGTTTTGCCACAAAATTCTTTCTTTGGCCTTTCCTGTCACTTTAGTTCAACAAATTGATCTCAAGATTAGATTTCACTCAAATATTCATTAATGGTATTTTATAATTATTGTTGGATTTGAACTCAAGGTTGTATCTTAGTTATTCCTGAGCTATAAAGGAAGATTTTGTAAATTTTGAAAAGGTTGGACCCTCTCCATTTTTGTGGCATTACATTGGCCTACTACTATAAATCCCCTTTGCCTTTGAACTATATGACATTCTTCCTTATCTCCTTCAACCATTGATGTGTAGTTTAAGAACTATTTGCCTCTCATTGGTGTATTGTGAAGATCTACAATCTTGCATGATTGTATCTCCTTTTGGCCTATGAATGATGTGTGTGTCTGTGTGTGTGTGTGAATCTCATTTTCCTTGTATCATTTATTTTGGTTTTTTGATCTACATATGATTGTTGGATTAAACCAAGTATGGATGTGTATATCTTTTGGTGTCATGATGGTTCAAAAGTGCATATATGGGTAGGGATTAGTTTGAACACTCTATTTTAGTTCATCACCTCCTTAGAATAGATAAGGTAGATTCTATTTCTTGCATCTCTTTTCTCCCTCTTACTCTCAAGAGTAGTTAGGTGCATCCTTATAGAAAACAAAGTCAACCTTCTTTGGAGACCAACCTCATAATTCAAGTCTCATAGCATGGAGGTTGTCCTTAGGTAAAAACTTTGGACAAGGGTAAAAACTTTGTGACAATAGTTTTTGGCACGCTAGGTGGGACAATGTTTAGAAAATTTCAAGTCTACTAGTGTCAAAAGGAAGGTTTCAAGATTAATGTTGAGAAAATAGTGTTGCTGTCAATATTTTAAGCATTTAAGAGGCTCATGCCACAAAGAACTTGGTGACTCTACAACCTTCACATTTGGTTTAGATTGAGTTGCAATGATTCATGTCCAAAGCTGAAACAATGGCATCATCTATAGGTAAATTTTAGTACCAAGAGCTTTCATTTTCAAATCCTAGAAGAAGAAAAACTAGAGCATCTTCATCACCAATTAGGAGTACAACAATATCAAATACACCTACAAGATCCATCTCTACTCCTCCTATTGTTAGATCCTAGCCTAGGTTGCCATATGCTTATATAAATAGACCATTATTACATATTGCATAGCCTAGAGCTCATGATTTTTCCACCTTTAATGGTGGAAGTCCTCTCCTATTAAATCAAAGACATGATATACCAATATTAGACCTCAAAAGCATACCTAAATTTACTGGTGAAACCTTTATCTCTCCTTTAGAATACATTCAAGAAGTTTTGAATGTTTGCAATATACATGGTATTATAGAAGATGATGTTGTTGTTAGGCTTCTAGCTTCATCCTTAAAAGGAAAGGCCTTGCAATGGTATAGAGGTTTGGCTCATAATGCTATTACTAATTGGGATGGGTTGGGAGCTGGATTATGTGAGCACTTTGAAGATAAAAGTGATCACCTATCATTCTTGGAGTAGTTAACAACTATCAAGAGAGCCCCCATGAATATATGACTGATTTCAATTATAGATTCCAAAAGACATGGGATAGAATACCAGCTGCAATCAAGCCTTCTCTTGGTAATGCATTTTTGTATTACCTCAAAGCCTTTAATAGTGATATTACTACCACCCTACAATCTATAGGAGGAGACACCTTACCTAATTCCTATGAAATTGTTTTTAAGACATAGAATATATTGATACAAGGAGAAAAATTGGCTCCAAGGACTCCTATGCCCTTCTTCCCAAATATTCCTAATCATAAACCTTCAATAGCTCCTATCCCTACTACTTCTACATGTCAACCTCTTGATATAGCTCCAATAGCTTCTACATCTTCCAATGAGGTAGATAAGACCGAGGCCAACATGCAAATAATGATGCAAAAAATTAGACAAGAAGCTGGAAGATCAAAGTTCTAATCTAGAAAAGAAGCTGTAAGACAAAAGTTCTAATCTAGGAAGGAAGCTAGAGGACAATCTCTTAGTGGTCCAAAAAATGGGTAACAAGATGGTGACTATGGAAAGGCAACAAGTTCAAAATTTTAGGCCTCCCCAACCTTCTTCTCAAAACCCTACTTATAATAGGCCTATTAGCAATACCACTGCAACAAATGCAACCTCAAATTTAGTGAGAGCATTGGTTTCCCAAAATAATTTTGCTAAAGGGTAGGAATTTTTTCCCTCTTGTAGATATTCATGTAGTTGTTGCATGTGCTAAAAGGTAGAATCATTCCTAGCATTGACCACACAAGATCCATATGTTGGACAACAACATAATGATCCTTAGTCTACTAATGCTGCCCATTTTCTATAACTAGGGGATTATTCTTTTATGAAATATCAACTGGAAGAACATTATAATGTAAACTAGGATTCCATTGCTCACAATACTAGGAGCAAGAGAAGAGGCATTGAAAATGCTATACCTTCCCCACTAATTAGGCCTAAACTTCAAACATGATGCCTCACATACAAGTAGTAAATGATCAATAAAATACCTTTCAAAAACAAAGGAAAAATAATAATAGAAAAGATGTGAGTGATTCTTAGGTTGTTCCATCTCAACCTCCTACAAATGTAGCTCCCAAAGTTTCTACCAGAGCACATAATGCATCATTCAATGTTGTAGATCAGATGAAGAAGATGAACGTAAAATTTTCTATGTGGGATGCTATTACTAATATACCAATGCATAAGAGGTTACTGCAACAAGAATTGAAGAGTATTGAACCAAAGGATTAACCATCAAGAGAAGAAAGTGCCATAAGTCTAATACAACTAGCAAGGGAGGTAGAAACAAGTAATAACATTAGACCTCCTCCATTTTACATTTCTCTAATTATAAGAGATAAGCCAATCCACAATTGCATGATTGATTCAAGGGCTAAAAGTTTAGTGATACCTAGGTCTATTGTTAATGCTTTAGAAATGAAATATGAGCCTATTGTTAGGGATGTATTATAGCTGGATGGTAGTACTATCAAAACTATAGGAATCCTAGAAATTGTGAAATGGCACTACATGCATGCCCTAGTTGTACTATAGTCCAAGATATATCAATTGCTGAAATCAAGCCACACTTTGCTGTCTATCATTCAAGAGATTTTACTACCCAAATAGGTGGCTATATGTCTTCTAATTGGTCATACATGTTTTTTAGAACAAGATATGGAGACAAGGCTTCAATAAAAGTAGAGCCTTTATCCCTCCATCACACCAAGTCCTATACCCCCAGCCCTATAAATATGAATTGCACCATCTATGTAGAAGAAGAAAGAGACATAGTAAATGAGCCTGCTACCTCTCTAGCAAAGATACCTAATTTTCTCTTAAATGAATGGTCTAATGCATACCAATTTGATCCTATATCAAAAACCATGGAGACAAGCCTTTGTACATATTATATATCAAAAAAAGATGATCTTGTCCATAGCCTTATGAAAACCAATGAAGATATGAGTGGGATATGGAGCATGTACTTTGATGGATCAAGAAATAAAAATGGATCAGGGGCAAGTGCAATGCTGATTTCTCCTGCACCAGAAAGGTACCACTTTTCCTTTAGGCTCCAATTTAGTTGTACTAATAATGTAGCCAAGTATGAATCCTTGATTTAGGGTTTCCTACTTAATCAAAAAAGAGGAATTTGAGCCTTAAGTGTATATGGAGATAGTGAGTTGGTGGTTAACCAAGTGAGAAATTAGAATATCACTGAAAATGGTTTGCTCAAGTCCTATAAACATAGAGTATGGGATTTTCTTGAAAGTTTCAATGCATTTAATATTCAAAGCATCCCTAGAAAAGAAAATAGATATGTTGATAGACTTGTAGAAATGGGTGCATCTTATGATGTGCCAAAGAACCTTGAAGCTAAAAAGAAGTAGTAGATTAAGGTGATGATTACTGTCCCAAACAACAACACCAATTAGCAAGTGTTTGAATATGATGAAAAAATTATAAGCTTCTTGTCGAATAAATCAGAGTTTATAGATAGGAATTAGTCAAGACTACAAGATTGGTATGATGATTAGATCATTAATATCAATTCCAAAAAGTGTGCTAAGGGTCTTATTACTTAGAGAGTGTCTTTAATCCTAATGACCAAGAAAGAGATAGAGGCATGAACCTTGCTACAAGCAAGCATGATCACACACCAGTCATAGTTGCTGATGGAAAATGCTTAAACATGGGAATGGTATGTTCTAAAATTGAGAAAAAAAGTTTTATTCATCTGTGTCAAGAATTTAATGATGTATTTTCTTGGACGTATGGTGATTTGGAGGGTTTTGACCCAAGTTTATTTCTACATACCATAGATTTAATTGATAATTTTAAACTAGTAAGACAAAGATAGAGGCCAGTGAATTCTAAAATTGAACCCTTGATGAGAAAGGAGCTATCCAAATTGATTGAGGCTAATATAATTTTTTCCTATGAAGCACTCATCATGGGTAGCAAACCTTGTCCCTATTAGGAAAAAGAATGAAAAAATTATACTGTATTTGGACTTTGGGGATCTTATCCAAGCTTCCCTTAAGGATCATCATCCCCTCCCTTCTATGGAACAAATATTATCTAAGGTCAGAAGTTCTGAGAGGTTCTCATTTCTTGATGGATTCTCTAGTTATAACCAAGTGCTAGTCAAAGAACCTGATAGATACAAGACTGCATTCACCACAAAGTGGGGCACCTATGATTATAGTAAAATGCCCTTTGGATTAACTAATTCAAATGCCACTTTTCAGAAGGCAATGGAGACGACCTTCAAGAGTATGATTGAAATTTTTTACTAGTCTATCTTGATGATATTACAGTATACTCTAGGAGCATGATAGATCATTTTGGCCATCTCAAACAAGTGTTTATAAAATGTAGAGAGTTTGGTGTGTCCTTAAATCCAAGCAAGTGTGTATTTTCCACTAATAAAGGAAAATTGTTAGGACACATTGTATCTAAAGATTTTTTAACCATTGATCTAGAGAGAACAAAGGTAGTACTTTCTCACTCTCTTCCTAAACATAAGAAAGGGATACAAAGTTTTCTTGGTAGGATAAATTTTGTGAGAAGATTTATTTATTCCTAATCTTGCTACCATGGTGAAGCCACTTACAGCTATGCTCAAGAAGAATATGGTCTTTGCATGGACCAAGGAAGAGAAAGAAATTTTTGAAGAGATTAAGGTAGCCATAGCCTCAACCCCCACTCTCATTAATCCAAATTTTGAAAAGGATTTCATTCTTTATAGCTTAGGTGGTGGGTCAAACATTCCTACTATTTTGACTTAAGCAAATGATAAGAATGAAGAACAACCCATAGCCTTCTTTAGTGGAGGGCGTAAAGAGTATTAAGACAAATACAACTATGTGGAGAAGCTAGCCCTCATAGTTATAAGAGCTTTGAAGAAATTAAGACACCTTCTATCATAAACCAAGATCCATTTTCTTGTACCTCATGCAAGTGTGAAGGACTTTCTTTTGATTAGAGACATTAGCTTGAAGAGAGATGGATTGTTTACTAAGGTGATGAAGTATGATGTTGACATCTAGATCACCAAGTTGGTAAGAGGGAAAGGATTGTGGAAATGAATGATCTCATCTCAGGAATCAGATGAGGAATTTGTTGTGATACTAACAGAATAACAAGAAGCAAGAAATGGAAATTAGGGTACTTGGATGGATGATATGATGAATTTCTTGTCAAGCAATAGATATCCTCAAGGATTGGATAGAACTAAAAGAAGATGGTACAGGTTTTAGTCTATTCCTTATGTTGTAGTTGATGGTATCCTTTTCAAGTAGAATTTCAATGGAGCCCTATTGAGGTGCATTGATATAGACCAAGTTGAAAGAATAATCAAACAGCTCCATGATGGTCCTGATGGTGGCCATTTTTCAAGAAGAACAACTTCCATGAAGATAATGAGAGCTAGTTATTATTGGCCATCCTTGTTCCATATTTTCATAGACATGTGAGAAGGTGTGAAAATTGTGCTTTCTTTTCTAGTAAATAAAAACTTGCAGCTTTTCTTGTCCACCCTATTCAAGTTGATCACTCTTTTGCTCAATGGGGATTAGATTTCATAGGACCATCAATATTCCTTCTAGCTATGGTCATAAATGGATTCTAGCTACTATAGATTACTTCACTAAATGGACAAAGGCAATTGTGTTGAAGGATGCTACAAAACCTTCAGCTATCGAATTCCTTGATGGAATTGTAAACAAGTTTGGTGCCCCTTCAACCATTATTTTAGATAATTCAAAATATTTTTTTGGAGCTCAGATTTGTGCATGGGTAGTTGATCATAATATCTACTTGAGCACATCCTCCAACTACTATCCTATGAGAAATGGATTAACTAAGTCATCCAACAAATATCTAATTAGTCTTATGAAAAGGATTATAGAAGATAACCAGCAATGTTGGCATTAAGTGTTAAAAAAAACACTATGGGCTATAGGATAACACCAAAGAGAGCCATAGGAAATTACCCTTTCACATTGGTATATTGTAGAGAAGCTAGGCTTCCTATTTCATTGGAATTTTATAGTCTTGAACTAGCCCATCAATTGGAATTGAATGAAGATGATTCTATGTCTATAAGAATAGTAGAACTGATGGAGTTAGAGGAAAAAAGAAATTAGGCCATGTAGACCTTGGGAGAATATCAGCAACAGGTGAAGAAGTCCTTTTATAGGAAGGCTAAGTTCAAAATTTTCAAAGAGGGTGATCTTGTGCTAAAATGGGAAGTTCAAAAAGAAAAACTAGGGAGGCATTCAAAATTTGATGTACTATGGAGTGGTCCCTATGTGGTTATGAGTTGCAAGTAGGCCAATGCTTTCCAGTTAAGCAAGCCTAACGGTGAAATTTTGCCTATCATAGTCAATGAGATCTATCTCAAACCATGCTTCTGATGAAGGTTAAATTTTCCATGTACATAAGTAGTTTAGTCCTCTTTTTGTTTGTTCCTACTTTCCAAGAAGTGCAAGAGCACATTTTATCCTTTTTCTAGAGTTTTCTAGAGCTTTTCAAAGCTCCCTAGAGGGTTTTTTTTCTTTTCTAGTAGATTTTTTTTATTGGTTGTAGACGGGATAACATGTAAATTCTTCGTAGTCACTCTATGCCCAATGGATTACTTGATGCCACTAGTCTATCCTGAGTAGGAACGCATCCCCTTTGGGTCACCAATAATGTTGGCCATTTTTGCCCCTATTCAGCCCATCATTGATAACTTATTAGAGTGATCTTCAATGGTTGGATTCTTTGATATGGGTTAATTTCTTTTTGGTTGTGTTAACATCTCGTGTTAACTCGGGTCCTTCATATGTCGAGCAAGCTCAATTTCTTCATCTACTCCATGTGTTGAGTTGGCTTATATTTCCTTCATGTGCTAAGTTACATGTTAATACACATTTTCTATTGAGGTTAACATTTTTGCATTAATCATTTTTGTCATTTCAAAGAGTAACTTTTCTACTCTTTCAAAAATTGCAAAATTGTATGCTACCTCTTTGACAATGTATTGGGAAATGTTTTGGAAAATGAATTAGTACCAAGTGGTGGGATAGTTCCTTTAGTGTATTTTGCTCACTATCAGATTAAAAATCATCTATGGTCATTGCTATGTCCCTATGTAAAGTTCCAAGATAGTTATTTCATGCGAGATAGTGAGCACTTGTCATGTGGCAGGTGGGCCCTTTCCTTTTATGGGTCATGATGTGGTGGATCTCTATCTTGCTAGGCCCCTTTGGATCTAATGGATCTTGTGTTTTTGAACCCTTCCCTATGCCATATTCAAAAGAAGATCTACATCAATGGCTCATAAATTTTTTGGGCAAATCAAAGTTTTTTCCACATGGTAAATTCTATGATTTTTGTGGTAGGTTAACTTTCGTGTTATCCCATCCCATGTTTTCTTTGATAGTAGCATGAATGGATTTTTTGTGGCCATGAAATGTCACTAGGATTATTCATTTAATGTAAAAGTGATTCTTTGGGCTTCGTAACACAAATGGTGATTCCCCTCCATATCTATTTGATGGTTTGCAAATAATGATGATCTTTTTTACCACCAAATTCTTTCTTTGGCCTTTCCTATCACTTCACTTCAACAAGTTCCTAGGGTTCCTAGGACCCCTAAGGGTCTATCAATTGTTGGAATGGGTCAAAAGTGGTCATAGGTTATTCAATGCATTTCATGGCAACATATGTCCCTAAGGGTCTTAGGACACCTCGAGAAATATTTCATTTGTTGAAATGGATCAAATGGGGTCATAGGATAACCTATTACCCCTTTCCATGCAATTCATGCTAACATATGTCCCTAGGGGTCTTAGGACACCTCGAGAAATATTTCATTTGTTGAAATGGGTCAAATGGGGTCATAGGATAACCTATTACCCCTTTCCATGCAATTCATGCTAACATATGTCCCTAGGGGTCCTAGGACCCCTAATGACCTATTTCATCTATTGGAATTAGTCAAAAGGGGTCATAGGATAACATATGACTGCTTTTAATGCATTTCATGACAACAAATGTCCCTAGGGGACCCCTAGGGACCTATTTCATTTGATCAAATGGGTAAAAATGGTTAGAAAGAGGTCATAGGATAACCTATGACCCCTATCAACACATTTTTTTGAATGGGTCGAAAAGAGTAATAGGATAATCTATGACCCTTTCAAATTCAATGAATGAAAACATATGTCTCTAGGGGTCCTAGGACAACTAGGGACCTATTCCATTTATTTGAATAGGTCAAAAGGGGTCATAGGATAACCTATGTCCCTGTTGTCATAGGTTAACCTATAACCCCTTTTGATGCATTTGATGACAACATATATCCCTAGGAACCTATTTCATTTATCTAAATGTGTTGAAAGGGGTCATAGGATAATCAATGACACCTTTTGATGCATTTCATGATAACATATGTCCCTAAGGGTCCTAGGACTCGTAGGGACCTATTTAATTCATTCGAATGGGTCAAAAGGGGTCATAGGATATATTATAACCCCTTTCAATATATTACACAACAAAAAAATCCCTAGAGGTCTTATGACCCCTAGTGACCTATTTCATTTGTTCAAATGTATTGAAAGGGATCATAGGATAACATATGACACTTTTCAATGTATTTCATGAAAACATATGTCCCTAGGGTTCCTATGACCCCTAGGTGTTGAATACGTCTAATTAATTATGTATTTTCTTTGATATTACACAAAATGTCATATCATTGCCAATTAGTTTATGTCGAGCTCACTTAGGCATTGAAGACAATTTTCTGTGTCTACTAAGCATTCTATCATTTTCCTAGTTTATAAAATAGTATCTACTAAGTTCAGTTGGGTGTCAAAAGAAAGTTTGCAAAAGTTGAGTGTTAATTGAGCTCAATTGGTTAATGAAGGAAATGTTAGATGGAACTAGTATTAACTGAGCTCACTCAGTTACCAAAGGAACTTTGTGAATATGTAGTATTAACTGAGTTCACTTGGTTAATAAAGGAAAATCATTTTTGAGTTAGTGCCTACTAGGAAGGGTTAGCTAATGAATGATTTTCTTGTTTTGGCATATTGAGTTGAATTGAATTTTCTATTGGTTCTAGCCAACTAAGGAGATGAATATTAATTATTCTAAGTTATATTCTATCTAACTTGACAATATGAAAGCTATAAATATAAGGTCAAGTTAAGAATTATAAAGAAGAATGTATGGAAGATAATTGAGGATTTAATGATGCTAAGAGGAAGTGAATCAAAAGGATAAGAAGAATATTCTTGTGAAGCTAAAAAGATACATTCAATCAAGAAGGATCAAGTATACATGCCAGAATTGAGATCTATAATAAAAAATTTAATTATATCCAAATTCAGGTCATCTCATTATTAATCTTTAACCATCATAACAGTGATCTAAATCTCTTAACAGAGTTGGCTTAACAACTATTTCTAAATCCTCTAACAAGGTGACATTTCTAATGAATTGTCCAAAGACCTCTAAAAAGGTCACTCATAATAGGGCAATTAAATCCTTTAATGGGGACATACCTAACAGTGTATTTTGTAAACTTTAACAAGGGTGGCTCCTAAGAAAGCCAACTTCAAAAGTGTGAAAATTAGTAACTAGTTGCAATTGGTGCTTTTTCCCTATTTGGGTTTCCACATTAAAACTTGGTGTCAAATATGTTCATGTTATTTCTCTTAAATGTGTTTGCAACTAAGTTAAAATAATATTAATCATGGATAATATCTTAAACATTTTCATGTTATACATTTAGCAAGCTATTTCATTGTTTATTGAGTTATAATATTGTTTTGCATGTTTATCAAGAATCAATAGATTTATGTTTTCACAGAGTTTTTTTTTACTAAAATATAAGGGATTTGTGATTTATTTTTTTGGTAACTAATTTACCCCTCCCCTCTCAATTACTCCTCTTATATTTCCAACAATCGATATTAGAGCTCTTTCTACTTGTAGAGAAGGTTTCAAGGGCCTAAGTTAAATATCAGGATGTCTTGAAGAAAAGAGATTCCTAAGTTGAACCGTTACAACTTTGTAGTATGCAAAGGACTTATGAGTTTACATATGGTAACTATTTGTGATTCAAGGTGTAATTATCTTGATAATGAAAACAAGTCTCCTATTGGTACATTATCTATTGAAGATATTGTTGAAAAAAATCATAACATCATGATGATTGACATTACTTCTACTCTTAATTATATTGAATTTGATAAAGTCAAAAGTTATACAAAAACTTATGATATGTGGATCAAACTAAAACATATTTATGGAGGAGATGATAATATAAGAAGAGCTAAAGTTGAATGTCTTAGAGGGAAATTTGATTATATGAAGACAAGAGAAGATGCAAATATTGCAAAAAATGTTGAGACAATCAAGGCAAGTGTGAGCACAATCAAAGCATCCGGAGGAGACATTGATCACAAAATAGTTGTAAGCAAGGTACCCAGAACCATTCTTCCTCTCTATGCAATTAGAGTGTATTTTATTCAAGAGATGTGATGTGATCCAAATAGAAAAATAACTTTGGATGCTCTAGTTGGAAAACTGATAACTTTGAGTTGGATAACTTTGATAACTATGTGCCTAGTTCCAAAGGTATTGAGTATGTGTTTGAAGCCAAGCTTTCACTCAAGAAAAGAGGTAAGAAATCAAAGACCAATGAATTAGGAAGTGAAGAAGAAGAAGAAGAAAGTTATGATAGTGATCTTGAAGTTGTTGAAGCCCTACATGCTAGGAAATATTCCAAAATTAGAGGAAAGTATAAAGATAAGATTCGTCTAATCTACTTTTCTCATGAAGACGATGTCACATTGCTGAAAGACACCCAAAAAGGAAAACAAAGATGAAACAAAAAGAAATAAGTAAAAAGGAAAATTTGTTTTTGAAAACTACAAGGACTGCAAGGAAAAAGGTAAGAAATCTTGTTTTATGTCTAAAGATTCTAATAATAATGAAGATGAGATGGTATATATTACTGTAAAAGATGAATCTAATGATGAAGGAAATAAAATAAAACTTATCTCTCATATTAGAAAAAATAACACATGGATGATTGATAGTGGCTTCTCAGATAATATTAATAGAGATAAAACAAATTTTAAGCACATGGAACATTATGATGTTGGTAGTGTGAGATTTGAAAATAATGAACCTTGTTGCATAAAAGGAAATGATGTATCTCATTAAATAATGAACTTAGATGTGACAATTCTTATTAGGTTGATGGACTAAAATATAATCTACTAAGTGTACAATAGTTGAATAACATTGGATTCAAGGTAGAATTTATAAATGGGAAGACCAAATTGTTGGATGGAAAAGGAAATTTGGTTGGATCTGGAAAGCAAACAAAAGGCAATATATTCTACCTAGATCTAAGTAAAATGTAATGTTTTTTTGCTCAAGTAGAAGAAAGTTGGTTATGGAAAAAAAGATTATGTCATGTCAAATTTGATAATCTAGTTAAAATAAGAAAAAATAGAAGAGTAGGAAGTATTCCTAGCTTGAGGAAACCTGATATGGGTCTATGCAAAAGTTGTCAAATTGGTAAGATGGGAAAGGCTAGTTTCAAAAGCAAGAACTATCATTTTGAAGAAGTCTTAGAGCTTGTGCATACATAATTATGTGGACCTATTGGAATAGAGAGTTATAGTGGAGATAATTTTTTCATTCTTTTTGTTGATGAGTATTCTAGAATGATGAGTATAATGTATCTAAAAGAAAAATCAGAAGCTTTTCAAAAATTCAAGTGGTATTTGGTAACAGCAGAAAAGGAAATTGGAAAGAAGCTAATTTTTTTGAGATCAGATAGAGGTGGTAAATTCATCTCCAATGAATTCAATCAATTTTACATTGGAAAATGAAATAAAAGACAAGTGTCAACCCCTAGCACATCTTAGCAGAATGGTATACCTAAAAGAAGGAATAGGCCCATCATGGATTGTGCAAGAATATTGATGATAGAAAAGAACATTGCAATCAAATATTGGAACAAAGAAATCAGCACTACTGTACATACGTTGAACAAAGTACAACTAAAGAAAGACTCAAATCAAACTCCTGAAGAACTATGATATGGCTACAAACCTAATGTAAGTTATGTGAAAGTATTTGGTAGTAAATGTTATATCTTGAAAGAATCTAGTAAAGGTAAATTTGATGTCAAAGGTGATGAAGACATATTCCTAAGATGCTCTACAAAAGTAAAGCACACAAATTTTTGAATTTGTCTACTCATAAAATCATAGAAAATGCACATGTGAGAATTGACGAGTTTGTAGAAAAGAGTGAAGAAGAAAGCAAAAAAGATCCTAAGGATTACATAAGATTTGTTTTCTATGAACTTGATACCCTTCCAAATCTATCTAGTAGATAGGAGGCTTCACCTCTCAAGTCCCCAAAATTTCCAATAGCTACTGAGTTGCAATCAGTGCAACCTGAGTCATACTCTGAAGGACCCAAGTCACAATCAAAATCTATTGAGCTACTATAAGAGAAAATCAAGTATGATAGACCTAAGTCACAAAGAGTGAGACCGAAGCTTAATAATAAAGATCATGATGAAATCAGTGAAAATAACTCAAAATCTAAAGTACCTATGCTATCAAGATATGTCAAAAGGCATCATGCACATGGCCAGATCATTGGATACAAATTAGATGGTTCAATGAAAAGAAACATGTTTACTTGCTGAATTTGAACCTAGAAATGTTAGAGATGCTTTTGATAATGAAACCTAGATTAAAGAAATGAATAAAGAAATAGACCAAATAGAGAAGAAAAAAACTTGGACTCTTGCTCCTAGACCCAAGGATTGAAATATAAAGGTACATGTTTACCTATTTACCTATTTACCTACTGAATTTGAACCTAGAAATGTTAAAGATGTTTTTGATAATGAAACCTACATGTTTCATTATCAAAAGGTACATGTTTACCTATTGAAAGGTACATGTTTACCTACTGAATTTGAACCTAGAAATGTTAAAGATGCTTTTGATAATGAAACCTAGATTAAAACAATGAATAAAGAAATAGAACAAATAGAGAAGAAAAAAACTTGGACTCTTGCTCCTAGACCCAAGGATAAAAATATAGTTGGCACAAAGAGGGTATTTAGAAACAAGCTAAATGAAGATGGAGAAGTTTCTAGAAACAAAGCAAGGTTAGTTTGTAAAGGTTATTCTCAAGATAAAGGTATTGATTATGGTAAAACTTTTGCTTCTATTGCAAGATTCAAAGGTTTTAGAACTTTACTAGCATACGCAATTGACAAAGGGTTTAAATTTCATCAAATGGATGTAAAATTTGCATTCTTGACTGGAATTATTGATGAAGAAGTCTACATAGAACAACATGAAGGTTTTGTAGATCTTACCAAAAGGGATATGGTCCACAAATTACACAATGAATTATATGATCTCAAGAAAGCTCCTAAAGCTTGGTATGAAAGACTTCATAAATACTTGATATGTAGATTGGTTTTCAAAGAACAAATGATAATAGTAGTCTATATATCAAAGAAGGACCAGAAAATAAGATTGTGTTGGAAAAAATATTAATGGATGATACTTTATTGACAGAAAATGATGACTTTTTCAAGGCATTTTTAGAAGAAATGAGTAAAGAATTTGAAGTGTCTATGTTTGGATAAATAAAATTCTTTGTTGGGTTGTAGATCTAGCAGAAGAAAGATGGTAGCTACATCACTCAATCTAAATATATCAAGGACATTCTAAAGAAATTTGGAATGGAAAAATCAAGACTATTTGGAACCCCTATGTCAACTAGACATAAGGTTTTCAAAGGTGGTGATTCCGGAGAGGTAGATCAGACCACATATAGATCAATGATTGGAAAATTGTAGTATATAATGCATACAAGGTCTGATATTGCCTTAGTAGTCGATATAGTGGCAATATTCTTAGCAAATCCTAAATAAAATCACATGAGTGAAATCAAAAGAATCATGAGATATCTAAAAAGCACTAAAGAATATGGTTTATGGTACAAAATAGGAGAGAATTTGGACTTAAAAGTATTCATAGATGTTGACTAGGTAGGAAGCATTGATGACAAAAAAAACACTAGTGGTGGAGCATTCCTTCTTAATAAAAGACTAGTATCTTTGATAAGTAAGAAAAATAATTGAATGTCTTAGTCCATAATAGAGGTAGAATATGTGGCAGCAATAGTTAGTTGTTCTAATATTGTTTGGTTCAAACAACTATTGGGAGGTATGAAGGTAGAGAGCAAGGATCTAGTGGTTATATATTGTGATAACACAAGTGCAATTAATATATCAAAGACTCCAGTGATGCATACCAAGAAAAAACACATTGCTATAAAATATCATTTTTTCAGAGAATTGGTACAAGATAAAGAATTTAGATTGAAATATGTAAATACAAAAGAAAAAAATTATAGATATATTCACCAAGCCATTACCTAAGGATGGATTTTTATATCTAAGAGGTAAGCTAGGGGTATTCCCCAATTAGAAGCTTACTAAATGAAGTTTAGTGATGCCTCAACTAGACCATGTTGAAGATTAATTAGTTGGTGAAGTTTCAACAAGTGAATATTGTAAATGAATCAATACTTATTGTCCTTGGAATGAGATGTCAAAGAGAGAGAAGTTTGTTGTCACATTATTTGACACCTCTTGCTCTCTTTTCCTGATGATGGATCACAGAGTGTGATTCGAAACGTTGATGAAAAATCTCTACACAATCTATTCCAGAAACTTAGCATTATAAATCATGGATTGTGGAAATCTGATTGCATTAAGAGAAAGAGATGTCAACAAGGGAGAATGAACTTGGTTTGATATCAAAGGTAGAGCTTTCTATCAGAAGAAGTTGTAGCAAACATAAGTTTTCTAATAGAGGGAGAAACTTAAGGCACAAAGAGTTCACACTGATAAAGGGAGTTCTCATGGATGAGAATTTGAATAAAACTAAGGATATGTTCCTTACTTTATTTTTTCTCTAAAATTTTTATTGCATTATGACATGTTGTGAAGAGGGAGATTATTGAATACAATTGATTAATTGTGTATTATCTTTGATGTTACACAAAATGTCATATCATTGCCAGTCAATGTATGTTGAACTCACTTAAGCATTGAAGACAGTTTTCTATGTCTACCAAGCATTTTAATATTTTTCTAATTCAAAAAATACCATCTACCAAGTTCACTCGAGTATTAAAGGAAGGTTTGCAAAAGTTGAGTGTTAACTGAGCTCACTTGACCAATGAAAAAAATGTTGGATGGAACTAGTGTTAATAGAGCACACTTAGTTACCAAAGGAACTTTGCAAATATGTAGTGTTAACCAAGTTCACTTTGTTAACATAGGAAAATAATTTTTTAAGTTAGTGTCTACCAAATAGGGTCGACTAACAAAGGATTTTTTTTGTTTTGGCATATTGAGTTCAATTGAATTGTCTATTGGTTCTAGCTGATTAAGGAGATTAATATTAAGTATTCTAAGTTATATTCTAGCCAACTTGACAATATGAAAGATATAAATATAAGGTCAAGTTAACGATAAAAAGAAGAATTCATGGAAGATAATTGAAGATTTAATGATGCTAAGAGGAAGTGAATCAGAAGGATAAGTAGAATATCCTTGTCAACTTAGAAAGATACATTTGATCAAGAAGGATCAAGTATACAAGCCAAAATTGAGATATGTAATTAGCAGTTTAGTTGCATCCAAAATTGGGTCATCTCATTGTTACTCTCTAATCATTGAGTAGTGATCTAAATCTCTTAATAGAGTTGGCTTAACAACTATTTGTAAATCCTCTAGCAAGGTGACATTTCTATTGAATTGTCTAAAGACCTCTAAAAAGGAAACTTCTAACATGGTGATTAAATCCTCTAATAGGATCACACCTGACAAGGTTGGCTCCTAATGGGGCTCACTTCAAAAGAGTGAAAATTAGTAACGAGTTGTAATTGGTGGTTTTTCCAAAATTGGGTTTCCACATTAAAACTTGGTGTCAAATGTTTTCATGTTATTTCTCTTATGTGTTTGCAACTAAGTTAAAGTAATATTAATCATAGATAATATCTTAAATATTTTCATGTTATGCATTTACCAAGGTATTTCAATGTTTGCCAAGTTACAACATTTTTTTTAATGTTTATCGAGCATCAAAAGAGTTAAGTTTTAATAGAGTTGTTTTGTATTGACATCTAAGTGATTTGGAATTTATTTTAGTGGTAACTAATTCACCCCTCCCCTCTTAGTTACTCTTATATTTTTGACACTAGGGACCTTTTTCATTTGTTCAGATGGGTCAAAATGGGTGATAGGATAAACTATGACCCCTTTCAACACATTTCATGACAACATATGTCCCTAGGGATCCTAGAACCCCTAAGGACCTATTTTGTTTGTTTGAATGGGTCAAAAGGGGTCATAGGATAAACAATGACCCCTTTTGATGCATTTCATGACAACTTATGTTCCTAGGGGTCTTAGGACCTAAGACCCCTAGGGGCTTATTTCATTTTTTCAAATGGGATGAAAGGAGTCATAGGTTATGATCCCTAGGGACCTATGTTTGAATGGGATGAAAAAGGTTCATAGGATAACCTATGACCCCTTTCAATGCATTTCATGACAACATATGTCCCTAGGGCTCGTAGGACCCCTATGGACCTATTTAATTTATTCAAATTAGACAAAAGGAGTTATAGGATATACTATGACCCCTTTGATGCATTTCAAGGCAACATATGTCCTTAGGTGTCCTAGGACCCCTAAGGACCTATTTCATTTGTTTGAATGGTTTGAAAGGGGTCCTAAGATAATCTATGATCCCTTTCAATGCATTTTATGACAACAAATGTCCCTAGGGGTCCTAGGACCCCTAAGGACTTATTTCATTTGTTTGAATGGGTTGAAAGGGGTCATAGGATAAACTATGATCCCTTTTGAATCATTTTATGACAAAAAATGTCCCTAGGGGTCCTAGGACCCCTAAGGACCTATTTCTTTTGTTTGAATGGGTTGAAAGGGGTCATAGGATAACTCAAGACCATATTGTACCCATTTCATTGTGACATGTGTCCCTAGGTGTTGTATGATCCCTAGGAACATAGGTTAATCAATGCTATGGGTTGAATGGGGTAATAGGCTAGAGCATGATCCCATTCGACACATTGCATTGATTACCCTAGCTTATGCCTTGATTGCTATATAATAATAATAAATGACTATATGTTAAATATAATAATACTATATTACTCGATTATATAATCATAAGAACAAAATCATATATATCACTATACTATATTTAATAATAATAATAATATAATAATATATAATAATACACAATTGTTGTTGATTTGCCACACTTGCCAAATTGATTTCCCTCCTAAATTTGTGCGATGAAATTTTGAAAAAAAAAATTGCCACCGAATTTCGTGTACCCAATTTGAGATCGGCTACCTAATTGGGCTTGGTATTTACCAAATCTCTTTGGTCAACTCAAAAAATGTGTTTGAGACATGTTTGAGTGATATTTAGACTTCAAGCAACCATCTAACAATATTTTTTTCATCAAAATTCAATGAAATGAAAAGGTTTGTTTATAAAACTCTCAAGATTCTATTGATATAATTGCTATCAAATTTTGAGTTCAATAAGTATTTATTAGTTAATTTTTAATTAATAATATTTGTAAACTATTGATTGACATACTGACTGAAAAATAGTTTTAACTTTCAAATAGTATAACATTTTTGAAATCCAAACATGTTATAAAGTTTTCAATTAGTTAAGGTGGTTAAACAGGGGAGTATTTTTATTTTGAAAAAGTTGTAGTAGAAACCTGATAATTAATTATTTATTTGGAATTAAAATACAAAAAAATATGAGTCACATCTAGGCATGAGTCTAATTTTTATAGTTATAATTATTTTTAAAAATATTATCATTTGATTTTGATTAAGGTGGTAAGACATACACCTAATTTTTATTTTTGCCCTAACATTTTTGTAGTATTGCATTAAAATTCAAAATTTTGATAAATCAAATAATTTTTTGTCTAGATAAGGCCTAGTAGTTTAGAAACTATCTTCAATTTCTTATAGATTCTGTTCTTACAAATTTTTGATATAAATCCCATAAATACTTTGAAATTATATGTCAAGTTAACATAACACTGATTTGCTAGTTTTGCACTACCACTTAAAGCCATAGTTTGGTTGACCATGATTTTGCACCTACCCAGCTTTGATTTGCAAGGGTAAAAATATTGCTACCAAAAGACATGTAGGAAACCTTGGTGATGCTCTGGATTGAGGTGACTATGAACATTATAGTGACTCTATGGACAAACCAATGGTGTCACTGGGTTCACCCACCCACAAGAGCTAATGGACTTGAATAAATGATATTGTGATTAATGGTTCCAAAGTTGTACAATTGTGTACCAATTCAATAAGGAACACTGTGAATTTTGGCATGGACCAAAATCACTGCACCAATTTCAAGTGAAAGTGATTCTCCTACAATTGAGTGAGGTTATTATAGAAATTGATATCACAATCTTGTAGCTTCTAACAATTTTTTGACAGGAATTACGAGCTCTGAGTTAAAAGCATTAGAAGATTAC
Source organism: Cupressus sempervirens (assembly GCA_028749045.1). NCBI lineage: Eukaryota > Viridiplantae > Streptophyta > Pinopsida > Cupressales > Cupressaceae > Cupressus > Cupressus sempervirens. The sequence continues at coordinate 221,559,284 of CM053791.1, forward strand.
TTCCCAAACATGCTTAGGACATCTTGGAGATGCTCCAGATTAGGGTACTTTTGAATATTCTAGTGACTCCATGAATGAAAAAGTGTTTTCATTGGGGTTCATTTGACTATCTGGAGCTAATAATATCAATGAAACAATGCCATGATGAAGGGTTTATAAACTCCATAGTTTTGCACCAATTTACTAAGGAACACTACAAGTTTTGGCATCAATCAAAATCACTATGATAATTTCAAAAGAAATTGGACCTCCCAAAACTAAGAGAGGTCATTGTAGACATTGATATCATGGTCCTATATCATCTAGTAGTTCATCAATTGACATTATGAGATTTGAATTACAAGCATTGGAATATTACTTCTAAAACATTCTTATGAAACCTTGGAGATGATCCAAATTAGGGCACCCATGAATGTTCTATTGACTCCATGGAGGAAAATATGGTGTTTCTAGGGTTCAACCAATCATATAGATCTAAGAAAACTAACAAAATGATATCACAATGAATGGTTTAAAAGTTTTGCAGTGGTGAACCAATTCAATAAGGAACACTAAGAGTTTTGGCATTGAACGAGATTGGTGTGCCAATTTTAAAAATAATGAATCTCGCAAAACTAAGAGAGGGGTAAAAGCATAGATCTGTGTCACCGTTTGTGATACAAAACCCTGTTTTGGTCAAATCTCATTTCTCTATCAAAACTCTTTTTTTTTCAAAAACTAAAAATACCCTTTTATAGATCTCAGATTCAATATCATCATTATATAAATTTTTGAGTGTTTTGATTAGTTATAATATGTTATAATTTCAAAATATTATAAGTCGATATTTTAACATTTTAGAAGATGCTCTCTCAAAAAATAAAAAAAAATAGTAAATCATATCAAAAAAAAAAAAAAATTATAGTTATCACTAGAGGAGAGAATCCTCTTCACGAATATGTAATTTTTTTTCAATAAGGTATAGATTTGATAGGGAAGTTTTGACGGGAGGAAAAAACTATTGGATTCTAACAAGGTTGAACTTGATTAATTATATCAAAGAAAATATACATCAAAAATAATTATTTATTTTTTTGTTCACTAGCTATACATGTCATCTATAAAATCTTTTCAAATCAGAACAAAAAAAGATGATTTGCACATACTTGTTTGACGGGAACTACATCCTATATTTTTATAGTTAAAAAATGGACTTCAAAATAAAATAAAATGAATAAATTCTTAGTCAAAAAAATTATAAAAATTATAGGCATAAAATTCATACAATTTTACACATTTCATCAGTTTACATCATCTTCATATTTTAAACACAAATACCATTTTTTGTGTCATTAATGTTGAATTGTCACATTCTGATATCATGTTTCTTTATAAAAGGTGACACAGGTTTGTGCTTTTATCTAGAGGTCATTCTAGACATTGATATCATGGTTCTATAGCATCTTTTTTTTTTTGGATAGGCATCATAAACCTCAAGTAATGAGAACTAGATTATTGATGCCCAAATGTGCTTAGGGAAGCTTAGAGATGCTTGAGATCGAGGTGCTCATGAATGTTCTAGAGACTTTGTGGATGAAACCATAGTGCCACTAGGGTTCACATAGGCATTCAAAGCTAACAACACTAATGAAACAAAAAGGTTCAAAATTTTCATAGTGGTGTGCCAATTCACTAAGGAACACTGCAAGTTTTGGCATCGATTGAGATCACTTTGCCAATTTCAAAAAAAATGGAATCTCTTAGAATTATGAGAGGTTATTGAAGAAATAAATATCATGGTCTTGTAGCATCTAAAAATTCATTGATAAGTGTCACAAGATCTATGTTACAAGAATAATAAGATCATCACCCAAATGTGTTTAGGGCACCTTGGAGACACTCTAGATTAAGGTTCTGGCAAACAGTCTAGTGACTCCATGGAGGAAATAAACATATTACTAAGGTTCATATGGCCATCTAGAGCTAATGTCACTAAAAAAATTATGCCACAAGAAATGGTTCAAAATTTGCATAATGGTGTACAAATTCAACAAGGAATATTGTGAGTTTTGGAATTGATCGAGATTGTTATGCCAATTTCAGATGAAATTAAATCTCCCAAAGCTAAGAGAGCTTATTATAGACATTAATATTATGATCATATAAAATCATAATTTTTTAATAAAAAATCAAAAGATCTGACTTATAATCATTAAAATATTGATACCTAAATGTGCTCACGTCACCTTGGAGATACTCCATATTAGAGTGATCATGAACATTCTAGTGACTCAATGGACACAACAATGGTTTCACTAGAGGAAATCTAGATATCTTGAGCTAATAGCATCGATAAAATGATTCCATGGTGAATGGTTTGAAAGTTATGATCTGATTAGGATCTATGACTATTGTAGAGGAATGCTTAACACAATTACATAAAATTAACTCAAAGCATTGTTTAGTGAATTAACATAAATTAAATGCATAAATGAATAAAGCATATAAAATTTATAAACTGAAAGAAAGAGAGTAGAGAGATAGAGGGAAAAATAAAAATTCATAATGAAGTTCATCCATGGGTTGGACTATGTCTCTAGATCCCTCTCCAATAAGGGGACCAATCTGATTAACTCCAAGAATTAATTACAAGCATTTAGAAGATCATTCCCTTCAAGTATAATAGTATCAAATTATTCTAATGTAGAGGACTAATAACAAAATCCCAATGCATTATCTCCTTCTCATCACCTAAATGGCTTACTAAGGCCTACAACTCCCACTTAAATACATAAAATTAGCCAAAATAGAATAAAAAAAACTATTACAAAAGCAATCCCTACATAATAATCCTCATCTTTTTGTTTATCCCTTAATGAGTTTTGGTTATGATTTCATGTTAAAATAAGGGTTTTGTTTTTAATATTTAAACTTATTTGAATGAGGTTGGTGAAAAACCTATCATTCAAATGGAATGAATGTCAAAATATAATAATAAATGGTAAATGGCATAGTGGTGAGCTTTGATTTTAGAAGGATGGTTGTCTAGCCTCAATCCCCCATTTGGTGACTTTGTTGCATTTAAATAGCACATCCCTCCTTTGTTTGGTAAGGGGTTGTGAGTTTGGATCCCATCAAAAAAATTTTGAAACTGCTTTTCATGATGTCTCTTCATCTTGCTAACATCATGATGATGTCATCAATAATTAATTTTTTCCCTCAAACTTCAAAATGTCATAATTTCTATGTACAGATTTCATTTGTGATGAAATGAATTTCATTGGAAATATCTCAATGAGCTCTTTCATTTGAAATCCATTGTTGATCACTTTTTGAGATGATTATTTTTTCACTTTTTTATGGCCTCTAGTCCTAGTTTGACAAAACTTTGACCAACCATAACTTTTTTTTTTGAAAACTAATTTTTCCCATTCAAGTTGTGTTGGAGTCAAAATTGTGAACACTTTGTAATGATGTTGATTCTTGGAGCATTGGGAACATTTTAATTTTCACTAATTTTTATCCCCTATATCAAGCCTTCCCACTAAAGAGCTTTTGGACTTTTGAAAGTTTGATTAATCAAAAAGTAAGTGAGGGTAAATTCCCCTCACTTTACCAATAGCCATCCATCTTGCCTTACTTGGATGCATTCCCTTCAATCCAATTCAAACATATTCAACTAGTACTCTTCATGAAGTTCTAACATTACTGTCAAGGATGACATCTTCTAGCAAATCTGACAATTACTGTAGTGAAAGATCATCAACGGATGGAACCTAAATGTGAATGCCTTCATCGAAGATCATTAGATGCTCATAAAACTTTAGATTCTCAACATTGACAACTGAGTATACTGCATGTATGGAGGAAGATTATGGCAGAAGGCATTGGTACCAATCTTCTCTAAGATTTTGAAAGGACCATACCAAATAGGATTGAGCTTCCTTCCTTCACCATGAATTCTTTCCTTACTTATATGTAACCAAACTCTATCACCAACTTTGAAATGGTGATCAATATGATGCTTATCATGGTGAGACTTATATTTTTCCTGGCTTTGCTCTAACTGTGCTTCTACTACTTGATGGATTTCTCGGACTTTCTTGATGAACTTTAAAGCCTTTTCTCCATCACAACATCTATGTACAACATCATCCTTCCCAAAAGAAAAATCCATTGGTGTTTTTAGCAAGTACCTAAATCAAGTCTCAAAAGGAGACCTCTTTGTAGAAGAGTATGTTGCATGGTTGTAAGCATGGTGCACATAATGAAGACTTTAATCCCACAACTTAGGATTCTTTCTATAGTAACTTCTTAGAAGATGAACAACTATGTTGTTGAATACCTTTGTCCATCCATTGGTTTGCAGATGGAAGGTTGTACTCTTTTTTAGCTTGGTGTCCATGAGTCCCAACAAATATGACCAAAATTTCCCTACGAATTAAGAATCTTAGTTCGATACTATGGAAGTAGCTTACCAAAAATGATCCCATACAAATTGAAAGTACGAATGAGTTGTTAGTTTAGTAGTGACTTGCTTTTTACATGGCATTAAGATACACATTTCACTGAACCAATCAACTACAACATATAAATAATCATGACCCTTCCTAGACATAGGTAAACCCCCCACAAAGTCCATAGACACACTTTCCCATGGACATGATGGTAAAATAATGCTGTGTGCAAACCCAATTAACTATTACTTGGTTTGCTAGTTGCACACATTACACAACCTTTTATATACTCAGTTACAGTTTCTTGCATACGAGGCTAGTAAAAATGTTTTTGTAATCAAGCCAATGTCTTACTTACCACAAAATGTCCTACAATCAAAGAGGTATGTGATTCATGGATTATATGTGCCTACTCATCATTAGGAATGCATAGTTTTTCCAAGTGGTACAAAAAATTATTTTGCACATATTAATCTTTCTCTTCTATATGTTTACCTAGATTAAATTTGTATAGATATCCTTAAATTTCTCATCATTAGCATATTGTTCTTGAAAAATTTCATGAACCATAGAACTATTCTAAAGGATTCTCAAAGCATTCTTAACAAGAGGCCTAGAGAGCATATCTTCTACTTTGTTATGGGCACCCTTCTTATACTTAATTATCAAATGAAACTATTGTAGAAAACCCATCCACCTAAAGTGCCTACTTTGTTGCAACTTAGATTGTGAGTGCAAATATTGAAGTGGATGGTGATCAATGTGGATTACATTTTCCTTTCCTATTAAGTAGTGCTTCCATTTTTTAGCACTCTGGAATAAAGCATAAAGTTTCTTATCATAAGTGGGATAGTTACATACTGATTCTTAAAAGGTTTTAGAGTGGTAGCAAACATGTTTACCTCCTTGCATTAATATAGCTCTCATAGAAAACCCACTCACATTTGTCTCAATTTCAAATGGTTGATGTAAATTAGGTATAGCTACAACTAGTGCAGTGCTCAACGTTTCTATCAAACTGACAAAAGCCTTCTTTCTTCAAACCTCCCCACTAAAAAGTTTCCTTTGGACTAGTTAATGCATGCAATGGTGATGCAATGTAAGATAAGCTTGCAATGAACTTCCTCCAATATTGAACTACACCTAAGAAGTTCCTAACTTCTACAAATATACTTGGCTCAAGCCACTTTACAATACATTCCACCTTTATATGGTCCACTTTCAATTGACCATCCCCTACAACATAGTCTAAGTACACTAATGATGTCTTGGAAAATTAAAATTTAAACATCTTTACATAAAGTTTTTATTTTCTCAATACATCCAAGACTTTTTCTACATGAGTTCCATGATCATCCCAAGACTTACTGAATACAAGGATATACTCTAAATAGACTATGAAAAAATAATCAATAAAGGGATGAATACATCATTCATGACTCTCATAAATGTAGATGGTGTATTACAAAGCCCAAAAGGCATGACCAACCACTCAAATAGCCCCTTTTTTGTCTTGAAAGTAGTTTCCCATATATCATTATTTGCAATTTAAATTTGATGATATCCACTATACAAGTCTATCATAGTGAAATGAATTGCATGTTTCAACTAATCAAGTAAATCATCTATTCTAGGAATAGGATACATGTTCTTCATGGTTATCTTGTTTAGAGCCTTGTAATTGATGCACATTCTCCATGTTTGGTCTTTCTTTGGAACCAACACAATAGGAGAACCACAAGGAGAAGTACTTGGACAAATAACTCCTTTCTCAAACAACTCCTGAACCTACTTTTTAATTTCTTCATTTTCAAAAATTGATAAATGATACATGCCAATATTAGGAAGTAGTACATCCTATTGTAACTGAACTTCATGTTGAATCTCTCTCTTAAGAGGTAACCCTTTTGGTTCCTATAACAAGTCATTATAAGTGGAAACAATCTTTGAATTTTTAGATGTTTCATCTTCTTTGGCTTTTAAAAGTATTAATACAATTGGAATTGACTAACCTTTTTCATCTAACTAGCATTAACTAATTTAAGATTAGTGTTTATCTTATGTGCTCGTACAATGTGTTCAACCTTATCTTTGAAAAAATGATACCTTTTTCTCCCCCCTATAAAAGATAGCTTGTCAATCATATAGGCATGGAATCACAAGCACAAGACCAAAAATATCTAAAGGGACTACATCAACTTCTACTTCATCTACAAAGTTTGTAGTGATATAAAATCTCAATTTACATTGCTTAGTTACTTGTAATTGTGCATCATTGCAAACCCATCCTAGCAGATATGGCTTTGGATGAGGTATTATAGTCAAGTTTTTTAACAATTTCTCCAAATATCAAATTAACTTGAGTACCCATATCGAACAATATATCAACCTTAATATGTTTGATAACAACTTGAATATGAAATAATTCATTCCTTTACTTATCATTCTTAGGAGAAGATTATTTACTTGTACTAGCACTTATATTTGAAGAACTTTTAGCTAGATAAAGAGATATACATTTTCCTTTACCTTAGATCGTAGCATCAACAATCTTTGTCTCATTTTTGGAGTTAGCTCCAAGATCATGTTGAATTACAATAGGGAATTTTTTTTTGCCTTTGTTTCCACCATATCTGTTGGGTCTCTTTTCTTGGTGCAACTTCCAACACTTCAAATCATCATGCCCTTCTTTCTTGTAATGTGAGCATGTGGGTTTTTCACCCTCTTTCTTTACTATAGCTATCTTCTTTACCTTTCCTTTTTCTTTGGATTTACCTTAAAACTTAGATGGCTTCTTATCAACCTTATCAATGAAAGTACCCTTACCCCATGACTCTAAATATGTAGCTTGTACACATACTTCATCCAAATTACATGGATTTAAAACCAAAATACAATGTCTAAGGTAAGAATGAAGACCACCTATGTACTTGAGTAAAGTATCTTGGGTGTACAATGGAACATTTAATGAAATAACCTTTTAAAAAAAATCATGGGTGTACTCCTAGATAGTTTGACCTTTCCCTTGCTTAAAATGTTGCTAGTTCATCATTAACTATTGAATATGGCCTAGGGGGTAGAATTGCTTCTTTATATCACTAACAAATTTTGACCAAGACAATTTGAACTTATCATGCTACAAAGTTTCATCTTGAGTCCTACTCTCCCACTAGGTTAGAGCTATACCACCTAACCAAAGAGTGGCTAACAAAATTCCATCAACATCATCTACAAGGTTTTGAACTCTATAGTAGACATCTACTTGTTTAATCCAATCATCTAATTTCTCGACATTTAACTCCCCACAATACTTTGGCAAGTCAAACTTTACATCCAACTTTATTTGAGGCTTATGTCCACCCTTGGAAATATTGGAAGACTTATAACGGGTAGAAGAAGGAGAAGAGGGGGATGAAGGAGAAGAGGGAGGTGTGTTTGGAGGATCACGATTGCCTCCTTTCTTTTTCCCTTTATCCTTCTGAATTGCATGTCTTTGCATATTTTCTTCTCTTTGCTATACTAGGACTTCTACCATTGTGTGAAAATTTTGAAGAGTCTTCTAGATACCCTTATCTTGAAAGGCTTTTCTACCACCTTCATCTACCATTTGTGATGATGGTTTAGTCCTTCATTTTTTGATCTCAAGATTGTATTCCTCGAGTTTTCCTTTGTTAGATTGTGCTGACTGATAAAAAAAGTACTGTACATACTCCATAAATTCTTTGGGGAAAAAAAAAAATTGGGCCCTATTTTATCGAGATTTTGGGCCGGCATGTAATTATTAATTATAACTCTAAAGCAATAAAATACTTGTATAAAAGGGCTTAGGGTTAAGGATTGTTTTATAGTTGTGATGTGAAATTGCTTCTTGTGGTGGTATTGATCTATAAGGGATTAAATATTGTTTAATTAGCTTGTAATCATTGGATTGTAATAATATCATATGTGTTGTTTGGTGGATGTAGCCCAAAGATTGGGTGAACCACATTGAATCTCGGTGTCTTGTGTTCTTTTTTGTGTGATCTATTATTTCCTGATATTGGTTATAGTTGCATATACCTATTATTTCTATCTATGGTTTATTCCTAACAAGTGGTATCAGAGCGAGGTTTTTCTTTAGTTAACCTCTCCAAGAAAGTCTCATGGTTGAGTGGGAGCGATGGTAGATGAGGGTAAGCTAAGATTTGATAGGTTTAATGGGTAGAACTCCTAGTTATTGAAGATGAAAATAGAAGACTATCTTTATTAGAAGGATTTATGGAAGCCGTTAGAAGGAAAAGCCAAGAATCAAGGATCTATGTCAAATGATGAATGGGATCTTTTGGACAAAAAGGCACTTGGAAGCATTTGATTATGCCTTGCACCATCGGTGGAATTTAATATTACAAAAGAAAAGAAAATAGAAGAATTTATGCAAACCCTAGTGAAACTATATGAAAAGCCCTCCGCTTCAAAGAAAGGTATTTCTCAAGAAACATTTATTTAATATGAAATGGCAGAAGGTGGAGATCCATTGTAGATCATTTACATGAGTTCAATACTATTACTAGTAAGTTATCTTCTATAGGTATCAATTTTGATGACAAAACTAGGGCTCTCTTGATTTTGTGTTCTCTACCTCAAAGTTGGAATGACTTGGTAATGGTCATGAGTAATTTTGTTCCTGGATCTAGTACCCTAAAATATGATGATGTGATCGGTGTTGTTTTGAGTGAGGAAACTCATAGGAAATCCTTTGGTGGATCTACATCACGAAGTGCTTTGAATAGACAAAGTAGGGGTAGAATGACTAAAAGAGGAAGTAATTTTAGAAATCATGGGAAGTCAAGATGAAAGTCAAAGGAGAGGAGGTCTCAATCAGGAGGACTAAATAACTATTGGTAATATGGGAAACCAGGGCACAAAATGAAAGATTGTTGGAATCGAAAGAAAAATGAAGGAGATAAACTAGATGGGCACAAGGAGGAGAATGTGGTAAGCAAAAAATTTGAAGAGGATTCTTTGCTTCTATCTTTAGAAAGTGTTGATGATTCATGGGTTTTAGATTTTGGTGCTTCATTTCATGCTATACCTCATAGAGCTTATTTCATTGATTATGTCCAAGGGGATTTTGGACTTGTTTATTTGGGGCATAATGAGCCCTATCAGATTGTTGGAAAGTGAAAAGTTAAGATTAAGTTGCAGAATAGGAATTATTGGCTACTACATGAGATAAGACATGTTCCAAGGTTGAGTAGGAATTTAATTTCAGTAGGGAAACTCGGTGATGAGGGTTTTGTAGTCACTTTTAATGATAAAAATTGGAAGGTTTCAAAAGTTTATCTTGTGGTAGCAAAAGGTATGAAAGTAGGCACCTTATATCTTTTTACAGGTCATATTGTTCCTTCTACTTTAATTGTTTCAAAGAAAAATGATTTTTTAGAAATAATTGTTGTAGTTGAGTGGGGAGAACAAGTAGCTATTATAGATTCTAAGAAAACACTATGGCACAATAGACTTGGGCACATGAGCGAGAAATGTATGAAAGTACTTCATTCAAAGAAAGTTTTACCAAGTCTAAAATGTTTTAATATAGAATTCTGTGAAAGTTGTGTGTATGGAAAACAAAAGAGAGTGACTTTTGTGAAGACTGGGAAGGAGAACAAAAGGGAGAAGTTAGAGCTTGTGCATACCAATGTATGAGGATTAGCTCAGGTATCTTCCCTTGGTGGCTCTCATTATTATGTTACATTTATTGATGATGCAACTAAAAAAGTATGGGTTTATTTGCTTAGATAGAAATCTAATGTACTTCAAACTTTTAAGAAATGTAAATGCTTGGTTGAAATGAGACTCATAAGAAATTTAAATATCTAAGATCTAATAATGATGGTGAGTATTGCAATCATGAATTTGAAGATTATTGCTCCACTAATGGTATTCATAGATAGAAAATTGTTTGAAGGACTCCATAGGAAAATAGAGTGGCTGAACGCATGAATTAGACTATAATGTATTTTGCAAGGTGCATAAGGTTACATGCTAGGTTGCCCTTACACATGTGGGTAGAGGTTGTCAATAATGTTGTATATTTTATTAATAAAGGTCCCTCTAATCCTTTGAGTTTTTGTATTCCAGAGGAAGCATGGATTGGTAAGAAGTTGAGTTATTCTTTTCTCAAAACCTTTGGTTGTGAAGATTTTCCTCATATAGATTCTGAAAAATAGAACCAAGCTAGAAGCTAAGTGAAAGAAATGTGTATTTATTGGATATGGCATTAATGAATTTTTTTATAGGCTTTGGGATTTTAAAAATCATAAAATTGTAAGAAGTAGGGATGTCATATTCAATGAGAAAGTGTTGTACAAAGATCTATTGCATCAACATGAGAAGAAAGTAGATGATTATGTAATGTTGGATGATACTCCAAAAGCTGATATTCTAGCCATTCCTTGTGATGTCCAACAACTACAACAAAAAATACCACACACACCAGTGAACGTTAGATGGTCAACAAGGAAAATTAGACCTCCAGAAAGATTCTCTCACTCTTTGTATTCTATTGTATTTACTGATGCTAGTGAACCCAAATGTTATGATGAAGCTGTGTAGGTGGATACTATGATTCAGTGGGAGTCTGCAATGAAAGATGAAATGGACTCTTTGCTAAAAAAAGACTTGGGATTTATGAAAGTTGACTATAGGTAAAAAGGATTTATAGAATAAGTGGGTTTATAGGTTGAAAGAAGAGGAAGGAGGTAAGAAAAGATTTAAAGCCTGGTTAGTTGTAAAAGGATTCACATAGAAAAATGGCATTGAATTTGATGAGATATTTTCTCCTATTGTTAAGATGACTTTTGTCCATACTATTTTAAGTATTGCAGCTACTAAAGATCTGCATTTAGAGTAGCTTGATGTTAAAACAACCTTTCTTCATGGTGATTTGGATGAAGAGATATATATGGCTCAACCATGTGGATTTGAGGTCAAAGGTAAGAAGAATTTAGTGTACAAATTGAAGAAAAGTTCATATGGGTTGAAGCAAGCACCTCAGCAATGGTATCTAAAATTTGATAGTTTTATGCATGAGGATGGATACAATAGGTATCATTCAGATCAATGTGTTTACTTTAAGAGGTTGGATGATGATAGCTACATTATTTTATGTTTATATGTTGATGATATGCTTGTAGCTAGGTCTAAGATGGATCACATTAAGGGGTTGAAACACTAGTTAGCACATACATTTTCTATAAAAGATTTGGGGAAAGCAAAACAAATATTTGGTATGAAGATTTGCAGAGATAGGAAGAATAGAACATTGATGCTATCTTAGGCTAATTATGTTGAAAAGGATTTGCAATGTTTCTCTATGGAGAATGCTAAAATTGTCAGCACACCTTTACCTAGTCATTTGGAGTTGACTATGGAGATGTGTCCCAAGACATAAGAAGAGGAGGATAAAATGTCCAAGATACCTTATGCTTCAACTGTAGGAAGCTTGGTGTATGTTATGGTATGTACTAGGCTAGATATTGCACATGAAGTGGGAGTTGTTAGCAGGTATATGAGTCATCTAGGAATTGAGAATTGGAGTGTAGTCAAATGGATTCTTAGATATTTGAGAGGAACATTCAATAAGTGTTTACACTTTGGGGGCTCTACTACTAATTTATAGGGCTATTTTGACTTATATTTGGTAGGGGATAATGATACCAAGTGGAGCACTATAGGTTATGTCTTTCCTATTGGTGGGGCAGCCATGTGCTAGGTTTCTAGGTTACAAAAGGTTAATGCATTATCCACTACAAAGGCAAAGTATGTTTCTATTATAGAGGTAGCCAAGGAGATGATATGGCTTTAGCTCTTCTTAGAAGAATTGGGACATCCTTAAAAAGATAATTCTTTGTTTATAGATAGTCAAAGTGCCATTCATCTTGTGAAGAATTCAACTCTACATTCAAAGACAAAACACATACAATTGCAGTATTGTTTCATTTGATTAGTTTTGGAGGATAGACAACTAAAGCTGGACAAGATACATATAGATGAAAATCCAGTAGATATGTTTGCTAAGGTAGTGGTGACAAGGGAGAAGCTAAATTCTGCTTCAGCTTCAGTTGGTCTTCTAGAATGAACATGAATAAAAAAATAGTAGAGTCCAGGGTGGTTTGATATATTGGGAACCTCATGGAGTAGTAACCTAGCTACATGATTAGTCTTCGAGTGGGATATTGTTGTTTATAGTGGAGCTTGATCAATCCCCAACTGGAAGATTGATAAATTGTGGTGACTGATCAGAAAAGTAATATACATACTTCATAAATTCTTTGGCGCAAAAGAAATTTTGGGCCCTATTTTATTGGGATTTTGGGACAACATATAATTATTAATTATAACCCTAAAGTGTTAAACATACTTGTATAAAAGGGCTTGGGGTTAGGGATCTTTTTATAGTTGTGATGTGAAATTGCTTCTTGTTGTGGTATTGAGCTATAATGAATTACAGATTATAATTAGGTTGTAATCACTGGATTGTAATAATATCAAACTTGTTGTTTGGTGGACTTAGCCTAGGGATTGGGTGAACCATGTTAAATTTTGGTGTCTTGTGGACTTTTCAGTGTAATCTATTATTTCATAATATTGGTTATATTTGCATATACTTGTTATTTTTGTCCATGGTTTATTCCTAACATCCTTCACCTTCCTCGATCCTAGATCTTGTTAGCATTTAAATCTACAATACTAGTCACACAAGGGCCCTGTTACCAAATTTGATCTAATTAGGATCTAGGACTATTATAGAGGAGTGCTTCACATAATTAAATAAAGTTAATTCAAAGCATTATTAGTGAAATAACATAAATTAAATGCTTAAATGAATAAATCATATAAAATTTATAAACTGAAAGAAAGAGAATAGAGAGATAGAAGGCAAAACAAAAATTGATGATGAATTTTGTCCATGGGTTAAACTACATCTTCGAGTCCCTCTCCAATAAGGGGACATACTTAGTAAATCCAAGAATTAATTACAAGCATTTACAATATCATTTCTTTCAAGTACAAAAAAATCACAATATTTTGATGTACAGGATTGACAGCAAAATTCCAGTGCATTATCTCCTCCTCATCACCTTAATGTGGTAGTAAGGCCTACAACCCCCACTTAAATACATAAAATTAGCCAAAATAGGCTAAAAAATATTATTAAAAAAATAATCCTTCCATAATCATTCTCATTTCATATTTACCCCTTAATGAATTTTGTTTATGATTTCATGTTAAAATAAGGGGTTTGTTTTTAATAATTAGCCTTATTTGAATGAGGTTGGTAGAAAGCCTATCATTCAAATAGAATGAATCTCACAAAATAAGCATAAATGTTAGATGGCGCAGTGGTGGCTTTTAAATTTAGGAGGTTGGTGGTGAGGTGTTCAACCCCTAACAACCTCAATCTACCATTTGGAAGCTTTGTTACATTTAAATAGCATGTCCCTCCTTTGTTTAGCAAATACCAACCTATGGTGTAGTGGCCATTTTGAAAGATTTATTTAGTTTTTTTTTCCTCAAACTTCAAAATGCCATAACTTCTACGTATGGATTTTGTTTCTGATGAAATGAATTTCATTGGAAGGATCTTAACAAGATCTTCCATTTGAAATCTGTCATTGGAAGATTTTTGCCCAAACATGTTTACGGCACCTTACAAATGCTCAAGATCGGGGTGCTCATAGATGTTCTAGTGAATCTATGAGGAAACAATGATATCACTAGGGCACACCCAACCCTTTCAACCTAAAAACACTAATGAATTGATGCCACAAATATCCTTTAGGGTCAATTAGTAATTTTTAACAATAATTTTAATTATAGACACTATTACATAAATTTCACTTTGAACATTGTAAACATGACCGATATTAATTAGATAATTAAAAATATTGTTTTTATGCTTGTTCCATGTTATTTAAAGACTTTGTTTACTTTGACCAATACAAGTTAATAAGAGAAATGGTTACATAAATGTCACTAAGAATTTACCAATAATCTATTAGATATGAAAACACAATTAGTGAACTATATGAAAAGAAATAATAAATACAAAAGTTCATATTTGAAATATTTCAAGTCTTTCATCATAATTACAACTAAATTCATTATGACTATTAATATATTTTTTCCATACTAAGTAATGTATATGGAACAAAAGGTATGCAATGTACATTGTTGTGCATACTAAAGTCCTTATGTATATCATTCATACAACCAGATTATATGTACACCACTAGCAAAAATTCTAGAGACTAAACTATCATAGAATTGTCTTCGTTCAACTCTTTAAAATTATTTCTATCTTCATGAACTACTTCTGTTAAAGAAGCCCACAATTAAATATCATAATAAATGTCAGTATTATAGGCATTTAATATTAAGTACAATTGTAGGCATATAGTTAACATATCATACTAAATTTGAAGCATATAATGAACATATGAAACTTTTTTCTGAGTTAGTTTTACCTATTGATGTGTTCCTAAAGGGTCATCTCTCTGCTTGAGGGTCTCCAATATGAATTCATGATCAATATTAACAATAGTTAAAGCTCTTTAATTTTTTTTCTTCCTTGATGCTTCACCAACTTTACATTTGGTGCTATAGTAAGGTGTGAGCATTCGATGGTTCACCATTGTAGTTTTAAAAAAAGTTTGCCATTAACTTATATAATATTTGATATATCATGTATCCTATTTATTGGGTATCCGATATAGCTTGCCCAAACATATAATGGGTAAAAGCGCATATCTATGTCACCTTTTAGTATAGCAAAACCTATTTTGGTCAAATCTCATTTCTATATCAAAACTCAATTTTTTTTCAAAAACTTGAAAAACTCAATTTTGTTTTGAGTGTTTTGATTAGTTATAATATGTTATAATTTCAAAATATTATAAATCAATATTTTAACATTTCAGAAGATACTCCCTCAAAAAAGGAAAAAGAATGGTAAATCATATCAAACAACGTAAAAATCTATATTTATCTCTAGAGGAGAGATACATCCTTAGGAATATGTAATTTGTTTTCAAAAAATTGTAGATTTGATAGGGAAGTTTTGATAGGAGGAAAAATTTGTTGGATTCTGATATGGTTGGCCTTGAGAACTCATAAAAAGAAAAATATACATTAAAAATGTTATTTCCCCTATATATAAGTTTTATGTATAAGATATTTTCAAAACAAAACAAAAAAAGATGATTTGCATATACTTGTTTGATGGGAACTATGCGCTGTAGTTTTTATAGTTGAAAAAGGGACTTTGGAATTTAAAAAAATGAATAAATTCTAACTCAAAAAAATTATAAAATATTATAGGCATAAATTCATCTAATTCAACACATTTCTTTAGTTTACATCGTCAAATTATAAATTCAATTACCATTTTTTATGTCATTGAAGTTGAACATTTGTGTTTTGATATCCTTTTTCTTTTTAGAAGGTAACACAGGTTTGTGCATTTACTACCATGTAAATGGATCATATGAAAAAAGGAGGGTTGAGATTGAAAGTTGATGATGGGTCATGATTATCCCCTCCATGATCCATGTGATGTCCAAGTCTTGAGTGTACTTTCTATTGTTATATAAGTGAGGTCTTTTCTATTGAAAATGATATTTTTATTTATTTTATAATATGTTTTATTATAATAACATATAATATATTCTATTACATTATATTATATTAGAAAATATTATATTACATTAGTTTATATACTAATATATTATATTATATTATATTATATTATATTATATTATATAGTATACAATATATTCGTTTGATAGTATTTCTACACATTTATTTTATTCATATTGGTCAAAAGGGGTCATAGGATAACCTATGACCTCTTTTGACACATTTGATGATGACCTATGTACCTAGGGGTCCTAGGACCACTAGGGACATATTGAGCTTATTTATATAGGTTAAAAGGGGTCATAAGATAATCTATGATCCCTTTGGCTACATTTGATAATGTCATATGACACTATGGGTCCTAGGACCCCTAGAGACACATTATGCTTGTTCATATCTGTCAAAAGGAGTCAGAGCATAACCTTTGACCCTTTTCAACATATTTGATGATGACATATGTCGCTAGGGGTCTTAGGACCCCTAGGAACACATTATGGTTGTTCATATGTGTTGAAACAATCAATTGGATAACCTATGACTACTCCTGACAAATTTGATGATGACATGTGTTCCCAGAGGTCCTAGGACCTCTAGGGACACATTTCACTTGTTCATATATGTCTCAAAGTGGTCACTGGATAACCTATGACCCCTTCTAACATATATTATGAGGACATATGTAGCTAGAGGTCCTAGGACACCTAGGGACACATTAAACTTATTCTTGTTTGTAAAAAGGGGTCATAAGTTAACCTATTACCCCTTTCAAAATATTTGATGATGACATGTGTCCCTAGTGATCATAGGACCCATATGGACATATTGCACTTGTTCATCTATGTTGATAGGGGTCATAGGATAATCTATGACACCTTTCAACATATTTGATGATGACATGTGCCCCTAGGGGTCCTATGACTCTTAGGGACAAATTGTGCATGTTCATATGGGTCAAAAGGGGTCATAGGATAACATAAGACCCCTTTTGACACATTTAATGATGACATATGTCCCTAGGAACATATTGCACTTGTTTACATGGGTCAAAAAGGGTCGAGATAACCTAGGACTCATTTCAACATATTAGATAACAACATGTATCACTAGGGGTCATAGGACCCCTAGGTACATATGTCATCATCAAATGTGTCTAAAGGGGTCATATGTTAACCTATGACCTCTTTTGACACATATGATGATGACATATGTCCCTAGGGGTCTTAGCATCCCTAGGGGCACATTACTCTTATTCTTGTGTGTCGAAAGGGGTCATAGGATAACCAATGACCCCTTTCAAAATATTTATTCCTATATATAATATGGGTTGAATATCTTATTTACTATATCATATAATAAAAATAAAAAAAAGTGCACTTGACTTGTACATCACATCAATCATGGAGAGGATAATCATGATGATTCCTAACCCCACCCTCCATTTTCCATGTCATTCATTTACATATTTGGATGGGTGGATATCATGTATCTGATATATTAGATACCCAATATATTAGATATGCAATAGATTGGGTATTTGATTAAGCTTGGTAATTACCAAGCCTCCTTGGTCAACCCAAAAAATATGAATTTGCAGTGTTTATGGCCACTCTTGACTTTAATGACATATCTAATGGCTTCTAATCTAATGAAATTCATTGAAACGAAAAGTGTTTGTAGAGTACATTTTCAGCTTTGTAATAATATAATTGTTGTCAAGATATTAATCTAATAAGTATTTGTTACATATTTTTAAATAACAATAGTAAGATGTTGATTTACATAATGATTAACAAATAAATATAAATTTCACACCGTAAAATATTTTTGAACTCCAAAAGATGTGTCACATTCAATATTTTTCCTAATACAATTTAAAAAAAAATAAATTTTGCAATGTCTTGATTTAGTTAAGGTCGTCAGACAAAGGCCTTTTTTTTCTTGATTATGTTGCAGCAAAAAATTCTTAATTAATTAATTATTTGGATTAAAAATACACATAAATATACATCACATATGGACATGAGTCTACTTATGATATATAAAACCTTTTTTAAAAACATTATTATTTAATTATGATAAAGATGCTTAGACACACACCTACTTCTTCTTTTTCCCTTGAATTTTTATAGCATTGTATTAAACTATGAATTTTTGACTAATCAGATCAAATTGTTTTTAGGTAAAGCCAAGTAGTTTAGAAACTACATTCAATATTCTTTATATTCTATTGCTACAACTATTTAATATAAACTTCATAACTAGTTCAAAATCGCACATTAAGTTGACATAAAACTAATTTGTTGATTTTGCACTACCACTTAAGGGTATCATTTGGTCCACAATGATCTTGCACATTGTTGGAAATTTATTCAGCACTCCCCTCAAGATTCATGACAAGGGCTTAACTGCCTCATGTGTACTATAAGTTGAGTGGTTGTCTCAGGCATTGACAGATCAGTCTTTTGGTGCAACAATAACCCCACTCTAACAAGTGGTATCAGAGCTTGGTCAGAGGTTTGAATCCTTAGACTCTCAAGTAATGCTAAGCAGTAGATTGCTAGAAAAAAATTTAGTACTCCCCTCATGATTCATGAAAAGGGATTAACCACCTTCTGTGTAATATAAGGTGAATGGTTGTATCAAGCATTGACAGATCAGTCTTTTGGTGCAACAACAACCCCACTCTAACACACATACCCTCATGTTTTATGGAATGTACAATGATCTTATTTTTGTAGTTATTTTATATAGATAAAATATTTGGTGGCTTTGTTAATTTTTATGTCTTTACATCTAAAACCATTCCCTCTCTACTATGTGGCATAAGAGTTTAGTAAGTATTATTGTTAGAATCCTTGTTAATAGGGTTGAGTTTAGCAGTATGGTCGGATTAGTTTTCGGTCAATGCACTAATTACTTTTTTATTATTTTTTTAGGTAATGGTTGGTGTTGTTTTTAATATTAAAAATCAACTAAAATTGGGGTTGACCAAACAAAATAAATAAGGCTAAAAGTTAGCTAGAAGTCATTACTATATGATCCTTGGTTTATGTTGTTATGTGATTGTTGTATCTCGAGATTTTTTTGTTTTGATTATGTTTAGTTTTGAGTTGCATAGTTTGATGTTTAATCTTTTTATGTATGGGTCTATAGTAGTCAAGAGGTTGATTTTTAAGGTTTATTTATTTATTTTTGGTTTGGTTTCTTCCTTTTTATTATTTATAATATTAGAAGTCATAAATAAAAGTTGCACTAACGTGATTTGAACAAGATTACTTTTGTATAGAATTTTATATTGTAATGTCTCTTAGAAAAATTATTATAATATAACTAAAATGTATATTGGGGTATGTGCACCAAAATGGTGTACAAAAAAGTACATACCACCAAAAAAAACATAAAAAATATCAATAACTTGATCAGGTTATTTGAGATTTCAAAAAGAGGCTAGGCTTGGTTATCAAGCCTAACCAAAATACATAAAACATTTAAAAACAATCAATTTTTAGATTTTCAAATAATTTAGTTAGGTTATGAAAATAAAAAAGTACATTAAAAACTTGATCAAGCCTTGAAGAAGTAAAAATGGGCTCTACTCTAGAGACCATAACTTTCAGATGTAGATTCCATTTGATTTCATTCAAAATGTGATGGGAAGGTATTAAAGAGATATATAACATAATGGATGAAGAATAATTCTAGGACATGAATATTATTTTCTCCATCCATTTGAATCAAACATTTTCTAAATTAGGTACTTATTATTTCCCATACATGGAGAAAATAGGTAGATAAGAGTACTATCATATCGAATATACACACATACACACACTCATGCACTTAGTAAATCCTAATCACTCTCTCCTACTTACTCCTAACCTATCTCATTCTCTCACTAACTGATAACTCTCTATATCTAACTCATAATCCTTAACCTCTCCCTCTTTCTCTAACTAACTCCTTATCTCTCTCACTCATTCACACACACACACACATGCGTATGTGTGCCCACACACACACACTCACATACACATTCACATGCACACACATACTCACATGCATATGCACACACACACACATGCATGCACGTACACACACACACACACACACACACACACACATACACACACACACACACACACACACACACACACACACGTGAGTGTGTGTGTGTGTGTGCACATGCACTCACACATGGACACATAGATGCACATGTGCATACACACACACAAACATGAAGACATGCATGGATGCACACACACACACACACTCCTAGAATCTACCTCTCTCTCTTAATAAATTCTCACTAAATCCTAACCTCTATCTATATATAACTTGCAACCCTTGACCTCTATATTTCCAACTAGCCCCTACCCTTCTCTCTGAATATGACATACCCCTCTCCATTACTAATCCATAAGCTATTTTCCTAGTTTAGAAAATATGGTGGTATGATTTCGGATTGTGTATGGTTAACTATACTATTGAGCATTATTGGTTTACTTTCTTAATCATGGTTTAAAGTAAGTATTAATATCCTATTGTGGGAATTTTTTTGTAGAATATTGATTCACCCCGCCTCCTAGTATTTCCTATTTCTAATAGATAATGTGTTGTTAAATCAATACATGAAGGGAAGAAGATAGTTGGATGAAGCTTAGACTTGAAATGATTTATTAAGATAATATTGACCGATTGTCAGCATTGATTGGTGGATGAAGGTGATGAAGGAGATGATTAATGAATTTGAGTAGAAAATGAAGAAAAATGTAGAAGTTGAATGTTATTTATTACCAAGAAAATGTATGAAGAATTTTTAGTAGAGACCAATCATAGTAATAGTCGGTTGATCTTCTTTATGGTAACAAAGATAGTATAGTGTATGTCAAGCTACACACTAATGAAAAATTATAAGAAAATAGTGATTGTCAAGTGATAGAAAAAGTTATAGTTTGAGAAAGATTTAAATTTGAGGCTGAGTTAGTTGGAATATTGAATTAGTCAAAGTGCATAGAAGTTAAGGAAAAATGAGCTAGCATATTTGATGCACGAGGAGAGGTTGTTAAGAAATCAAAGGAAAGGATTTGATTAGAAGTTTATAGAAGAAGAAGAACAACAACAAGGTGGAATGTTTTGTTGAATTTGACCTAATCCTAAGAACATTGGTGATGTTTAATTTCTAAAAGATAAAAATTAATTATTTAAGGAGGCATAAGATATTTTTTTTAAGGTTGGTTTATTGTTGATTGATGATTTTAAGGAGAAGAGAGGTAAGAGACTATAACAACAAAGGTGAAGTGTGAAGAGTTTGGTGAAGAGTGATATCTTGAGTAGATGTCAAACATATTAGTGATGGAGATATTAATGAAGGCTAGTCAATGAAAAATTATATAAGAAAATGGCTTAGATCTAAATTTACATTGTGAGTTATACTTTACAGATCAAACCACTATTACATTCTAACTATTGTATCATTTAAAATCTTTTAATCAAGGTTGACATAATAGTCATTTTGTAGAATATTTAATGAGCATAATACTCTAATGGAATGATCCAAAGTCCTCTAATAAGGACACTTCTAATACGGTAATTAAATCCTCCAACGGGGTCACATTTGACAATATTTTGTATAACCTTTAAATAATAGGGTTGGCTCTTATCTGAGCTCACTTCAAAAGAGTGAAAAATTGGTATCATGTTACTTCATATGTGGATGTTATTTTATGTGTTCTATATTTTAAAATAGTTTATTTATTTCTAGTCAACACATATAGAAACAAAATGTTAGGATGTTGCATGAAAATTTGTTTTGTTAATGACATGCTATATAGACTGTGTGGGTATCTGAGATTGATAAAGTTGTTTGAAGTAAGTAAAAGTTAAATTGGTACATCTCTTGAGGATAACTTAATCACCCCCTACCAGTTATTACAAATCATTATAAAAATATTACTTTGTCTCACAAAGTGATTGAAAAGTTTTAATGGGACTAAGATAACAATAGAATGATAAATTACCCTTTTATTGGAAGGATTATTAGTTCGAAGGACTTTTACTTTATTTATCTTTTTGAGGATAAGAAAAATTAATTTATTTTTTCAAAACCAGAAATAATGGTATATGTTGGGATGCTATTATTGAGATGAATAATATCATGATGGGTATTTATTTCCTTTAAAAGTGGCACACCTTAGAAATACGATGGTACAATACTTTTATTAAATGAGATTAACACTATCATAATAATGATCATATGAATTTTATTATTTTTCCAATGAAACATATATCATATGAGTTTTATCATTTGAATTACAATAATTTTCATTTCCATTTAAAGGTGACCTCTTTTTGAAGTCTTAGGACTCAATCACTATTTATTGAAAGTTACATAAATGCAAAATTTTTTGGGAAGCCTACTAGTTTTGTCCCTAGAAAGGTTCTAGATTATTTGCATCAAAAGTGTTTCTTCCTTCAAATTATGGTAATTTTTTTTAATGGAGGGAGGGCCTTCTAGCATGAAAAAGACAACTAATCACTATAAATTTTAGGACATTAGAATGATGATGATCCCATTAAAAATTGGAATCTTTTGATTATAGATAACACATATAGAATCATGAGTTGTGGGATGAGCTGGGAAGGTTAAATTGAGAAATTACATTCACACCATGAAGGGGTTAAATAGAATGTTGTCAGTGATTCTTTTAAACTATTGATAGTAGGGCCATGGATTGATTGGGAGTGTGAATGTTTTAGTCACAACACAACTCATTTCCAAAGCTAGTAGTCTAAACTATAATAGGGAGAAAGTCAAAAGGAAGAAAAAAGGAGATTACGAGAAGTTTCAAAAGAAGTTTTTCAAAAAGGGTGAGGAGCTCTTGCTAGTTCAATCAAGTAATGGGTATGAAATTTCTTCTCTTTCTTCATTTTACTCCTTTAATTTTTAATATGTTATGAAATACTTTACTCTATATTTTAGGCTTTTTTCATAACATGGATAGCATTTTGCCATCTTGAATCACATTCTATATGGTAGAATTTTAAAAATGCCTTTTTCCATTTCTCTATTAGTAATAAAATTATTAAAGGTAATCCCCTCCCCTTCACCAAGGGTTGATTTATGTTATTTACTATCATGCTTTTAAAAATTCCCTTTCCATAGGTAGATACCTTACTTTCTCAAAGCTACCAATACCCCCTCCAATTTAGTAAAACTTGTGCTAGATAGAAGTGAGCCCTTCCCTCAATTTACTCGAATGTCCCCATTACCAAAATGTTGAGTAAAATCCTTCAATCTATGGCTAAGGATAAATTCTTGTCCTTTTTATTTTTCTTAGAATTTCACTTGACACCACTCAACACAGAAGAACAACAACCTCCAAGAAAATCAGTCATTCAATTTTTTTTTGAAAACTTAACTAGGCTTTGAAGATATCCTACATTGAAGCTTATAATGATGAGTTGAGAGAGGATATTGAATATCAATAGAAATGAAAATATGACACTTCTAGTGAATATAATATTGATTGAAAGTTAAGGTAATGTAGATCCACTAGGCTAAGGAACAAATTGGAAATTAAAAAGAAGAACATCAAAGAGAAAGTGTAAAAAAAAATGAAACAATAATATAAGCTAGGGGAGATTGAAGAAAGTGATAATTACAATGATGATGATTATGAGGAGGTAGGTGAAAAAGATGAGATAAGGGAGAAAAAGTATGCTAGTTTAGTGTTAACTTAGATGAATCAAAAGAGATGTTGAACATTGCCTAAAGTACACTTAGCTTTTAGGAAGAAAAAATAATGAGTAATTTTGGTGCTGAAAAGAAGGATGATGTTGATGTTGAACCCTTGTGATCTATATATGTGCCCTTCATAATGGAGTAAATGCTTTTCAATGTTTTATTCCAATACTTTTTCCACTAAAAGTTTCATTATAACTTTCACTTCCTTGTAAATGATTATGAAGAGCATTATGTTGAAGGTAATGTTTGGAAGAATAAACATGATGATAATGGTGAGGATAAGGTTAAAAGGAAAAATACTAAGGGTTGGAAGAAAGACATCAAACACCTCACCAAGAAACATGTAACACTATTTCTAAAGATAAATGTGTTTTATATTTTAAGGTATTTTCAATGATCTTATTGGTTTTTATTTATTTTCTATAGATAAATTCTTCTATTAATATGGTTTTATGATTTTTTATGTGTTTACTTCTAAAAAATTTGCCTCTCTACTATGTGGAATAAGAATTTAGTTAGTATACTTGTTAGAGTAATTTTTAAAAGGGGGAACTTTAGCAGTATAGTTAGATTAGTTTTTGGTCAATGCACTAGTTACATTTTGATTCTTTTGTTAGGTAATGGTGGATGTTACTTTAGACTTGAAAATCTTGAATTTGTTCTCCCTCATTTATGTTTCTTTTGATATAAAAAAGAAACCAAAATGGGGGTTAATGCAGACATAAGAAACAAGGTTGTAAAACATTCAGAAGTCATTACCATGTGATCCCTAGTTTATGTTATGTGATTGTTGTATCTAGTCTCAGGGTAATCCCCCTCTTGTCTAAATACAAAAGAAAAAAATATTTTGTATATTGGTATTAATTTTTTTCTTCCATAGTTTTTTATTTTTTAATTATGTATAATTTGGAGTTCTATGGTTTGAGGTTTACTCTTTTGATGTATGGGTCTATAGTAGTCGTGAGGTAGATTTTTAAGTTTTTTTTCTTCCATAGTTTTTTAATTTTTAATTAAGTATAATTTGGAGTTCTATGGTTTGAGGTTTACTCTTTTGATTTATGGGTCTATAGTAGTCATGAGGTTGATTTTTAAGTTTTTTTTATTCATTTATGGTTTGGTTGTTAAAATTATAGGTGAGAAGATTTACTTCTAAGAGGGGGAGGAGGGGGGGGCAGGGGGGCTATAAACAAGGGTGAATAACCAAGGCCAAAGGCTCACCCAACTATCCAAACCACCTTGCAAGAGTAAACACAATGGAAGCAAACACAAGTGGATAGCAACCAAAAGAGGAGAAGAGGGAAATACTTCTATTGATTCATCGAAATAAATTCATACATGCCTAACTATGAGTCCTTCTGGGTTACGGCCAATTACAATACATTTACATTCAAAGATCTAACAGTAAATTTGCACTTTCAGTTCTGCTCCCTCAAAGCTTGTCTTCTTCTAAAAGCTTCTTCTCTACTAAAAACTTACCTAGCTCTAAGCCTAAACTCTCTATTTATACTTGCCAAAATGGCTTACAGAACATTCCAGAACATTACATAAGAGGAAGGCCGACCCAACAACGATCTAGACTCATCCCAAGAAAAGATCCTAAATTAAATGTCACAAATGAAATAATTCCCGCAAGTCAGCTCATAAATTTTACGTCCAAATACTAGCACTCGACATACACAGGGTAACTCGGCACCTGAAGTAATGCTACAGTAACTCAGCACCTGAAGAGTGCTACAGTAACTCGGCACCTAAAGAGTGCGAAAAGAACTCAACACCTAAAGAGTGCGACAAAAACTTGGCGCCTGAAGAGTGCGACAGGAACTCGGCACCTTAAGAGTGCGACAGGAGCTTGACACTTGAAGAGTGCGACAGGAACTTGACACCTGAAGAGTGCAACAGGAACTTGGCACCTGAAGAGTACGACAAGAGTTCAGCACTTGAAGAGTGCGACAGGAACTCGACACTTGAAGGGTGCGATAGGAGCTCAGCACTTGAAGAGTGCGATAGGAACTAGGCACCTGAAGGGTGTGACAAGAGCTTGGCACTTGAAGAGTGTGATAGGAACTTGACACCTATGCGATAGGAGCTTGACACTTGAAGAGTGTGATAGGAACTCAGCACTTGAAGGGTGCGACAGGAGCTTGGCACTTGAAGAGTGCGACAGGAGCTCGGCACTAACTGCAGAAAGAACAAAAAAAATGAGCAGTTTAACAAGGCAACCCAAGATGCTCCTGCATCAGACAACTGAGGTTCGAAGAAATGATTCTCCTAAATCATTGAGATGACCCAACCTAAGATGAATCCAACTCAAATTGAGAAATTCATAAAGCATCTTCAATAGGTTTGTTCTTCTACTTCACCAAATATTCATAGTAATCATTTTCTCTTGTACTCTTGCCAACTCTCTGATCCAATATCTGTTCAACTTCCTCAATCTATTTCTTAGGATAATCATCTAGTATAACAACTTCATCCTCTGACTCATGATACTTATACAAATCAGCAATGTTAAATATAGGAGATATATCCATGTCATCAGGTAACTCAACTTCATAAGCATTACCACTATTAAACTTCTTCACGATGTTACAAGGTCCAAATTTCTTCATCTTCAGCTTGCTATATATTCCAACTGAGAATCTTCCTTTCTTTAGATGAACCATCACCTCATCACAAACTTGAAAATCATGGTGTCTTCTAGACTGATCAGCATTCTCCTTATACTTTTGATTGCTTTATTCCAACCTCAAATTCACTTCTTTATGCAAGGACTCCATAAAGTTAGCAAATTCTTCTCCTGAAACACTTTTCTTTTCTTCACCAACAACATCTCTCAAATCTGATATACCTCTAGGATGCATTCTAGTAACAATCTCAAAAGGTGTCTTCCATGTACTCCTATTTACAGAATTGTTATATGCAAATTCAACTTGTGCCAATACCATCTCCCAATTACTCGGTTTATTCCCAACTAAACATCTCAAAAAATTACCCAAGCTTCTATTCACAACCACTGTCTATCCATCTATTTCTGGATGGAATGTAGAACTAAACTTCAATTCAGTACCCATCTTCTTCCACAAAGTCTTCCAAAAATAATCGACAATTTTACTGTCTCTATCTGAAATAATGCTTCTTGGTAATCCATGCAATCTCACAATCTCTTTAAAGAAAAGTTCAAAAACATGCTCAACATTTGATGTCTTCTTACATGGTATGAAATGAGTGATCTTGGAAAATCTATCCACTACAAAAAATATGGAATCATACCCCTTCACCATTTTAGGCAATCCAAGAACAAAATCCATACTGATATCAATCCAAGGTTTCTCAGGAACAGTAATAGCTGTATACAAACTAGTATTTTGACTCACTCCCTTTGCAACTTGACAAACTCCACAACTCTTTAAAAAATTTTGAACATCCTTATACATTTGTGGTCAATAATATTTCTCTTTCAGCAAACTCAATGTTTTATCAATTCCAAAATGTCCAGCTAATCCACCACTATTTTTTTCCTTAATCAAATTCAACCTCATAGGACTTCTAGGAATACACAATTGAATGCCTTTGAACAACATACCTTCTTTAATGAAATACTCATCATACTTAATTATGTGATCTATCAAATTTGGTGCTCTACACTCTCTCCACGCCTCAGAAAAATCAAGATCAACATCATATAATTCTTTCATCTCTTCAAAACCAAGAACTTCAACCTTCATTCCGGTCAACAAAGAATGTCTTCTACTCAATGCATTAGCAACTTTGTTAGTAACTCCACTCTTATGCTTGATCACAAATGTAAAACTCTACAAATACTCAACCCACTTCATATGTCTTTGATTCAATTTATGTTGACTTCCCAAGTATTGTAAAGCTTTATGATCAGTATACAACACAAAATCCTTAGGCATCAAATAATGTCTCCATTTCTTCAATGCTTGAACAATGGCATAGAATTCTTGATCATACATAGAATATTTCCTTTTATCATCATTCAAATTTTCACTAAAGAAAGCAACAGGCTTACCTTCTTGACTTAACACAGCTCCTATTGCATTACCACTTGCATCACATTCAACTTGAAATACTTTGTTGAAATCAAATAAAGCCAATACAGGTAATTCAGAAAACCTTTTGTTTCAAAGTCTCACAACTCTTATCAGCTCCATGCATCCACTTGAATTCCTTTTTATCCCCCCTCATTGTTTCAGTCATAGCATTACATACAACACTAAAATTCTTTATAAACTTTCTGTAAAAACTAGCCACACCATGAAATGATCTTACCTCAATTACATTCTTAGGTGTAGGCCATTCCAAAATTGCTTTAACCTTCTCAAGATCCATCTTCAAACCATCAGCTGAAATCACAAACCCCAAATACATAATCTCTTCTTGCATAAAAGAACACTTTTTCAAATTAATCATCAACTTTTCCTCTTTCAACCTTTGCAATACTTGCCTAATATGCTCAAGATGTTCTTCCTTAGTCTTACTGAATATCAGAATATCATCCAAATAAACAATCACAAACTTACCCAAGAATCTTTTTAGAACTTCATTCATCAACCTCGTGAAAGTACTAGGTGCATTAGTTAGACCAAAAGGCATAACCAACCATTCATGCAAACCATCTTTTGTCTTGAAAGCGGTCTTCCATTCATCACCTTCTCTGATTCTGATCTGATGATAGCCACTCCTCAAATCAATCTTGATAAAATACTTTCCTCCACTCAAAAAATCCATTATGTCATCCATTCTTGGCATAGGAAACCTATATTTCACTATTATCTTGTTAACGGCTCTGGAATCAGTACACATTCTCCATTCTCCATTCTTTTTAGGTGCTAATACAGCAAGTACAGCACATGGACTCAAGCTTTCTCTGATCAAACCTTTATACAACAGTTCATCCACTTGTCTGTTAAGTTCTTCATTCTCTGCAAGTGTCAATCTATATGGTGCTTTGTTTGGCAAACTAGCTCCAGGGATCAGGTCCATACAATGACTTATACTTCTTACTAGAGGTAAACCATCAGGAATATCTTCAGAAATAATGCCTTTATACTCATTCAACAACTCTGCAATTTCTCCTAGCACTTGGTCAATACTACCATCTGTCACTTAGTCACCACTGACTGGCACTTGGTTAACATTGTTTTCTGGCACTCGGTCTCCATTGACAAAACTTGGTTTTCTTGGAATTATAGCAAGAAAAACTTGATTCTTTTTCACCTCTTTTTCAAATTGTTTCCCATTAACCATGCAAATTTTTATAGCGGTACAATTAACCTCATCTGGAACTTTAATCAAAGGCAACAATGTTTGTTTCTTCCCATTTACCCAAAGAGTATATTGATTCAATCTTCCATCATGTACAACATATCTATCATATTGCCAAGGTCTACCCAACAAAATATGACAACAATCCATGGGCATAATATCGCACAAAACTTCATCAACATAATTTCCAATTTTGAATTTCACAAGGCATTTCTCACTTACCAGTATCTTATGCTCATCTTTGATCCATGAAACATGATAAGGTTTGGGATGTTTGAGCCTCTCCAACTGCAACTTTGTAACCAGCTCTTCTGATGCTAGATTTGTAGAACTTCCACTATCAATGATCACTTTACAACATTTTCGAGCCATCTTACATCTTGTTTTGAAAAGACTTCTCCTTAAAATAGGTTCCTCATCACTTCCTTTATTGCATAAGGTTCTTCTCACCATCAAATTTTCTCCAACCTTAGGTCCACTTGGTGAACCCTCATTATCTTCTTGAATCATAGCATTTCTATTATTCTACCCAACTTCAAAAGATCTACATTCAAAGGATCTACGTCCCTCTTTACCACATCTAAACCAATTACCATGAAATCCACCTCTAGAATAAGAATTACCTCTTCCTCGGTAAGAATTAGTGCCTCCTCGGTAAGAATTACCACTTTTCCATTTAGTCTTTCCTTTGTCATCATTCTTCCATTCAAATCTACCTTTATCCTGCACAGAACTGTCAGTTCTACCACTTTCTTCATAAGATCTGCTTTGGAATCTACCACCTCTACCTCTCTGTCTTTGTTCATGCCTCTTTGTCAATATCTCCTTAGCTTTTAAGGCATATTGATATGCTTCTTCTACCCTTTATAGCTTCACAAAACTTATTTCATCTTGTATTCCAAATCTCAATCCATTAATGTACCTTGCAATTTTCTCAACATATTCATCCACATGTCCATATCTGATGTCCAGTCTATAGAATTCCTCAGTATACTCTTTCACAGTCGTGTCTTTTTGCTTCAATTTTTGCATTTTTCTTAACAAGCTAACTTGGTAATCAGTAGGAAGGAATTTTTTCTTTACCTTGTTCACCATCTTTGGCCAAGTTCTGATCTTCTCCTTTCCTCTCTTTTGTCTATCAGTTTGCAAGTGCTCCCACCATAGAGATGCATGACCTTTCAGCCTAGTAACTGCTATCTTCACCTTTCTATTATCAAGAGTTTTTTCATACTCAAAGAACTTCTCCATATCAGAGATCCAATCCAACACAGCATTGGTATCCAGTTTTCCATCATAAGGAACAACTTCTACACCAGGCTATGAATTTTCTCTAGACAATACTCTCAACAATCTTGCTTCATCTTGGTCTTCTTCAGGTTTTGGATTATGGTTTGGTGCTACTACTTCATCATCACTTACATCATCAAGATGTGCTCCTCTCCTCTGGGTTGTCTCCACAGCATCTAATCTGGCTGCAATTTGTCTCAACTGATACAATATAGCTTTATCAACATTATTTCCTCTACCACAAACCATCTTTACAAATTAGGTTCCTGCAAGATCGTAACCCTCTGCAAGTTATAGGTCAAATCCATAGATCTGCCACCCTACAACCAAATCCAAATTAGGGTTCTATAAGATCCAATCTCCACAAGGATGAACCTCAACCTTTGATACCAACTAACACAAGCAAAGGGTGAATAACCAGGGCCAAAGGCTCACCCAGCTATCCAAACCACCCTGCAAGAGTAAACACAATGGAAGCAAACACAAGTGGACAGCAACCAAAGGAGGAGAACAGGGAAATACTTCTATTGATTCATTGAAATAAATTCATACATGCCCAGCTGTGTGGCCTTCTAGGTTACGACCAATTATAATACATTCACATTGAAAGATCTAATAGCAAATGCAGACTTTCAGTTCTGCTCCATCAAAGCTTGTCTTCTTCTCTACTAAAAACTTACCTAGCTCTAAGCCTAAACTCTCTATTTATACTTGCCAAAATGGCTTACAAAACATTCTAGAACATTACATAAGAAGAGGGCTGACCCAACAATGGTCTAGACTCATCCCAAGAAAAGATCTTAAATTAAATGTCATAAATGAAATAATTCTCGCAAGTCAGCTCACAAAAATCATGTCCAAATACTAGCACTCGACATACACTGGGTAACTCAGCACCTGAAGGAATGCTACAGTAACTTGACACCTGAAGAGTGCTATAGTAACTTGGCACTTGAAGAGTGCGATAGGAACTTGACACCTAAAGAGTGTGATAAGAACTTGGCACCTAAAGAGTGCAATAGGAACTTGACACCTGAAGAGTGTGACAGGAGCTCGGCACTCGAAGAGTGTGACAGGAACTCGGCACCTGAAGGGTACGACAGGAGCTCAGCACTTGAAGAGTGCGATAGGAACTCAGCACCAAAAGGGTGCGACAAGAGCTTGGCACTTGAAGAGTGCAATAGGAACTTGACACCTGTGTGACAGGAACTCGGCACTTGAAGAGTATGACAGGAACTTCACACTTGAAGGGTGTGATAGGAGCTCGACACCTGAAGATTGTGATAGGAGCTTGACACTAACTACAAAAAGAACAAAAAAAATGAGTAGGATAACAAGGCAACCTAGGATGCTCTTGCATCACTTAGGGTTAGATATGAATCCATGATTGATATTCATCCATCTTTTCCTACTCAAATCTTTACACTTTTCCTATTGGCTGCATGCTTTCTCAATTTTTTTAAATGGCTACTTGCTAAATACATAGGGAATGTAAAATATTCAATCTTATCTTTTAGATCCTTCAATATTCATCTTAAGTTAGCTCAAAAAATGTTTTACATCTGAGTTTGTGCAAGCACAAAATCATATGCTAATTCTGCATTACTCAGCACTTACTGATTGCTGATGCTTGACACATACATGATTTCTATCTTGCTCGGCTCCTAT
Organism: Cupressus sempervirens; assembly: GCA_028749045.1. Lineage (NCBI taxonomy): Eukaryota > Viridiplantae > Streptophyta > Pinopsida > Cupressales > Cupressaceae > Cupressus > Cupressus sempervirens. Next base: position 221,591,384 of record CM053791.1, read on the forward strand.
AGTAACTCTATCTCACTTGGCATCTATACTTTTCTTGGTGCCTATAGTGACTCAACATCTATAGTGACTTGACACTTAAACTTGCTTGGCACCCAAATTTTTCTTGGCACTTATTAAATCTTTGGCTCAACACATACTATAGGTCGACATCTATATCATACTCAACATCAATTTAAAAAATTGATTGTGTTGAAACTCAATTGTCAAAACCAATCTGACAGCAACAATATCCCACTTTGACATGAGTGTCAAAAAAACTTAACTAAACATTATGAATCTAATCTTTATTAGTATAATAGAAATTTTGTTTGGCATATGTACAAAACTTTAAAAACTTGTTCAAAATTTTGTAGAAGACTATATAGCTCAAAAAATTGTAACTCCCCTTGAGCTGATGTGCCAATTCTGTATCCAAAATCTCTTATCTTGATGTTTCTGATACTCTTTTCTACTCTGTTTGTACTCCCCTTTTATTTTTCCTCCCCATTTCACACATCTCCATGCAATTTTTTTGTATCCTTTTGGCTATATTTCCTTACTCAAAATTCAAAATTTGATTATCTCCCCCTTTTGGGTATCCCTTCCCCTTTGGGTATATATTCGCATATCTTATTCTCCATCTCAAAAATGTATTTTTCCCCCATATCTACATTATATAATATCTCTCCCTTTTTGACACTTATATCAAAGGGTCCTATGAATGAATGGAATACTTAGCCAAAAAGGTTTTATTTAGCTCCATGATAATCTTCAAAGAACCATCGCAGTTGTCTAACCCAATTTCTAGTGTTTTGAGTTGGATGTCTGTATCTACTGCAAGGTGTATTAGGTCTTCTAAGTTAGAAGATTTGGATCTTTCTTCAATTTTTTTTTTGCATAGGCCATTTCTTTATGCAATACTTCCATGTATGGGGTGATTATAGACTAGATCTATATTATTTTGGCCTTGATTTTAGCCTCTTCTACTATGAGTACAACTAATTCCTTTTGGGTGTCAAGTGTTGTAGTAAAATGCTTCTCACTTTGAGTTGGATCCTTTCTTAGTTGTGTGCTTGACACCTTAAGGTTCCTCTCCAAACTCAATATCCGCTAGCTAGTCTCTTGTGTGAAATATGAGGAATCACACAACTTGGAGTATAATGAGAATATGTTCTCAAGTACTACTTTCGCCTTTTCTACCTTTTTAGCTAATTCAACTTGTGATAGTGTTATCTCACTAAATATTTTCTCATTGATCTTCATTTGAAATTTCTTCTCAAACCACTCTAGTAATTTGATGTTGGCATCAACGTATTCATTTTTTACCTGGTCCACTATGTTGGATAGTTGCTCCATAATGGGCTTTGTTTCATCAAGTACTGGCAGGCTAAAAACATCAAGAAAGATATCATTGATTTCTATCAATGCTTTCCTTTGTCTATACTCATTTCTTAGTATCTCCTACTACTTCTTCTCTAGTGCCTCTTACACTTCATTAATTTGTGCTAATTTCATTATTTTGTAGTCATAACTTGGTATGACTATCTCTTCATCAAGTGCAAGGTCTCCATAATGAAGTACCCTTTCTACCTTGGTAGAGCTCTAGCCTAGTGCTGATATTTGCAATGGTACTACATCAATGCTCGGCTACCTGGTAGGAGTCCATATAGTAGGAAAATTGACCAATGTTTGTATTGCCTCTTATTCTATCTCCTTAGGGGTCTTCTCCTCTTCCTTATCTTCTTCAGTTCTATCTTGATCAATTATAGTGATCAAAGGAGGTGCACCTTGACTCTGTGCTATAGGATTAGTGGTATCTTTATGTCTTCTTTTCTACTCTATTTGCTCCTTGGCAGATACTATGATTGTAGTGTCAACCTTAGTAGATGCATCTTGTTCTTCTTTCTCTTTTGGTTGATCACTTGTAGCTAGTGGGGTTTGTGAAGGTGGTTCTTATCTATTCACCTTCTCCTTAGTAATCTTAGCTACTACTTTTTGAAGTTCCTCTACACACACCAAAACTGGATTACTGCACAATTGTTCTTGCAAAGTAGTCTAGTGAAAGATCTCTTTGAGATCCTCTGTAGTCAATGGGTTAATGTTCTAACCTTAGGTGTTAGGTACATCCTTCACAATTATAGTTTATATAGATGTAGGTGCTACATGTCGAGGACTAGGTGGTGGTAATTGTGTGTCTTAGACACTCTTTTCTTGTTCCTACTCCTTAGTTGTTTCCATGTGACCTTTTTGTGTTTCCTTCTCCACTATTACCTCTTCCTTTTATTTTTCTTCTTCCTTTTCTTTCTCTCCTTCTTCCTCTTTTTCATTTTCCTATCCCTCTTTATCATTATTTCTTCCCTCAAAGGGATCTTCTTGTCCTTCCTTTAATATAGTAAGCCCATAAATCAATTTCCACATTTGTGTGGACTTCTTTACGACATCCTTAATCTTATTTTGTAGAATACTAAAGGCTTTGTATTTGGGTACAAATTTTCTCCCATGTTTCTTGCTAGCCTTGCTTATTTGACCTTTAGTTACATCAGGCAGTACATGAGCCAATGTTGATTCTCTTATTTCTTTCTCCATGTGTAGGCAATAATGCCATTTATTTTCAACAATGGAGTATAGCTCCTTAGCTTAGTATTGTCTAGTTCAAGTGGAGTAGTCTTGAACTTGGCCAGCATAGTGTAGATTGATTCTTCCATTATGTTTTTTTCCTCTCTACTTAGCTTATTAAAATAAATATCTTTTAACCCTAATAGATTTGCATTATCTCTAACATTTTCACAAATATTTTCTAAATTAGATTTAGTGGTGTGGCTTACCACTCTAAATTGTTCATTGTTAGATTCTATCCTTTCCTCATCTAATTCTGTGGGTGCCACATATTTTCTTCTCTTTTTCTCTACTAAACCTACTTGTTCTGTTGCTTTCCACTTCTCTTGTTCCTTTGCCACTTTTGTTGTTTTTTTTATGTCTACCCTTGTGGGAGGCTTTGCTAGGCTAGGCTTGGTTGTTTTCTTCTTTCCTTTTGTCTGTGTGGTAGGCTATTTCTATGCTTTTCTCTTCTTGGGCTCTGCCTTTGGTGCTTCCTACTCAACACCTTCTTCTACCTCAACATCCTCACCCATGCCTTGGGTTAATTCTCGTGGCCCTCGCCCTTGTTCATCTTCATCATCATCTACCTCTTCATCTTCTTCTACCTCCTCTGCTTCTATTGTAACTTCTCCAAATTTTGCCTTGAGCTTTTTCACCAATTTATCCTTTTTCTTTAATGTGGAAGCAGTTTTCAATTCCATATCTACCTTTGATATTCCCATATTATAAATTCCATAATGTGGTGCACTCTTATCTACTTCTTCTGTTAGTAATGTTGTTAATGTTGCAGATGCCTCATCAATGTTTATCTCATATCCAAGAGGTTTAAGCCATCTAACCCTTGGTATGGTTGCTTGAATATAATTATATATATATATATATATATATATATATATATATATATATTGATATATATATACATATATATGTATATATGTATATATATATACATACATACATATATATATATATATATACATATACATCTACATATATATATATATGTATATGTGTGTGTATATATATATATATATGTATATATATATATATATACATATATACATATATACATATATATATATATATATACACACACATATACATATATATATACATATATATATATATATACATATATACATATATATATATATATATATATATATATATACATATATATAAATATATATATGAAAGAAAGAAAATATCATTTACATGTTGTTTAACAAATGAAATAGGTATCCCCATCCTCTGTTTTATGGATTTCTTTAAATCTTTAAAATAACTTGTCATAAGTGTTTCAAAATTTTCCCCCATTTGTTCAATATATTCATTCACTTGGGCTACAATAGACCTGTAGGTTTTCCAACTAACTTTTCCAAAAGATGGAAATTCATTTTGTACATAGAAAAATATACAAATCAAAATTGCACCAAATTTACATTATGCTCCCTTAGTTCTCCTTATAGCTCCTAAGTTCTCATTGATTTTCTATAGTTGCAATTTTGCTAGGTCATAGGTATGATCCTTTTTAACAAGTTTAGAACCAACATCTATTGGAATGCATGGAACACTATTGAGTCTGTTAGATTACTAAAACTTGTGGGAAATGACTCTAACAATAAAGTAAAAAAGAGGATCCTAGATGGTATCTATGATCATGCATCTCTTGTTCTATTTGGCTCCTATATTCTTTTCAATAGCTACCTTGGAGTCACTTCTTAGGGTCTTGGGCCAATCTAGGGTTGGATACCCTATTAACCTATGTACAATCCTCTTTTATATCCTTATTGGGCCATCTTATAACCATAAACTTCCATCGTGAATCCTGCTCAACACAATTCTGATCCATTCAATTTTAAATAGAGTAGGGAATTCTAGGGCACTGGTTAAACCCTTCCTTTCAATGATTTGGAGCTCTTCCTTTAGAACTTTGTTTTCACACAACCTATGATAAGCTTCTCTGATCTCCATATCTCCTATAGAACCTATCTTGTACTTATAAAATCTCCTAACATCTTGCACCATTACTACCTTAGGAGGAATTATGGATAGGGCTCCGACTAGGTTGTTTTTACATGCAACTTCAAGGATAGCATGAAAATCTAGTTGCTTAACTTCATTTGATACTAATTGGATTTCAAACCACTCTTTCTCTTCAGGTTTCCTAGAGATGGAGGCCATTTCTTCTATCTAGGATTTAAACATGAAGAAATTTGAAACTATGTAGCTCAACACTAGTACAAATACCTTGGAATCAATGAAACTATGTAGAATCTTCATAGAAATTTTCTCAAATGCTAGATTTTCAACTTGGAAATTATTCTACACTATTCTTCATCTTTTCTCTTTGTTCACAATGAGGAAAAATAATTCAAAATGTGATCATATACCCTTATTTCATAGCATTTAATGCTTAGTGCATTTACAGCTATCCACTCGACTTCCTAAGCATTTCTGCATTACTCATCTTCCATTGTCTTTCAATACTTGGCATACACTAGAGTTTCCCCTACTTGGCTTCAACTAAAATTTCCCTTTCTTGGCTTCCACTACCAACTCAGCTACAATTAACCATTCAACTTCTACTAACTTTAGCAATCAATTCAACATGTATTGGGATTTTACTAGGCATTTGAAGGAAACTTTGAAAAACTTATGAAATAATGAAATTTTAATTTTGCATCTTTATTCAAGCTAAGTTATTCTCTTCAATACTTACTTGTCTTGGAACTAATGTATGATAAAGCTTTGTATATCAGTTCCACATACCTTCTTTTGCTTAGTTGGATGAAGTGTGACCACTTAACCTTTTAGGTGAAGTGATCTATTCATTAGATGTATTGCTTCCATCTTTCTTCTTCTATGTCTTATTCATTTCTCCTCGGATTTGTTCAACATCTACCCTTTCTTTTCCTTCCTTGAACTCTAAGTTAGGTGTCTTTGACCTTGTTGGGCAATTTCTACTAACATGAGTAGTCTTCAAACAACTAAAACATGTGGTTTGGCTAAGCCATCTGCTGTAATTTCCACTGAAATGTGTTGTTGTACAATTTTTAGGGATGTGTCCATATTCCTGGCAATAGTGACAATTGTGCTTGGTGTTATAGTGCTAATTATAGTGACGTCCATGATTATTTCTCTTTGCTGGTTGATTTTGTGTCCACATAGGCTTTGATCGGCACTCAAAAGCTTTATGTCCATATTTCTTGCAATTGCAGAAATGACCTTCAAATCTTGGTGTTCTGATAGTCCTAGTCCTCCAATCATGTGCTTGATGTCCTTGCTAGTTCCACTTGTGATAATGACCCATGTTTTTAGGTTTATCATGCTAATGGGCATTCTTGCTCCTACACACATTAGAGGTATGTATTTTTTTACCACAAAAATGACAAGTAGGTTTAGTGTTCTTATCTTTGTTACTTATTTCTTCTATACTCTTGGATGACTCTCCTTTTTTAGTGCTAGCATATCCTCATCCTAAAGTATCAATGTTGGCTCTTGGTGATTTTAGTAGCTATTCAAAGTACTTGATGGCCTCATTAGGTCTGTCTCTCTAAAATTTCCTTCTTTCTTTTCAAGTCATTTTGCAATTGTTCATTTTTCATCTTTAATGTGGAGATCTCAATATCCTTGACATTTAGTCCATGATGTGCATTCATCATCTAACCTTAGGGTGTCTAGCTGCATGTTGAAAATTCTTGCAAGCTCAATTGACTTTTCTTCCAACTTGTTGGCAAGGTTTCTCTTGTCCTCTTCTAGAATAGCCTTATCTTCAATAGCTCTTTTCTTATGTTTAGTCACTTCACAAAGCATCGTGGGCTTGTGATTCTTGTTCAAGCTTGATAGTTCTAATCTCTTTTTCTTGAGCTCTATTTTTCTCCATCAAATCTGTTATTACTACATAAAACTCTTTGGAATCTCCATTTGTAAACACTTTTGAGGTGTCAATCTCCTTTTATTGTGTATCATTCTTAGCTATGGAAATTTCTTTTCTTCTCTTTATGGATTTTCTCAATTCTTCCCTAGCTTCTTCTAGAGCATGTAGAGCGAGTTGTATATCAATCACTTTGTTTTCTTTGACCTTCCCAAGTTTGTAAACTTCCATTTCCATATCTTTTCTCCAAGCTGTAAGGATCCTCCTTGTGAGAACTTGGCTCTGATAGCAATTATTAAAATTACAAGTGGGAAGATTTTCTTTTGAGGCGGGGGGGGGGGGGGTGTGAATCAAAAGTAACTAACTTTAAACTTTAAAATTTTTAACTAAGATCATTCACATGCATATACCATATCTAATTAATGTAAAAGTAAAGATATGCATGAAAATAGATAACACAAGATTTGGTTACCCAGAAACTCTTAGAAATGAGCAGGTAAAAAATGGGTGGGATGACACCCATGAATTATCACTGCAACAATATGTAATTGATTAAGGTTATAAAGTTTGACCACTTCCAATAGTCTAGCTTGTGAAAGGCCTGCCTTAGTAAAGGCTTTACACCCTCTTAAAAGTGACTTGTCTAAAGGATTTGCAAACACTCACTTGGAATGTTACCCTGTTAAAGGATTTAGCACCTTGTTAAAGGTTTACAACATGGCTGTTAACCCAACCTATCATCATAGGATTATCATTACTAATACAATGGATAAAAGGTATTAGAATGTTTTGATATGATGAGTTACAATCTTTAATTGCTGATTCTAGATCCTTGTTTTTCTCAATCTGATCTAATCCTTCTTGATCTGATAACTCTCTACTTGTATTGTTGATACTCTATTTTGAACAACTTGATTCTATAGTGCTACTCTTCCTCTAAGTCTTTACACCCCTCTAAACTTTGGTAGCATTCTTATGGGGTATAGATTTCCTTACAAAGGCTTTGAAGAATTAGGGTTAGGTATGAATCCATGATTGATATTCATCCATCTTTTCTTGCTCAAATCTTTACACTTTTCCTATTGGTTGCATGCTTTCTCCATTTTTTTGATTAGATGCATGTTGAATACATAGGGAATGCAAAAGATTTGATCGTATCTTTTAGATCCTTTGAGATTCATCTTAAATTGGCTCAATAAATGGTTTACATCTGAGTTTGTGAAGGGACAAACTCATATGTTGATTCTGTGTTACTCGACACTTATTGATTGCTAATGCTTGGCACATATAGGATTTCTATCTTGCTTTGCTCTTATAGTGACTCTATCTCACACGACATCTATACTTTACTTGGAAACTATAGTGACTCAACATCTATAGTGACTCAGTGCTGGAAACTTGCTTGGCACTTGAAGTTTTCTTGGCACCTATTGAATCTCTGGCTCAGAACATATTGTAGCTTGGCATCTATATCATACTCGACATCATCTATAGAAATTGGTTAAGTGTGTTGACACTCAATTGTCAAAACCAATCTAAGACCACCATTAGTTTCATCTTTTTTGATATTATTTATAATACTCGAAGTCAGAAATAAATGACACACTAATGTGATTTCAATAAGATTAACTTGGTGGAGCATTTTATAATGAAAAATCTCTTAGAAAATTTTCTATTATTTAACTAAAATTTAGTTTGGGGTGTGTGCACTAAGATCGTGTACAAAAAAGTGGACACTAAAAAAAATTCAAATTTTTTAATATGGTGATCGATTATTTCAAATTTCAAAAAGCCAATAGGCTTGATTATCAATCTTGGCCAAAATATATAAAATAAACTGATCGATTTTTCAATTTTTGAATAATTCAATCAAGTTACGAAAATAAAAAAGTAGATTAAAAACTCGATGGGGTTTTGAATAAGTAAAAATGGGTTCTACTCTAAAGCCCATAACTTTCACAAGAAGAGTCCAATTGACTCTATTGAAAAAGTATTGGAAAGGTATTGAAGAATCTATAACATAATGGAATAAAAATAATCCTAGGAAATCAATATTATATTTCCCATCAATTTAAATCAAACATTGTGTAGATAAGTTAGTTATTTTTTCCCGAACATTGTGTGAATAGGTAAATAAGAGTTCTATCATATTCCCCTCCTCTCTCTCGCTCTCTCTCTCTCTCTCTCTCTCTCTCTCTCTCTCTCTCTCTCTCTCTCTCTCTCTCTCTCTCTCTCTCACACACACACACACACACACACACACACACACACACACACACAAGAAAGAAGGCTGAAAATAAGCCAGAAGTCATTACCACCTAATCCTTGGTTTATGTTGTTATGTGACTTTTGTATCTAGGTTCAATGTACTCCTAGAGATTCTGGGAATAGAGATTATGTGACTTTTGTATCTAGGTTTAGCGTACTCCTAGAGATTTTGGAAATAAGCCATAAGTCATTACCATCTAATCCTTGGTTTATGTTGTTATGTGACTTTTGTATCTAGGTCAAAGAAAAATCCTACAATAGGGAAAGATGCCCCTAGTATTCCATTCAAATATCTGGCTTCTTTCTCACCATCACCATTTTTCCTTCATAGAGAGTTCAAATTCAAACCAACATCGCTATTTCACTCCTCTAGTGACCCCTCTAAGATCACCATTCTTGGAAATCTTTATAATTTTTAGATATCTTGTTAATAAGGGCAACTTATGGCTATATTAGTTTGTGTTCAATATCCTAGTTACTTTTTGATTATTTTCTTAGGTAATGGGGGACATTGTTTTAGGCTAGAATGTTCTAAAATTGTCTTCCTGGTTTATGTTGTTATGTGATTGTTGTATTTGGGTTCAAGGTACTCCCCTTGCCATCTAAATATAAAGAAAAAAAAAATTCTAAATTGGTTTTGATTTTTGTCCTCTATAGTTTTTCATGTTTTGATTTTTTTTTGTTTAGAGTTGCATAATTTGATGTTTTTTTCTTTTGATGTATGGGTCTATAGTAGTCATGAGGTTGATTTATCATTTTTTGAATTTAGTTTTGGTTTGGTTTCATCTTTTTTGATATTATCTATAATATTATAAATCATAAATAAAATATATGTTGATGTTGATGTTGATGTTGAAGCCAATGTCACCTTTTATGAATAAATGGGATGTCAAAATGTGATAGTTCAACATCAATGACAAAAAAATAGTATTTGTGTTTAGAATTTGAAGATGATGTAAACTGATGAAATGTGTGGAATTGGATGAATTATATACCTAAATTTTTTTATTTTTTTTTGAGTAATTATTTATTCATTTTATTTTATTTTCAAGTCCCTTTTTTAACTATTAAAAATATAAAGCATAGTTCCCATTGAATAAGTATATGCGAATCTTTTTTTTTTTTTTTTGATATGAAAATATCTTATAGATGGCATGTACAGCTAGGGACAAAAAAAAGAAATAATTATTTTTGATGTATATTTTTTATGTTATAAGTAGTCAAGCTCGACCTTATCATCTAATCCAATAGACTTTTCCTCTTGTTAAAACTTCCCTATAAAATCTATAGATTCTTGAAAACAAATTACATATCCATGAAGAGGACTCTCTCCTCTATAGATAAATATAAATTTTTATTTTTATTTTATATGATTTACTAATTTTTTACTTTTTTAAGGGAGCATCTTCTAAAATGTTAAAGTATCAACTTTTAATATTTTGAAATTATAACATATTAGAACTAATCAAAAAACTAAAAAACTTATATAATGATGATATTGAATTTGAGATCTATAAAAGGGTATTTTTACTTTTTGAAAAAAAAAAGAATTTTGATAGAGAAATGAGATTTGACCAAAACAATTTTTGGTATCCTTAACAATCATATAGATCTATGCTTTTATTTATGATTTCAATGAGAGTACCTTTGCATAACATTTTTTTTACAAAAATATCTCTTAGAAACTTTACTATATCATCTAATTGAAATGAAAATTAGTATTATACTTTTTTTCATGCTCACTACAATTATATTATGTTTTGAGGTATATAGATAGCAACCAAGAGAGATAGGTGGCTGACCCTAGAGTACAAAAAGGTTAAAAGATCAATTGGAGGTTACTCCCTATCATCTAACCAATACCAGTTTCATACTTTAAAATAATAACATGATCTAGAATAACCCTAACAACGTCAATCCTACTATGATCAAGAACATAAATAGAAAAAGTATTCCAATAGTAAAACAACATACTACTACAAATATTCCAACAATTAAACTTATACAAATAAAAAAAAACTTGTAGGGCATCAAGTTTAGATTAAACGATATCATTATAGCAAAAAGAATGCTAACCAACAAGGCTAACTACCCTCCTTTTTATCGAGTTCCTCAAAATCCTTTACCTCAGGCCCATCCTTGTCCACAATCACCCACTCCTCCATAATAGGTTTTTCCATGAGGGTCTTCATCTAGTCCTCTACTAGGAAGTCATATATGGAGTACAAAGTCTCAGTCTCTTTGCCTAGGTCCTTCGCATCCTTATTCACCCATAGAAAGTAGAGGATGGTTAGCACAAAATGCATCACTTTAGTGGAGAACGTGGTCAAGGTTTCAAATATTTGACAAATGCCAATATGATTATCTAGCCATGCAATGACTCTGTTTGTGGCTTTGCTTTCCTTTTTTTCCATGCTTTATATTTAGTTTATGTTAAACATAAAAAAATGTCATTAAAATTATACCTATTTACCTTGTTTACATATTTATATTAAAAACTTATTTATACACACATGATTTCTATCGAAACTACACACAATTTATTTTGATAGAAACTAAATAGTTTATATTGGAAATTTTATAAAACTTTCTATTGAAAATATGAATACAAAAACTGGTTTTTGCTTGATTTTGGAGGAATCTCTTCCTCTAAAATAGTGTAACCCCCTATTGTGGGTTGAAGCATTGTTATTTCTTTATGATTGGGTGAATTTGTACTTGAGATTTAAACTAATTAATACAAAATTCATAATGTGACTCAACATGAAAGAACCTTTGAGGAATGGAAACTGTATGTCTAATTATTTATGCGTACTTGATGTGTATGTATATATTGCTTCCACATTATTATTATCTTGTGTTGTTTAAACTTCAAAATAAAATAGTTGAGTAAATATTGTAAGATGTTAGGTTTATTTCTCTTGGGTTCTCAAGTGGGGCATTACATTCCACCATGACCTCTTTAGTTATTCTTATTTTCAAACTTCTTGTTCAGATTTTCCTCAACACTTTGGAAAAATTGATATGCCTCTTCAATATTGTTCATCTAGAAAAGACTCAATTCCTCTTGAATACTTGGCCTCAACCCATTGAGGTAACAAGGAACTTTCTCCTTGTTAGCTTCTACATGACAACATTTTGAAGAGAACTCAGTAGAACTCCTTAGTATACTCATAAAAAAAATCCCTCTTGCTTCAACATTTACATTTTCTTTAGGAGATTAAGGTCATATTGTAAAAGAATGAATTGTCACTTCAATTTAGCTATCATTTGGTCTCATCTTTTTATTTTTTCTTGCCTATTTTATTTTGCTCCAGCAAAATTTACTGGTACTAGATATTTGCATGACCCTTTAGTTTGGCTTTTGCAAACTTACCCCTATCAAGATCCTCAATATCTTCATATGAAAAGTATTCCTCCAATTCATTAATCCAATAAATAAACTCCTTTGGGTTAATACTTCCTACAAATGTGGGAACCTCAAACTTAGGTCTTTTCTAATCTTGGAGATGACCCCAAAAAGCCTCTCTTATTTTGGGTTTAGAATTGCCTCTTATTAAACATTTTTGTCTTGTTCTTCTCCTCCTTCATCCTCACTTTCATATCTTAAGAAAAGATTTATTTATCTATAAATTTTTACTTTCAATGCTTGCATTTGTCTATAGAGGGCTCTAATACCCTCAGGTGTAACACCTACAACTCTTCCACTACACTCTCTTCATGGAGGCATTTTTGCACTTTCATTGAAACCCAATTCCAAATTGCCTTACAATTGGAAATATGTTTACATGTGCAGCCCAATTCATGGTCTTGGTACAAATTACCTCATAGTCAGTGATATGTTTACAAACTCGAGAACTCCATCTCTGCTACCACCTGATGAAAGGTGATCCCCTTAATACCATAAACATGTAACATAAATCAAGATTTACAACAATTTGTGAGAATAAATATGGGCTTCTTATTATCACTACAAATGTGGAATAAATTTTTTTTTAATAATGTGCAAACTCACATGGGCTCCTTCAATACAATAAATTGTAACATAGAGCTTGAACTATCGTAAAGAGATTTCCTCGACAATCTATGGGCCTTTATTATATACATTATTTTATTCTATCCTAGAAGTTTATAGACATCAAACCATAGCCATTGAGGATGACCAACCCTAAAAATACATATAGAGTAAGTTAAATAAACTTATTCCCTTTGTTTTGGAGATTTCAATTGGCCCAACTTTACAAGACCATAACTTACAAATCATTGTTTTGATTGGCTATTATAATCCCATTATGAAATTGTCATCTTCTTATCTATGGGGAAAGAATTCTAAAATGTCTAATTGGCCCCATTTTAGAGCCCATCTGGGGCCTATAAGGTCTTCAAAACTGAGCTTGAAGTTTGTTTTACCAAAATTATACAATAAATTTACAAATACTCATGATATGACATTAAGCTACAACTAGAAAACTTATATATCCAAGAGGAACATTCACCTCTCAAATTTGGACATACCAAGATCATATGACTGACTTAGTAAGTAGAAAGCCTCAAAAGCTAACTCTACACTAAGATGACTCTTATTTAAGAAACAGAAAGGAAATATTTCTCAGCGATGAAAAACTGCTCTTACACCTAGGATGCTCCTACATCAATTTGAAATATAGAATGCTAATTAAGAGTTTATTTTGGATCCATATCAAATAAGAGAACAAAAATGTCCCAAAATCACCATTAAATCATTCTTTCTTAGAATCTTTCCTTGAAACTCAATAGCTTAAATTTTTTGACATTATTATATGAATTCATTAATTTTGTCCATTCAAAGTTTAATGTGATAATATATGGTATTCAATAATAGATATTATATATATTTCTCTATCTAACTTCTTGATATTGTTTATGTTTTATCTCATATTTAAATTGTTGAGATTTAATTTATGCTCTTTCTAAGATATTAATAATGTTTATAGGGATAAAAGGGGTCATGGGATACTTTACGATGCTTTTTAATCCATTTGATTACATTAAGTTTTCTTGGAGGTCGTAAGACCCATGACTACATTGATAATGTGATCTAATGGGTTATATATGGTCATTAGACATGCTATATTCCTTTTTTAAGGGTCTAAAGATCTCTAATGATATATATAATTCAATCAAATGGGCAAAAAGTGGTCATAGGGTACCCTATGACCCCTTTCAACCCACTCAATGATATTATAAGTGCTTAGGGATCCTAGGACCACTAATGACGCAAATAATTTGATTGAATGTGTCAAAAGGGGTCTTGTGGTACATTATGACCACTTTTAGCCCATTTGATGATTTTTTTTCCTTGGGAGACCTAGGACCTCTGACCAAATAACCTGTTAGAGTTTTAAAACTACTGAGCAACAGAGAGCCTCAATACCAAAAGGGTAATACTTATGCAACCTAAGGATTGAATATTTCCTATTTTCAATTACAAATGCAAACCATTTGGATCCAACACTAACAAAATGAAGATTTAGGCTCTGCAAGACCAAGTTGGGTATACCTAAGGGATGACTCAATTTGACTGTTGTTCTATGGATACTATCTTAGTTTCATTCTGATTCTCATCCCCAATCCATAAAAACATAATTAGTTATGATATTTTAAACATAATACATCCCATATAACAGATTTGGTCATAAAGTCTTCTATAGATCTGCAAGTATTCTTTGCAATAGTGGCTAACTAAGGCTAGAATATTTCATCCAAACAAGTATTGACCAATTTTGAAGATCTTTAGGAAATAAAAGTAAAACTAATTGTAAATTTTGCATTTGATACCCATTTATGATCTATTTCTCTTCCAACAGAATCAATTTGACTAGTACCTAATGCAATAGGGTTTAGAGTCTACTACAAATCTATAGATCTAGTTTGTTGCATTACAACAAATATTATTAATAGTTCTTACTCAAATCCATCATTCAAAACATCCTTCTCATTACTAGAACAACCTTATCAAATTCATCAAAGCATTTACTCAATTCATTGAACTAATAGCAGTGATGAAAAGGATTGCATTCAATTGCACAATTTTTTACTCATACAACATCAAGATAACTAAGTAACCGAAAGGAGAAATTTTTTAGAAAGAACTAATATGAAGACAACTCATAATTTGTTTTTATTTTCTTTGAAAATTGTGTATGTTTTATAGTAAACTCTAAATGACCATAGGAAGAAGCATAGAGATCATTTTGTATTAATGTATTCCCATAAACTTATAGAGAAAATACATCATAAAGCTTGTTCAAATTACTTAGACCAAAAACAAAGTAAGTATGACAAAAAAAATTAGAAATTGGACCATCACATGGCCCTGAAAACACATTTATATAGATATGAGTTGCAACAAGAAAAGACCAAATGTGATTGATAGGTGTCCTACAAAAAGATTCTTACATTCACCTATAACAAGAAGATAGAATGTGAATAACATAAAGATTGATACATTGAAAACTCTTTCATGGGTCCCTTTTTGTTATTTCTCCTAGAAAGACAAAAAGCACTATGATTGAATTCTTTTATCATTATGGTTCCTCGGGGTAGGTGGCCATCAAATGTGAAAGTGATGACTCATCTCCTGCAACTTGAGGATTCTCTTTGTCTTTATCATCAATAGTAGGGGTGACTTCTATTTTTGTACCTTCTTCTTCCTCATCATCCTCCACCTCATCATCTCCTACCGTCTGCTCTATAGACTTAATTTTTTCTTTCCAATCATTCTAGGTAGTGTCATCTGGTCAATCAAAACTCAGGACCTCTCTTCATATAGTTATTAAGGAATTTGTAATTGCTTCCATATCCACAAGATGTTTTCTAATGGTTTTGTAGAACAACTGGACCTTTACCAGCTCTTCATTTGTCATTTCCCATAATAGATGGCTTGGCTCATTTATAACTTTATTCATTCTTTCACAAAATATTTCATCTAGCTCCTTCTTCCATTTTTCTTTTTCCTTCACTTTCTCAATTGTCTTTAAAGCACAAGGGAATAAATCAAATTCCTTTGTAAAATACTTGGAAAAACAAATAGTTAATCTTCTTTGGAAGGAATCTTGTTTATCATCAAAACCTTGTAATTTATTTAATAGATCAAAATTATTTTCTATTTGATGATAGGTTAGCTGGATAACAGATATACACATAGTAGTGATATCTTCATTTCTTTTTGTCCATTTTTGTACAATGGGTCTTAATATAGCTTTATTTCCTTTTAACTCATCCCTGATAGCTACAATCCTTGCTAGTAAATCAAAAAATGATGGCCATTCAATTTTATCTACTAAATACATGATACCGTGCCTCAATTTTTCTTCATATTGATTATTAAGTTCTACATGCAATGCATATAACTTATTTTTCTCCTCTTCAAAATCCTCCATAGTATAAATCTGAGGCCTTTCTAGGGTATTTGGTATCTCAATAATTGGTGTTGATTTAAAAGGCTCAATAGGTGGCCATGGGGGCTATGCAATCCTAGGTTTACTGGATTCTCCTAATTTTCTTTTCTCAAGAATCTCCTCCATTTCAATCACTTTATTTTCTAATGACTATATTTGCATACCCCTCTCCTCATATGCTTTCAGAACTTATTCAAACCTAACATTGAGTTGGGAAAATCAATCTTGTACTTGACCAAACACCACACTACCAAATTTTGGCATTTCTGATGCCATTCCCATTATTTATTTACTACACACTTCACCAGGCTTGAACACTATCAATGCACTAGTATGCTTGGCAGTAGAAATCTCATGCATTTTGGTATTGTTCCTTTTTTTCCATAGACCAAATAACTAGGGCTTGGTGGTCATCACTAAACTTGACTCCTCTATGAGCCTATAATATCTCTTCCTCAGTCATTAATTGAACATCCTTTTGTTTTTATATTGAGTCAAAAATAATGGAATTTACTATATCCCATTCTGGCAAAAGGATGACTCCTAATTGTTTAACTATCTACCTCCCAACTTCAATTGTAAATTGAGAAAAGTCATTCAAAAATTTAGACTTTACCTCTTCCTTAATAACAAAGTCAGGTTTGTCTAGCTATTTTTCCTTTATCTTCTAACAACTTTTCTCAAAATTTCCCATGTTTAATCTCCACAACAATTAAGCAAAAGCCCTAGATTTTACAAAATTCTCATCATTAATAAATTTCTCTAAAGCCTGGGCAACTATGGGACCAATCTCTTTACCTTGATAATCAACCATAGTGAGATCCAATAAAGGTGCAGTTGCTTCTTAAGGCTCTCCAATCTCCACATCTGTGGAAGTAACAATTACATCTCCCTCTCCAACAATTTTTCTAAGCTTCCCCCTTAGAGATGTTTCATAATCAATTCTAATTGGGGATTGTCTTGGGGAATATTGCTCCACTTGGGAAGAAGAACCTTGCTCTAATCATTTTCTTTTTGGAGCACTAGGTACAAATGGGCTTTGGGTCTGGTCTATACTAAAGAGGAACCTATTGCACATTTTGGATCATCACATATCTCACCCTTTTCTGCAAGGCATATTGGCCAGGGGCCACTACACTTCTCTTGTTGATCCTCCTTTGCACCTCTGCAGCCTTGTCTAGATATGTCTCAACATACATAGCCTTCTTCTCATTCATAGTTTGGATAATCATAGTAAAATTATTCATTATTGTTTGCATCTTGGATCCCCAATATTTTTTATCTTTCAATGGGTGATAATGGAGGTGAAAAGCATTAAAAAATTCTAGGGTCTTGCTGAATACTATCCATTTCTCCTTTCTTAGTTCTTGTTCTTGCAAAGTAAAAACATTTATAATCACATCCTCTGGATAGTAAACTTTTTGCACCATGTGAGAAGGTTTCACCCTCTCTCTTGTAAGAGGTCATAGAATCCTTTAGGATCAATAAATTTGGCATGAGATTCTGCCATGTTATATCTATCTAGAAACAAATTTAGGTGCTTCCATCCTTTTCTCACAAAGATAATATCATGTACCACAGTAACAATCAGAAAAAAGGTACCCTTCTTAGGCAACTCCCTCTTGTTTATAGTGCCTATTTTCCATAACAACTCATCTATTCTTATCTTTAAGGGCACATGAAATGGTAGCACATGTGGCTTCCCCAAAAAACCATATACTCTTATTATAGTTGAAACATTATAAGGGATTGTATCCCCCCAATTATGACTAAGCAATAGTCCTTGTGCATGGTCCTTAAGTTTGACCAATTCTAACAATCCTTGTGGAATTTTGGGGTTGTCCCCTTTCAAAAGTAATCTAAGCTTTGATGCAAAGTATCTATCAAATCTTAGATAATTGGCATATGTAGCATCTGAAGTCATATCCACACTCCAAAGCTACACTGGATTCCTTTCTCCATTCCTAGTTATTTCCAACTCCATACCCTTGGAGAAAAAGGTAAATCTTTTATACAAGCATACATACATAAGCAATGAATACCAACATAATGGTTTATCCACTTTTCCTCATGCTATCCCCACCAAACCATTGTGAATCTCTTTTGCAAGAAAAGTAGCAAAATCCAGAATAGTGCTCATCCTAAATTGAAGGATTTGAACCATAACAAGGATGATTGAGCGTGGGATTTGGTCAGCTTCATCCATCCCAAAAAATTTTCAAAGAGAAAAATATAATGCCTAAGCCTTAAGGTTAAAATATCTTTTTAGTAATGGCTCTAGGGTGCTAATAGTAATCATAGACAAAGTACCAATTTTAGCAGCATTTTCTTGCAATGGTCTTGTCCTTAAGTAAATCCTTTGTGCATCAAACTTAGCTTGGAGTTCATCTAGATCAATGATTTCATGCACAGCATGGTTAGGGTTGAGGTTGAAAACCTCATTAATTAGTTTAGGGTAGACCCAAAAAAGATTCACTCTCACATGATTCTTTACCCACCCTGTAATTGGATCATATTTTTTGGCTAAATCCATCAACAAATTAGTATCAAAGAAAATAGTCAGGACTATCAATTTCCCAATATCAAACTCCCAGACATTGCTCATAGGGGTATCTAGTTTTCATTCTGAAAACCACTTCTTGAACAACTCCAAACCCCCCATGGAAACTTGGGCATCTCTTACCCAATTTTCTTTATCATAGGAACCTTCTGCTATAGTTACCCTAGGGTGTTTTGGAATGTGCTCCCTCCCCATAGTTATTTCATGTATTGATAAAGGGAATTGTGCAAAAAATCATCATGTACAGAATGTTTTAGATAATCTATTTTTCTAGTGAATTCTTTTTAGAGTGACATTTTAAATAAACCCTAGAAATTGTATAACAATAGATACTTGATTTTCAAAGATTCACAGAGTAATTACCTTCTAAGATTTTCACTTCTACACTATGTGATTTCCTTTGCAACTTACTAGATCACTAGATAAAATTTCTATGCCCTGGCTCTAAATGTATTGTATGCTCTAATGTTCTTTATGTACTTTGGCGATTCATTAATGGTGAGATCATGAGTTCTTTTCATGTATTGAAATCGCACAAATGAACTCTGCACCATATTTACTCTTAGTAACTATTACCTCCTAATTACACCCGAATTTAAATCCTATCCATAGATTTTCATCAAATTAGATGGCTTTAGTTTAAAAAAGAAATGAGCTTTATGGCTTTAAAAACAAGCCCACATGTTGCAATATCGCTTACCTACTTTCCTTAAATTTCTTGCACCTTAGAATTGTAGGGAAGTGCCACTTGTTGATCAAGATAAGATCAATGATCAGACTGATTTACAATTGAACAAATTCTAGTCAGCTATGCTAACCAATAGGAAGCCTTTATATGAGTTTGTGCCTTTAACAACTTCCACGCTAGCATGTCCACAATCTTCTAAGTAAGTAGGTGCTTGACATCATTTCTTCGATATGTCAAGCTGGTGCATTCCTACATTTCTTTATTAGATGAGCATCTTCAAAATGATGGCTTGCAACCATTGTTGAGTGAGACAAGATCCATGGAGTGAAGAACTTTGCACATTATGATCACAACATCCACTTGGACCAATGGAATGACTCTTCTCAACCCTTATGCTCTAACACGTCTAACTATTACATTAATTGCTAAGATTTTCATGCCCATAGCATAAGAACTCCCAACTAAGCACATGTGATAGACACACATGGATTGACTTAGCATTCTTCCCTCATTTTGGCCCCATTGTGACATGCGGCACAACGACGCATACCCACATTCCTTATTGAATAAGAATCTTCAAAATGCGAGCTTGTACTAACCCTCAATCTTTAAAAGATCTATGGTTGATAAAGCTTCACTCCTATCTAGTAGACCAGCTTCTTTAGTGGCACATCTAGTAATACATATCTATGATAATCTTATAGCATGGACACTACATCACATACTAGAGATTCTTGACCCCACCTTGCTATGTGTCAAAAAACTACTTGCCCATTTTACTTATCTTTCACGTAGCTTGAAAATGTGGGCTTGCATTAGCCTTTGATCTTTGACAGATCAATGGCTATAGAATCATGTGTCTTAAATACCACGTAAGCCAAATTGAACAAATAAAATGCTCCCCTCCAGTCCAACTCATCTAACATTTGCCACGAAAGATGTCTCAATCATAATCCTTCGAAATGGAAAGCTCATGTTGTTAGACTATTCTATGTGACATATTTATGCATCCCTACATTATTTAATTCTCAAGCATCTCCATCTTGTAGGAAAGCACTAGCCCTTGATTTAAATAAAATCAATGGTTAATGAATCTTGGTGATAAAAGAATACCTTTGTTAGTAACTCAATCAATGACATTGTAGGAATTGTAGAACATGCACAAAATGTACTGATGAGTCTATAAAAGGTTCTAACAACTTATGACTCATTACAAACTTTATGGCTCACTAAGAGTTAAAAAGGGCAAGGGCTACATGTCATCAAAGCACATGCCCTTATTTAAAAAACTTGCATCTCAAAATTGTGGGAATGTGATGCCCATTGATCTGAACAAGATCAATGATCATATAAACTTTGTATCATTAGAGGTATTCTTTAATAAAATTATGGAGCAATTTGTAGGCAAAGCACGACCACCTAAGGTTTAAACAAGATTTTAATGAAGTCATTCTTGTGCAAGCCCCTCCTTGGTGTAAAAGTAATATGCCTTAAGAGCATTTTTTGAAATATTATTTTCAAGGATTTTCAAGACTAAGGTAAAATGTAATAAGGCATTAGGGTTTCTCAACTAATTTCTCTGATGAAAAACCTTGAGAAACTAATAAAATTCCAACAACATAGAGACTAGGACATGAACTAGGGCAATCTAAGAAATTTGAGAAATACAATGAGGAAACCCTAAATTGCATAATATAATGACCACAAATGATTTTTCACAAATTTTTCATAATTTTCTTTGTACTATGAAAATCACACCAACAATGGCTCTATCTAGGGATGATAGACTATTTGAGCCTATGCAAGAGTTTAGAATATTTGGGAGAGTAGACCACATACCTGGCTTTGAATGAGAACTCCTTTAGAGAGCACATAATAACACATAGAAACAAGAAACCAGACTGTGCAGGGATATTTACATGGATACACAAAATATACGCAATGTACAACAACACAAGGAAACCTAAGGATAACATTCATGGAAAAATAGATACCTTAAGAAAAGTATCTCTTTAAGAACTATCCATAAACTAGCAGCTCTAGAATATTGTTTGATAAATCCTTGATGATATAAGAATCTTCTCCCCATCAATTTTCAATTAAATAGGGACCTAGCTAGATAGGGTAAAACTTACAATGTTTTCCTTTATCTTCAATTTTAACATTCCACATTAGGACTAAATCTCCATTTTGAAATTTTTTTCTTATTGTCCTTTTGTCAGGCAATGTCTTGATTTGTAATTGCAACTTTTGGTTTCTAACTGATGCCTCCTTTCTTGTTTCTACTAACCCTACAAGCTCATCAAGCCTTTCTTGCATATCATTTGTAATATCTTCATCATATAATTGGATATGATTGTAGAGTCCCATTAAGTTATTCTGAGACATCCTTGCTTGAATTTCATATACCAGATCAAAAGGAGCTACTCCAATGGCTTTCTCGATAGTCACTCTGTCAGCTCATATTGCAAGTTGCAACTTAGCATCCCATGCCTTCTTGTTATCATCCAAGGTCCTTTTAATAATTTTTAATAAGCTTTTATTTGTGGATATAGCCTACCCATTTCCTTGTGGATGATATGGTGAAAATGTTGACCTGGTTATTCGATACTGGCCATAGAACTTTATAAATTCCTTAGATCTGAAGCACATAGAATTATCTATCACAATTCTCTGAGGGCATCCAAATCTAGAAATAACATTACTTAGCAAGAAATTATTGACAACTTTACTTGTTGCATTTCTTGTAGGGATAGCTTCTACCCATTTTGTAAAATAATCAGTAGCAACTAAAATCCAAGAATAGCCAGTACTTGATTTAGGAGAAATCTCACCTATGAAATCCATACCCCACTATCGAAATGGTGCTTGCACCTCAACTGGCTTTAAAGGAGTATTACCTAAGAATTTAAGTTTTCCAAGACAAGAGTCACATTTGTTAATGATGATTTGACCATCCTTGAATAAGGATGGCCACTAAAATCCAGCTCTCATTACCTTGTGTGCAGTGGTTTTAGCCATATAATGTCCCCCATACACTCTAGTATGCATCTCACTCAGAATTTCTTGGGCGTTTTCTTGATCAACACATTTCAATAATATCCCTTCAAAATTTCTCCACCATAGACTACCTTGGATAATTATGTACCTAATAGCTTGTAATTTAGTGCTCCTTTTCTCATTTTCAATTAAGTGAGATGGAACCTTTAAGTGTTGTAGATAGTAAATAACATTGGTATACCACTTAGAATTATTCATATCACACAAATAAGTTCTAAAGTCATCTGTCACCATATTAATCCGGTTATCATCCAAATTAGATTGACCCATGAGTTTGGCTAAACCTTTACCTCTTACCAACTTTGTTATCTATATCTCAATATTAAATTCCTATATCCTATTGATCCACCTACATCTTTTTCTTGACACTTCTTGTTGAGAAAATATATCTTTCATACCAGCACTAGGCACAAATGCAATCACAATAGCACCCACCAAGTAGCATCAAAAAGCCTTTACAACTTTCACTAGAGCATATGCTTGTTTTTCATTTATTTCATACTTCAACTTAGCTAGTTGTAGTGACTTACTAGAAAATGCAATCGATTGTTCATATCCCTTCTCATTCTTTTACAACAAAACTACAACTATAGTATGAAAAGAAGCAAAAGAAAATATGTGGATAGACTTAGTATAGTCAGGAGTTCTCAACACTTGAGCATTTTTTATTGCATTTTTAATATCTTGGAATTCTTTTGAAGGCTCACCATTCCAATCTATAATAGCTCCCTTTTTTAGCATCTCTGAAATAGCTCTACTAATTTAGCAAAGTTAGTAACAAACCTTCTCAAAAAATTAACTTGCCCAAAGAAATATTGAATTCCTTTTACATTCTTTGGCTTGGGGACTTTATCAATGGCTACTAATCTTTTAGGGTCTATCTTTACCCCATTCTTTTATACTATATTTCCCAATAACTTACCTTTAGTTACCCCAAATGTACATTTCTTAGGGTTTAATGACACTCCATATTCCAATTCTTTGATAAAAATATTTTCCAAATGCCTATAGTGGTCTTTAGCCTTCTTGGAATAAGCTATGAGGTCATCTTGATATACCACCATAAACTTATTGATATATTCATGAAAAGCCACATCCATGGCTCTTTGGAATGTAGCACCAACATTAACCAATCCAAAAGGCATTCTTACATATACATAAGTCCCTGAAGGAGTTGTAAATGTTGTCTTGAATCATTCTATTTCTTTTACCAAGACATGGTTATATCTTGAGAATCCATCCATCATTGACATAAGTTCAAACCCTATTACTTACTGTAGTATGGCTTCCATATTCGGTAACCCATAATTATCTTTTAGGGAAGCAATGTTTAGATTTCTGAAATCTACACAGAGTCTAATATCTCCATTATTTTTTCTAATAGGAACTAAGTTTGAAACCCAGGTGGAATGTCTAATAGGCTTGATTATTCCCCCATCCCTTAACTTCATTAGTTCCTCTTGCATTTTGGTGGATAGGGTGGGGTTGGCTGGACTCTTCTTTTGCCTAAAAGGTTTTAGATTGTCTTTCAATGGTACAAACATGTTGAAAGAGATCTTCTTTGTAGACTTTCAAGTCATCATATGACCACACAAAAACATGTGTGTACTTTCTTAATAGGTCAATCAAAGGCATCCTAATTTTAGGTGATAAATTCTAACCAATATAGACCTTCTTTTGGGCCTCACTAGTACCCAAATTTATCTCTTCTAACTCCTGGGGTTTACAATCCTTAGTTCCATGTCCTACCCTGTCTTGGTTATCAACATATTCTCCAAGATGACCAAACCTTTAGGTACTTTGTTAGTCTTCAGATGTATAACTTCTTGGCCAAAAATTGTTTCCTTCCTATCTATTGTCTCAACCAAATCACTGCAATCCATCTCCTGACCATGATATTTATCTTCATTTAGCAAGAAATTCACAATGTCTTTGTCATCTTCACAGACTTGCCAATGTTCAACATTGTCAAGTATTGATGGCCTATTTTGAACTTTAACTTGTGATATCCCCGCAAATGAAACATCATGGGGTTTAATGGCTATATTTTCTAATAAGTCGACCATCTTATTTTGAGTTCTATCCCTTCATGATATACCAAATGCTTCAAAGAATTCAATCTAATCCCACACAACATTTCTATACTATTTCAACCTTATGTTCTTAGAATCATATGTTCCCATTACTTGTGAGATAATCAATTCAAAATCACCTATAACATATAATTTCTTGATCCCATGATGGGTAGCCACTTTCAATCCTAACAGCAATGCTTCATACTTAGCTATATTGTTGGTGCATGAGAAAATTAAGGTAAAAGAGTATCTAAAAGTGTTTTTCTCAGGAGAGACAAAAACTACCTTTGCCCATGCACCTTCCTTAGAATTTTCTCATCAAGGAAAATTGTCCATAACTTTAGTGAATTCATACAACACTCAACTTCATGTTCAATTATAGTAGGAAAATTCTCACCTTCTTGGATAATCAATTTAGCTCTGAATGCATTCACACTAGTATCTAAAAAGCAAGTAGCATCTTTGTCAATTTCTTCACCTAAGATGTGACTAACCTTTGGCTCTAGCTTTACTTTTATAGCCTTATCACTTATGTGAAAAGTTTCATAAGTTAAGTCACATTGCAGGCTACCTCCCATAGCAGCAATCCATTTTCTAGAAAGTAACATTCCATAGTGTGGAGGTATATCAACTACGAGGACTTACATGGTCAACTCTACCTCATGATATGCATCTAGTTTAAATGGCAAAGCATTTATAGTACCTATGACTGGGACTTCCCTAGCATCTATACCTCTACATCTACCCTACTTAGTGTCTACTTTCAACCCTAAGGCTTCCATTACTTTGAAAGGCATTATGTCATGCAATTTTTTAGGGTCTTCCCTTTTATAATTAGATTGAGAAAGAATGGTTCAATATATTCTATGTATGCTACTGATGAGTCATCCAAGAATATTTAGGGAATTTGGGACATGATACCACTATCCTCTATTACTAAGGGAGTCTACTGAATAACACTTTTTTCTACATTGTTATTGTTAGTTATTACCCCTCCCAACCATGACAAGGCTTTATTCTTATGCTCTTCAATTCAAAAAAGTTTAGAAAAAGGTACCTTAATAGTGATTTGGGACAACATGGATATCATATCAATTGGCTCAGACATAGTGGGTTTAACAATCATACCTGGAGTAGGAGCTTTCTGAGTAGTAGGGATTACTATTTGCTTGGAATTATCAGATCCCGAGCCCTTCTCTTGTATAATTGATTTTCATGTCTCATTGGCTTGGAATTGCAATTTCTTTTTAGGTTCCCACTTCTTAGTTTTAACATCTTTAGCTTTGATGGTCTCTGCATTAGTCTTCTTGTCTTCATCTTTCATCTTGTGAGTGATGTCTTTTATAAATACACCAAAAGGCTTCCCAATTTCATTGTTAACTATTTTTTTTCTCAAATTATAGTTGCTATGCACTTGGCAAATCATTTTTTTAGTGATCCTATAAATTTCTTCTTTGGAAGACATTCTTAAACTTACATGACCCACTTTAGAAGATGTAACACATACCTGATCTTCGTCACAACCTTCATTGTCTGAAAAAACTTGTTGATGAGTAATTGATAAGCAATTTTCTTATTTTCCAAATCACTTTATGTTTCTTCTAAATTAGAGTCAACACAGTCACTACACATTCTTACCATGTTACGACTTACATCATTATGACTCTTTTCTTCTTCCTCCTTAGTTTGTAAATTGTGATAAAAAACAAATGACTAAGCAACTATACAATATTTTGCTAAGTGGGGTGATTGAAAAATAATACACCATGGCACATTATCATACATATTTACTGAAATTCTTTGCAAAGGGTCAAGTGCACCCATATCCTTTACATTTTGAGTTTGGTTAGGGATTGGCTTGCCATCCTTCCATTGGGTAGTATAAGGGTAATTCTGCATTCTAGGCTATCTATTGAACTTTCTATTACTCATAGGGGTTTTCTCGGCAACATTTGGCTTATTGAAACTAGTGGGATTCATCTTTTTAAGCAATTCCAACACTTGGCCTATTGTAGGTTCTTCTAACTTCTTTCCTATAGGAGTTTTATCAACCTCCTTTTTGTTGTTATTCTTGGGATTAAAAAGCTTTGGATCATCACTCCTACCTAATTTTTTGGATGCTTTTCTATTATTCTCAATATTTATTGCAAGCTTGTATGCATCCCTTAAAATTTTAGGAGCCTTATCCCTCAATTGGTAAGAAATTTTTCTATCAAAAACATTAAAATATGTTATCAGACAAACATCCTCATTCAATCTCATAACTTGAAACATTTTGTACATACCTATCTAGAATTGTACATTGAAATCAAATGCAGACTCATTAGGATTCTTCTTGATATTGTTGAATTCATTTAACATGAATCCAACATTAGTGTTTTCTCTATATTGTTCTTTGAATAACTTCTTCAAATCACTCCATGAGCTAATACTATCATCAAGTAGCCTTCTGAACTAATCCCTCGCATCATCAGTTAGTGAATGCAAAAACAACTTCATGACCACGTCTTCATGTTCAACTTTATAATCATTTAACATGTCTATGAAAATTCTCAAATGTTCTTCACTAGTGACAACGTTATTTCTAGAAAACTTAACAAATTTATCTCTTAAATCAAAAGATATGGGATGTGGAGCACTAGGAATACCTGTAAATGATATTTGTCTATAATTTTCCATGTATACAGGTTTCTTTTGAAAACCAAGAACATTTGAGGTGCTTGCTATATTTTCTTGGTTTATAGGAACACTTTGGGATTGTTGAGGTTGGACAATAGGGACTTGAATATAAGTGGTGAATGATGAAGCAGGAGCAGATTGAGATAGTCCTTGAACTAAAACTACTGGTCCACAAGGAGGTATAGAAACTAAAGCTAGAATGGATAAATTTGGCCATGAGGCTAATGTAGAATTAGTCTTAATGAACTAAAAAAATTTCCTAGTTTCTATAGCTTGAGCTTCATTTTCCACCTCTTCAAGCTCTTTTGCAAGATCTTCTTTCTCCTTTCTAGCCTTCTCTAGATTTAAACTTAATTTGGACATGATAGTTTTTAAGGATTTGCTAGGTTGAGCTTGAGGTTCATTTATCCGGACTTCGATAGCTTTACCCTTTCCTTTGTCTGTAACTTTAAAAATGGGTTCTATAGGATTTACCTGTACTGGTTTATAGTCTTGGACTTGAGCAATAATTGGTTCTTGCTTTTGATTCAGGTGTTGTTCTTATTCTTGAACTTTAGCTTTCAAATTGTCTACATCTCTGAAAACATCAGTACGAAGAGTTATAGTTTTCTCTTCTAACTTTTTATTCTATTACTTTAAGGAAACCATCCTTCTTAGTAGAGCATCTATTTTTATTATGGCATCCAAGGTGGCTTGCTCTTTTTCTTTTTCAAGGCGAACATGCTTAGCTTCTTCCTTAGCAACCCATTTCTTTAGAAATCCTATCTCTAATTGTACTTTTGAAGGATCTACAGAAGTAGCTTCTGAATCAATAGGGTTATCTAGATCTATAAGATTTGGTTCTGTGTATGGGACTATTTTAGGATTAGAGGGATCTCCAAAAGAATTCCTGAGTCCTAACCTATGATGCATTTCAGCTATGGGATCTGGTCTGGGGGATATATTCCTTATTGGTGACATATCCTTATCTTGATATACTCTTTCATTTGGTACTGGGGTAGTAAATATCCCTCCGAAGAGTCTTGTGGTTTCTGATTTAGAGCTAAGTGAAGATGACTCTCTCCCTATCACTGGTTGATACTAGGAATTGATAGATACACTACCTCTGGGTTTCTAGGTGGGATTTGGATCTATTATTTTCTTATTTAGGTTCTTCCTACCACCTTTACGAAAATCAATATACATTGGTTCATCAAGATGAGCTCTTGTGTAAGCTCTTTTGTTTTTTCTTTTGTCAGCCATTTCACTATATATAAAAAAGCACTAGCTTCAAAACCTTGACTGAGTCACCACCCTTTTCTTGGGAAAATAAAAAAATATAATTATTTTTGACTTTAAGAAAAACAACCACAAATGGAAATGGAAATATCTGACACAGATGGACCAATTACTGATATTATAAGACTGCAACTCTTGCTTGTTAGATAAGACTCCTAGAATGACTAGATATGTCAGTGTAGCTTTGTGGTAGTTTGGCTTTTCTTTCTTTCTTTTTAAATTCTCAAGGTTTTTCACTAAGCATCCCCTTATAACCATGAGAAAAATTTACATAGTCTAACACGCATGTGCACAATAGGACCAAACAAACTGCAGTACTTTTCACAAATGTGTTGGACAACTCTCGAGTAGAGTCACCATTTTGTTGGAGTTTTAAAACTACTAAGCAATAGAGAGCCTCAATACCAAAAGCGTAATACTTATGAAAAATAAAGATTAGACATTTCCTATTTTCAATTACAAATGCAAACCATTTGGATCCAACATTAACAAAATCAAGAATGGTTTCCTTCTCTTTAGGCTTTGCAAGACCAAGGTGAGTATACCTAAGGGATGACTCAATCTAACTGTTGTTGTATGGATACTATCTTAGTTTCATTTTGATTCTCATCCCCAATCCATAAACACACAGTTAATTGTGATATTTCAAACAGAATACATCCCATTTAACATATTTGGTCATAAAGTCTTCTGTAGATCTGCAAGTATTCTTTGCAACAATGGTTAACTAAGGCTAGAATATTTCATGCAAACAAGTATTGACCAACTTTGAA
This sequence comes from Cupressus sempervirens, assembly GCA_028749045.1. Lineage (NCBI taxonomy): Eukaryota > Viridiplantae > Streptophyta > Pinopsida > Cupressales > Cupressaceae > Cupressus > Cupressus sempervirens. Next base: position 221,620,658 of record CM053791.1, read on the forward strand.
GATCTTCAAGAAATAAAATTAAAATTGTTTGTAAATTTTTCATTTGATAACCATTTATGATTTATTTCTCTTCGAATTGAATGAATTTGACTAGTGCCTAATCCAATAGGATTTAGAGTCTACTACAAATCTATAGATCTAATTTGTTTTATTACAATAAATATTATCAATAGTTCTTACTAGAGTCCATGATTCAAAACATCATTCTCATTACTATAGCAACCTTATCAAATTCATCAAAGCATTTACTCAATACATTGAACTAATAACAGTGATGAAAAGATATACAACCTAAAGGATTGCATTCAATTGCATAAGTTTTGACTCATACAACATCAAGATAACTAAGTAACCAAAATGAGAAAAAATTTAGAAAGAACTAATATGTAGACAACTCAGAATTTGTATTCATTTTCTTTGAAAGTTGTGTACATTTTGCAGTAAAGTCAGAATGACCATAGGAAGAAACACAGAGATCATTCTATATTAATGTATTCCCATAAACTAATAGAGGAAATACTTCATAAAGCTTGTTCAATTTTCTTGGACCAAAACAAAACTAAGTATGACTAAAAACATTAGAAATCGGACCATCACATTGCCTTGAAAACTCATTTTTATAGATATGAGTTGCAATAAGAAAAGGGAAAATGTGATTGACAGGTGTCCTTCAAAAAGATTCTTACATACACCTATCACACAAAGACATAATGTGAATAATAGAAAGACTGATACATTGAAAACTCTTTTGTGGGTCCCTTTATCTTATTTCTCCTAGAAAAAAAAAACGCAATGATTGGATTCTTTTATCATTATTGTTCCTTAGGGTAGGTGGCCATCAAATGTGAAAGTGATTAGTCATCTCCTGCTACCTAAGGATTCTCTTTTTCTTTATTATCAATGGCAAGTGTGCCTTCTATTTTTGTATCTTTTTCTTCCACATCATCCTCCACTTCATCATCTCTTTCCATCTACTCTATAGATATAAATTTTTCTTACCACTCATTGTAGGTAGTTTCATCTAGCCAATCAAAACTCAAGACCTCTCTTTGTACAGTTATTAAGGAATTCGCAATTGCCTCCATACCCATAAGATCTTTTCTGATGGTGTTGTAGAACAACTGCACCTTTACCACCTCTTCATTTGTCATTTCCCATAATAGATGGCCCGGTTCATTTATAACTTTATTCATTCTTTCACAAAATATTTCATCCAGCTCCTTCTTCCATTCTTCCTTTTCCTTCACTTTCTCAATTGTCTTTAAAGCACAAGGGAATAAATAAAATTTCTCTGTTAAATAATTGGAAAAACAAATAGTTAATCTTCTTTGGAAGGAATCTTGTTTATCATCAAAAGCTTGTAATTTATTTAATAGATGAAAATCCTTTTCTATTTGATGACATGTTAGCTGGATAACAGATATACACATAGCAGTGATATCTTCATTTCTTTATGTCCATTTTTGTGCAATGGGTCTAAATACAACTTCATTTCCTTTTAACTCATCCCTAATAGCTTCAATCATTTCTAGTAAATCAAAAAATGATGTACATTCAATTCTATCTACTAAATACATGATACAGTACCTCAATTTTTCTTCATATTGATTATTAAGTTCTACATGCAATGCATATAACTTATTTTTCTCCTCTTTAAAATCCTATCTAGTATAGAACTGAAACCTTTCTAGGATATTTGGTATTTCAATAATTGGTGTTGATTTAAAAAGCTCAACAGGTGGTCGTGGGCGCTATGCAATCTTGGGTTTATTAGATTCTCCTAATTTTCTTTTTCGAAGAATCTTCTCCATTTGAGTCACTTTATTTTCTAATTATTGTATTTTCATACCCCTCTCCTCATATGCTTTTAGAACTTCTTCAAACCTAGCATTGAGTTGGAAAAATCTATCTTCTTCTTGGCCAGACACCAGACTACCAAATTTTAGCATTTATGATGCCATTCCCATTATTTGTTTACTACCTACTTCACCAGCCTTGAACACTGTCAATGCACCAATATGCTCTATAGTAGAAATCTCATGCATTCTAGTATTTTTCCTTTTTTCCATAGACTAAATAACAAGGGCATTTTGTTCATCACTAAACTTGACTCCTGTATGAGCATGTAATATCTCTTCCTTAGTCCTTAATTGAACATCCTTTTGTTTTCTTATTAAGTCAAAAACAATGGCATTCACTATATCCCATTCTAGGAAAAGGAGGACTCTGGGTTGTTTAAATATATGCCTCCCAGCTTCAGGTGTAAATTGAGAAAATTCATTCAAAAATTTAGACTTTACCCCTTTCTTAATATTAGAGTTAGGTTTGTCTAGCTATTCTACCTTTATCTTCTCACAAGTTTTATCAAAATTTCCCATGTTTAATCTCCACAAAATTTTAGAAAAAGCCCTAGATTTTACAAAAATCTCATCATTAATAAATTTCTCTGAAGCCTAAGCAACTATGGAATCAATCTCTTTACCTTGATAATCAGCCACAATTAGATCCAATGAAGGTGCAAGTGGTTCTTGAGGCTCTCCAATCTCCAAATCTGTGGAAGTAACAATTACATTTCCCTCTCTACCAATTTGTCTAAGTTTCTCCCTTAGAGATGTTTCATCATCAATTCTAATTGGGGATTGTCTTGAGGAATATTACTCCACTTGGGAAGAAGACCCTTGCTCTAATCTTTGTCTTTTTGGAGCACTGGGTGTAGATGGTCATCTTTGGTCTAGTCTCTATTGAAGAGAAACCTATTACACATTCTGGATCATCACATATCTCAATCTTTTCTACAAGGTATATTGGCTAGGGGCCACTACATTTCTGATGTTGATCCTCCTTTGCACCTCCACATCCTTGTTTGGATATGTGTCAACCTACATGGCCTTCTTCTCATTCATAGTTTGGATAATCATAGTAAAATTATTCATGAATGCTTGCATCTTGGCTCCCCAATATTTTTTATCTTTCAATGGGTGATAATGGGGGTCAAAAGCATTAATAAATTCTAGGGTCTTGCTGAATACTATCAATTTCTTCTTTCTTAGTTCTTTTTCTTGCAAAGTAAAAACATTTCTAATAATATGGACCTCTAGATAGTAAACTTGTTGCACCATGCGAGAAGCTTTCACCTTCTCTCTTAAGCGGTCATAGAATCCTTCAGGATCAATAAATCTAGCATGAGATTCTGCCATGTTATATCTATCTAGAAACAAATTTAGGTGCTTCCACCCTTTTCTCACAAAGACAAAATCATGTACCACAGTAACAATTTGAAAAAAGGTACCCTTCTTAGGCAACTCTCTCTCTCATCTATAGTGCCTATTTTCCATAATAGCTTAGATATTCCTATCTTCAAGGGCACATGAAATGGCAGCACATGTGGCTTTCCCAAAATAGCATATACGCTTATTTCAGTTGAAACATTATAAGGGGTTATATCCCCCTAATTATGACTAACCAATAGTTCTTGTGCATGGTCCTTAAATCTGAGCATTTTTAATAGTGCTTGTGGAATTCTAGGGTTGTCCCCTTTCAAAAGAAATCTAAGCTTTGATGCAATGTATCTATCAAATCTCATATAATTGGCATCTGTAGCCTCTAAAATCATATCCACACTCCAAAGCTACATTGGATTCCTTTCTCCATCCTTGATTATTTCCAACTCCATACCCTTGGAGAGAAAGGTAAATCCTTTTTAAAAGCATACATACATTAGTAATGAATACCAATACAGTGGTTTGTCTACTTTTCCTCATGCTATCCCCACTAAACCATTGTGAATTTATGATGGGGACACAACCCAACAACCAGAATAGACACAATAGAAAGGGGAAATTATATTAATTGAGAAAATAAGTTGGTACAAACAGTGCAGAGAAAATAAACTCAAAACATGCCCTGCGGGCTTACAATAGCATAAATCTGGAGAATATTTCTCCTTTAGCACCTCCTCTCAAGCTCCAATCCGAACTGCCTTTTACAATGCCAGAAATCTCCTTAAATAGACCCCGGAGGGTTAAGGACTAGGAGTACATTCTAGAAAGTGCTAGTAGGCATCCACCGACAAAATAGAAGGTTCCGGAAGCTGCGTTAGAAGTCGGTGCAATTCTAGAAGAGTCCAGAAACGGTAGCCGAACTTCCGGGAGGCATAACTTTTGAACCGTAACTCTGATTGACAAACCGTTTACATTTTCGGAAAGCTCTCGAAGCGCTCTATAGCCCTATGGACCAGCTTTGCTCGTCCCCCATTTTTCGACCCTTTTCAAGGTCATTTAATGCCCCAAATCTGACTCTGAAGCATTCTTAGGGGGTCTCCAAAACCCGAAAAATTGCAATAACTTTCAAACCGTGGGGCCTTTTGACCTGATTCTTTTTCTGGAATGCTCTAAATCTCGATTACATTCATCTGGCCAAGTCACACCTTCTAGGTCACCAAAATGATGGTCAAATTGCATGCTCCTATTTTTTCGGGATTTTTAAATGCACTGGTAGTTGAACTATGAGAGTTGGAACCTTTATTTGAGCCAAATGGGTATCCAAAAATGCAAAGACATAAAATAGAAACTAAGTCTAAGTACATTTTTTTGGGTGACACAGGATTGCCCTTATACCTCTGGATGCTCCTGCATCAATTTATTTTGCAAGAAATGTAGCAAAATCCAAAATAGTGCTCATCTCGAATTGAAGGGTTTGAGCCATAACAAGGACAATTGAGCCTAGGATTTGGTCAGCTTCATCCATCGCAAAAATTTTGCAAAGAGAAAAATATAATTCCTGAGCCCTAAGGTTAAAATGTATTTTGAGTAACGGCTCTAGGGTGCTGGTAGTAATCATAGACAAGTTACCAATTTTAGTAGCATGTTCTTGCAATGGACCTACCCTCAAGTAAATCCTTTATGCATCATACCTAGCTTTAAGGTCATCTAGATCAATGATTTTATGCATGGTGTGGTTAGGGTTGAGGTTGAAAACCTCACTAATCAGTTTAGGGTAGACCCGAAAAAGATTCATTCACTCATGATTCTTTACCCACCATGTAATTGGATCATATTTTTTGGCTAAATCCATCAACAAATCACTATCAAAGAAAATAGTGTGGACTATTAATTTTCCAATATCAAACTCCCAAATATTGCTCACATGGGTGTCTAGTTTTCATTCTAAAAACCACTTCTTGAACAACCCTAAACCCCCCATGGAGACCTGGGCATCTCTTACCCAATTTGCTTTATCATAGAAACCTTCTGCTGCAGTTACCCTAGGGTGTTTTGGAATGTGCTCCCTCCCCTTAGTTATTTCATGTATTGATAAAGGGAATTATTCAAGAAAATCATCGTGTATAGAATGTTTCCAATAATCTATTTGTCTAGTGAACTCTTTTCAAGAAGGCATTTTGAATAAACCCTAGAAATTTTATAACAATAGATACTTGATTTTCAAAGACTCACAAAGTACTTATCGCCTAAAATTTGAACTTCTACACTTTGTCATTTCCTCTGCAACTTAATGGATCACTAGATAATTTTTTTGTGCTCTAGCTCTAAAAAATTTGTATACCTTGATGTCTTTTTGGTGCTTTGGTGATTCATTAATGGTGAGATTGTGAGTTCTTTTCATGCATTGAAATATAATGAATGAACTCTGCACCATATTTACTCTCAGTAACCATTACCTCCAAATTGCACCCAGATTTGAATCCTATCTATAGATTTTCATCAGATCAGATGACTTTAGTTTAAAAAAGTAACAAGCTTTATGGCTTTAAAAACAAGGCCACGTGTCACAATACCGATTACTTGCATTCCTTAAATTTCTTGCACCTTATTGCAGGGAAGTCCAAATAGCTACACCAACCATTAGGAAGCCTTTGTATGAGTTTGTGCCTCCTGAAAACATCCACACTAGCAGGTCTCACATATTCTTTTGAGCGAGCAGTTGCTTGACATCATTCCTTTAATGTGTCAAGATGGCACATTCATGTTTTCCTTATTAGATGAGCATCTTGAAAATGTGGCCCTACACCCATTGTTGATCAAGAAAAGATCCATGGTGTGAAGAACTCTATAATTTATGATCATACCATCCACTTGGACCAATGGAATGACTCTTCTCAAACCTCATGCTCTGACACATCTAACAATTACATTAATTGCTAAGATTTTTGCACCAATAGCATAAGTACTCCTAGCTAAGCACATGTGATAGACAACATGGCGTGACTTAGTGTTCTTCCCTAATTTTTGCCCCATCATGACACGCGACGCAAAGGCACATACTCACATTCCTTATTGAATGAGAATCCTCAAAATGCGGGCTTGTGCTAACCCTCAATCTTTAAAAGATCTATGGTGAATAAAGTTGTTCTCCCATCTGGTAGACTAGCTTCTTCAGTGGCACATCTAGTAATACATATCAATGATAATCTTACAATGTGGCACACCACAAAACATACTAGAGATTCTTGACCCCACCTTGCTACTTGTCAAAAAATTGCTTGCTTGCTTTATTTATCTTTCGTGTAGCTTTCAAATGTAGGCCTGCCCTAGCCTTTGATCTTTAACAGATCAATGACTATAGAATCATGTGTCTTAAATACCAAGTTAGTCAAATTGAATGAATAAAATACTCCCCTATAGTCAAACACATCTGACATTTTCCATGAAAGACATCGCAATCATCATCCTTTGAAACAGCAGGCTGATGCTATTAGACTATGCTATGTGTCCTATTTATGCATCCTTGCATTATTTAATTCTCAAGCATCTCCTTCTTATGGGAAAGAACTAGCCCTTGATTTAAATGAAATCAATGGTTAACAAATCTTGGTGATAAAAGAATACCTCTATTAGTAACTCAACCAATGACATTGCAGGAATTCTAGAATGTGCACAAAAAGTAAAGACAAGTCTGCAAAAGGTTCTGACAACTTATGATTCATTACAAACTTTATACCTCACTGAGACTTAAAAAGGGTAAAGGCTACGTGTCATCGAAGTGCATGCCCGCATTATTTAAAAAAATTACATCTTGAAATTGCAGGAATGCGATACCCATTGATCTTAACAAGATCAACGATCATATAAACTTTGTATCATCAGAGGTGTTCTTTAATAAAATGATCAAGCAATTTGTAGGCAAAGCATGGCCACCTAAGGTTTAAACAAGATTTTAATGAAGTCATGCTTGCGCAAGCCCCTCCATAAAATTAATATGCCTTAAGAGCATTTTTTGAAGTATTATTTTCAAGGGTTTTTAAGACTACGGTAAAATGTAATAAGGCATTAAGGTTTCTAAACTGATTGCTTTGATGACAAACCTTGAGAAACTGATAAAATTTCAACAACAGAAAGACTAGGACATGAACTAGGGAAATTTAAGAAATTTGAGAAATATAATGAGTAAACCCTAAATTGCATAATATAATGACCACAAATGATTTTTCATTGATTTTTCAAAATTTTCTTTGTATTGTGAAAATAAGACCAACATAACCAACATGATCTAATAGGTCAAAAGGGATCATAGTGGACCCTTTTAATCAATTCAATGATATGAAGTGTTCTTAGAGGTCCTAAGACTTGTAACCACATAGATAATCAGACCTAATGGGTTAAAATGGGTCATTAGATGCCCTATGTCCCTTTTTGACCCATTTATATATTTTAAGTCTTTTTAGGGATCCTAGAACTCATAACCATATAGATAATTCTATCACATGAGTTAAAAGGGGCCATAGGGTACCGTTTGATGATATTATATGTGCTTAGGGGTCCTAAGAATGCTAAGGACATAGATAATTTGATTAAATAGTTTAGAAAGAGTTATAGTATACCTTATGATCCCCTTTGATCCATTTGATGGCATTAAGTATGCTTAGGGGACATAGAATACTCTATGACCCCCTTTGACTCATTTGAAGGCATGATATATATTCTTAGGAGTGTATTTTATTATTTAATGGGTCAAAAGGATGGAATTGGGCACTCTATGACCCCATTCGACCCATTAAAACACATAATGCATATCTCTAAGGGTCCTAGAACCCCTAAGAACATATGTTGTCATATAATGGGTCAAAAGTGCTCATAGCGTATTCTATGACCCATTTTGACTCATTGGAAAACATGATATATGTTCCTAGGGATCCTAGTACTGCTAGGAACATATCTTATTATTTAATGGGTCAAAAGGGGTCATAAGGAAACCTATAATCTCATTCGACCCATTCAAACTATGGATGTATGTCAAAAGGTGTCCTAGTACCCCTAAGAATATATGTTGTCATATAATGGATTTAAAGGGGTCATAGGGTAATTGTAACTCACCATTTCATGGGCTATTACTATACACAAATCTCAAGGACTTATGCTACACAAGGAAATCATTGACATTGATACTATAGAGAGACAAGGAATGATATTTAAAATTATATTTAGAGTGAAATCATTAGATGGTGTAAATATTAAACCTTCCATTACGTAATCCAAAATGAAAAATAACCCATATACAATTATATTGAGATAAAACCTAAATGTTACCTAATGTAAATGATGCTAAAAATATATATAATAATTTTTCACACATAAGATAGTAAAGATGTAATTATTCCACCAACTCTTTTATTTTATACGACAAATATTTTGACCAAACTTTTTCATCAACTATACATTAGCACCATTTAAAACAATATAAAAATATTAACATAACAATTGCATCCCATATGAATAATTTATCTTGAGATATTCTGGAATGAAAATTTTTAAACTAAGAATCCTTAAATTTGAAAAAGATAAGAAAACCTCAAATATTTCATCATATAAGGTGCAATGAAGGAGGGGTTTTTATAACTTATTTTGTAAACAATGAAAATAAGATATGCTATAAACATTATACTCATATGTTATGAAATTATCAACTATGTAAAAATCAGTTTTGAGGATTTCAAAAGTGTGTGTTCTCACTTGGTTTTAGTGCTCGAAAATGAGACAATATCATAGCACATAAATTGAGTATCCATGGGCAACCATTTTTGCATATTTTAGTAAAACAAGTACATGCATGGGAATGGGGGCTCTTTGAGTTGATATACCACTTCTTATTTGGTAACTATCATCTCATTAATGTAATATTCATAATTAAAATGAGTCAATAAAGTTATTTTATTTTTTATGTTTTCGAAATAAATGAAAATACAATAATACTTTTGTTAAATTACTAAAAATTATATATTTTTTGAAAACATTAAAAATATATATACAAATTAAAAAGTTCTTCAATATAATTGACCAATAAAACAAAAAAAAATTGTATTAGTGAATTTATACATATAATGTTATGAAACTAATAGTTTGTACTTAAAGACCAACCTTACATTTCAATTATGCATGAATTCATAACTAAATATTCAAATTTCAATTTAATATACACATTGCATAAAACAAACCTAAACTAAAGCTAATAATTATTTTAATATATTAACACTCATAAAATGATGTGTTCATAAAAGAATCTTCTATAAAGTTTGATATCTATTAAATAACATAAATAAACAAGAGCTCTTGGAGAACTAGAGTCCCTGCCTTTAGCTTAGAATGAAAAAATGTTTTATTATTTGAGAAGGTATTTTACAATTAGAGTGTTGACTTTAGAGGTATTAAAAATACTTTTTATATAAAACAACACTATAATGAGAGATTGAGAATGCATCTCAAATGAGTGCACAATTGAATGAGCCACCCAATTATTTTTTAAATATTAATTTATTTTAATAAATTTATCTCATATTTTATAAACTAAGTATAAGCTTAAATTTTAAGTTGTTATTGAGACATATTGCATAAATAGCTATATATCATCTAACTATTATTAAGTAAGACAAGTGAGAAGTTATAAAATGCAATCTATAAAATAGATTAAATAATAAATAATTATGTATTTGTAAGTTTAATTATATTTTACAATACATTTATAAGAATTTCCATGTTCATAAATTATAATATAGCTTATAATAGAAAAAAAATTTAAAAAATTGGAAAGTTTTTAAAATAAATAAAAATTATGTATATATAAAACTACATTTATTAAATTTGTTTATTATGGAAAAAATAATTGAAATAAAAAAGAACTTTCACTAGGTTTTTAATTTGCAATCAAGATTAGAAGTTAGATCTACTAAGACCCAAGCTAAAAAGATCAATAGAATCTTATATCAAATATATCTATATATCAATTATATATTATATATTATATATAAAGTAAGTCTTAAGATATGGAGGCTTTAATTTAGCTTTACAAAAAAATCAAGAAAATGAAAATAAAGGGGAAAATAATGGGGAGAACTATATATCATAGAATGATTATATGAATAATTTCATGTAAAGAGAAAATTAAAGATAATTACCTATAAATTAAAATATTAAAAATTCATGAATCACCAATTTCACTAAACGATAAAACTATGTTAGTCAAGGTAAAAAATTCTAAAAAAATGTCCATCAAATAATATAAATATTTAAGAATTACATTTTTTATAAAATTCTTCTATTTCTCCAATGTTCTACAATTCCTTCTAACCTATATAGATTATTAAGTTTTAAAGATATATAAAGAACTTACTTTCTTAAAAAAACATTACTATTGAAATTAAAAACATCTAAATATTACTAAATATGTATATCAACTATAATTTAACAATTTTATATTAATTAACAAAAGCCTTCAAATTTGTAAGGTCCCAATGTACCATTGAATGAAATTAGTAACTTTTGCATCATATCTTATCTTAAAATAAATTTACATTATCTACACATTTTTCTCAAAAAAGAAAAATAAAAGCATAAATTAAATTGTAAGTTTTAAAAGAGTTGAACAAGATTCTCGTATCGGAAGATAATAAATGCAGAGAGATAGAGACAAAAGCATCTTGCTTTAGAAGACACAAGAAGGAACATAACATTAGTCAGTAGTATGGCCTAATATCGGCTAGAATACCTCTTTCAATTAAGTGGGACCCCTAGATCTATCCTCAAACTCAAGCACATGAATGTGGTGATATTATAGAGAGTATGACCTATGCATGCATCATTTGCAGCATACAGTGTGTGGTATCAAGGGTGCCTCTCATTGATGGCTTTGTTGAACCCCAATTTCCTTAGTTGCTAGACTAGATTTTTCACAAGGAAATAGCAAATGAATGTAATGGTTGAGATACATAAGTTTTATAGTGATAAGCAGAGGCAGGACATTCCTTTCAATCTCAACTGAATTTTGTATTTTGAGAATCTGTAAGCAATGAAGAGAGACATGAAGCCATAAAAAAAATGGGAGGGTTTTTATACAGGACTCTGGAAAAAAAAATGGACTGAGAGAAATTTCAAATGGTTTGTAGAACATTTCATACCCAAAATCTGTTCATAATTCTATTGTCTTTAGCACCTTAGCATTTCATTTACAAGTATTGCGGACTTATCTTTGCACTAAAAGCCGGATAAAAAACAAAACAAATAGTCTACTAAATCTCCTAAGCTTGAAAATTTTCACAAGTATAGCCAGTTGCACTATCTAAGGTGACATACAAATAGTGAATCATCAGGGCTTCAACCAAGAGAAATAATTTAAAGAGTAACTTAGAATAAAATCTATTCGAGAAATATATTTTTTTTAAAAATGATTCATGTAGGAAAAATACTATGTGTTCATCATTATCTTGTTAACCGACATGCACTTAATCTGTGGTAGCTACAGCTATTGTAGCAAAATATATCTTCTAATTCATAACTTTTGACATGTTGTAAAAGGCCTTGACAAATATTAAATACAATCTTAACTATTACTTTCTCTATACTTTCTTAATTATCAAAAAATATGATGAAAGTGACTTATAACCAATAAAAAATCAAAAAATTGGTTTGGATAATTGAATTTAAAAAGACAACCTCAAAAACTATAGTCTCTAACATTTTATTTTAACATCGAATCCAATGCTCCGGGACCGCTAGTATTTTTTTTGTTAAAGCCAAATCATATACCTAAAGTTTGTGGATTTTTAAAATGATTTATCAAGACTAAAATATTGTATTTTGATCGGTCAAGACCTATTTTGCTAGGCATAAATTCTATATTTAAAATTGAAAAAACTAGAAAAAATCAAAAGATAAGAATGTGATTAATATAGCTGTAAGAATGTCTTGGATATTTTATGTAAACTTTGCTACATGTCATTTTTTACTCATTATTTGTATTGTTTTTAGTCTCCTATCTTCTTTCAACAAGTGTCGTTGTGAGTGTGGAAAAATCATCATTCTAGAAAAGTTGTGGCTTTCTGCTTTGTAGTTGTCTATTGGCATTGTTTAGATTTGAAATTTTAGGCCTAGACAAATATTGAGCTATGCAGATTTGTTCTAAGAAATTTTTGTTAATGGAATGTAGGTTGAGTGCAATCTTTGTTAAGAAAATTTAAGATTTATATTTATAAAATTTGCATAGCCTACAATTTGCACTAAACAAATTTTCAATATAATATTTAAGTTAAACAGAGTAAGATTTAGATTTCAAATTTGTTTGGCTTTATAGAAGAAATAGATTTAATTTAGTTATGACTTTCAAACCTTTGTTTTTTAATGTATCCGTTTTCCCCTTTCTGTGTTGCAAGCTCTTAAATCTTTAAGAATTGGACCTACCATTAGACGAGATTGAAATATGCACATCAAAATACGAAATGATTTAAAGAACATATTTCCAAAATTACATATATAAAATTTATTGTTTAAAAATAAATCAATATTTAATATCATTTTTAAAATAGACATAATTAATATATTTATTTAATTTTATTGAAAGTAAATTATTCACTTATATAGAAATTTTTCCAATTCATAAAAAGATATATTTTATTTCATATTATAATTTTATATATAATATTTTATTACAAAACTCTTCTATCTAATATATATGTCTATATATATAACACATGTTATGAAATTTCTTAATGCTCTTTCTTATTAATTTATTAATTTACCTTAACATAATAATCATAGTTTTAGAATAAGCATTGAAAAATTAAATCTTACATAATATAAATTAAATGTAGATTTGAATTAATTATTTCAATTCTAATAGATAGTGAATTGCAAATGAAAAACTTAGTTCTAATTGACCATAAAATAACTTTAAAAAATTACTAAATTTAAATGGTAAAAGAATGTGTATAAAATAATAAATTCAAAAAATAAATTTTAAATACATTATTTTATACATATTATATTTGTAGGATAAACAAATAATTATTTATTTTGAAATTTTGTGCTTTCATGAGTGGAAGTGTAAGTGTAAAATTTTGAGTTAATAATGTAAATAACAATTTTTCACTCTAGCCTACAAACACACACACACACACACACACACACACACACACACACGTATATATAGATATATACATATGTATATATATGTATATATATGTATATGTATATATATGTATACATATGTATATGTATACATATATATATATGTATATATATGTGTGTGTCTGTGTGTGTGTATATATATATATATATATATATATATATATATATATATATGTATGTATGTATGTATGTATGTATGTATGTATGTATATACATACATACATACATATATATATACACATACAGATATATATATACACACACACACACAGATACATACATAAATACATACATATATTATAGAAATTTTAAAATAAAAACCACCAACAATATAGAAGAGGGAATTTTTTACTTGTTTTACATTTTTCTTTTTCTTTTGAACTTATTTTAAGTTAATATTTTGTCACATGAGTTAGAGAGCAGTCAAATAGGGTTCATTTTAGTAAAATTTATACCCTCTAGATTTCCATAAAATTTATGTCATATATTGTCAATAAATCATGAATTTAAATAGATTTACATAAAATTAAGCCTATTGATAAAGTTAATCTCTCAAATCCTGTGGAGAGTGAATCCTATCATTTTAAAAGTAATATTCCAGCATTGAGGTCTAAGTCTCAAAACTGCTAGAGGTGAAGATGTTGAATAATAAAGGACAAAATACCAATATGAAAGAATTAGTTTGAATTGAAATAGAATCAACGATTTTCTGTTCATTCATGACATATGCTTTTATCACAACTCATTCAAAAATGTGGTATACTAGTCTAAATTTAGGGTGTTTATAGGCTTTCCATAGATCTCACTTGTTAGCTAATGCTTTCAAATCAGTAGAATACTTCCACCCCTTGTCCACACCGCTTCAATTACCGACAAGAAAATTTTAAATGTCAATGGAAATTTAGGATTAATGTGCCCAAAAATTTATGTGCATCCTCTAAACTCCTACCACATTTTGCATACCTTGTAACTGGAGCTTTAACTGCAGTGACATCAGATTTGTAATCAAATCTGATTGCACTTTTATGCACTTACATACCTTTCTCCGAGGCTTTTAAATTAGCCCACCCTAAAATCACACTAGTAGATGTGAACTCATTGTCTTGAAATCCAAAATGTTGCAAGATGGAAGAGTTGCATTGTGTCTAAAAATGCTTGTGGCATTAGGGGACACCAGAAAATCAGAGGAGCAACGTTGGGTAACTAAATGAAGAATGATTTACCTACACACAATTATATTTCTGAAGGTTGATGTAGAGAGGGAAATTAAATATTACCTGAAGGAAATGGAGGGGTGTTAAAAATAATGTTTATTATAGTAGCTAGGCATTTAATGCACAGTACAGAACTTTCTACTTGCTTCTTGGAGCCTCTCTTTGTGCAAAATTTGAATTTAAAATTATGTAGAAATCTCTAGAGTGCTTCCTTTCTTGAAGCTTCTCAAGAACCCTCTAGAAATATGTATGAGCTCTATAAATAGAGCATTCCTCTCAGCTGTAATAATATGAAGAAACTTTATAGCTCTTTGATATGTTTGAGTTTTGCTGCTCTGATTTTAAGCTCTGTTTTTTTTATTCTTTGTGCTGCTGTTTTTTAATTCATCATGGTATCAGAGCATTTTCAGTTCTTTGGGCTGTGAATATATGATGCTTTTTGGAATGAATATATGTGTTTTTCTTGTGTGAATCTTTACATTTGCAGGCTGTAACTAAGGAGTGAACAGCAGTTTGGTTTGGGACAAAAAACTACATCAAAGGAAGGATATTGCAGCAAAAGAAAAGTTTTTTTCTTCAACAAATTGGTGAGATTTTTTCAGTTTCAAGCTTGGGTGTTCAAGTTCTTAAATATCTTTCATTCTCATCCAAAAAAAAAAAAAAGAAGGAGAGAATTTAACAATGGAATCACTTGGTGTGACTTTGCCTACAGTTAAATTAAATGGAAAAAATTATTATGATTGGGTATCTCATGTTGAAATCACTCTAACCCTTCAAAATTGTTATGATATTGTGACTGGTAGTGAACAAAGGCCTATGAATCCAGGAAATGATCAAGATAATTGGGATAAAAGGGACAAGAGGGCAGCAGCACTAATCAAGCTTACACTTTCAGAAGAAGTTTTTCCAGAAGTTCGTAATGAGAGAAGTGGAGTCAAAGTTTGGGAGATTTTGAAAGATTTATATCAAAATTCAGGTGATGTATGGATCTTATCTCTCACAACTGAATTATACAATTTGAAATTATCAAGCTCACAAGAGATAGTCCCACATTTAAGTAAGTTAAAGGAAAAGAAAAATGAGCTTGCTTCCCTTGGAAAAGATATAGATGATAAAGATTTTGTGCAAATTATATTACAAAGTCTTCTAGGATCTTATCAATCATTTATAAGGGGTTTAGATACTGCAGATAAATTAAAAAGTATTAAATCAGAAGAATTGTGTGCTAAGTTGGTTCAAGAAGAGAAAAGACAAGTTAAAGAAAAAGAATCATTTGATAGTGAATCTCAAGCATTTGTAATGAAAGGAAAACAATATTATAAGAAGTCACAAGAAAATGAATCTAAAGAAAGAAATTGGAAGAATGAAAATAAGAGTATTTCATATATAGATCATAATAGAAGTAAATGGAAATGTCATTATTGTGGTAAAATGGCTCATAAGGCAAATGAATGTTTTAAGAAGAAAAAAGATGTAGAAAAGAAAGTAAATAATTATCCAAAATTAGGAGATTCTAAAAGAAATGCATTTTGTGTTGCACTTAAAGAAAATAATACTTTCAAAGAAGATTGGGTTATTGATTCTGGTGCTACACAACACATGTCTCATAATGAGAATCAATTTGAATCAATAAGTGAAAATAATATAGAGAAAATATATTTGGGGGATAATAGTGCTTTAGAAGTTAAAGGGACTGGTAATGTCAAAATTGATAATGTTTGTTCAAAAATGTGAAATTAGTCCCTGAATTAAAAACAAATCTGCTTTCAGTATCTCAAATTGCAAGTCAAGGACATAAAATAGAATTCTACAATGATAAGTTCTTAATCAAGGATGTCAATGATAATTATAGAGTCATTGCAATTGGTAAAATGGAGAATGGATTATATAAATTTCAAGAATTTACTTCTAAATGTGGCGATAAACATATGTGTGCTATTGCTCAATATGATGATATGAGCAGGTTATGGCATGAGCGTTTGGGGCACATCAATTTTCAAAGTCTCAAGCTTATGGAGAAATTACAAATGGTGCATGGGCTGCCAAAGATATCATTAAGCCCTAAGGTGTGTGAAGGATGTGCAATGGGAAAACAACATGTGGAAAGTTTCCCTCAAGGTAAATCATGGAGAGCAAAAACTCCTCTACATTTAGTCCATAGTGATGTAATGGGTCCTTTCAAAACATCATCAATTGGAGGATCAAGGTATGCCCTCACTTTTATAGATGATTATAGTAGAAGAATTTGGGTGTATTTTCTACAAAAGAAAGATGAAGTGTCTCAAAAGTTTAAAGAGTTTAAAGCTTTGACTGAAAAACAAAGTGGAAAGTACTTAAAGATACTAAGAACTGATAGAGGGACTGAATACATGAATAAAGCTCTTTTAGATTTTTGTAAAGAACATGGCATTAAAAAGGAATCAACTGTCTCTTATTCACCCCAACAAAATGGTGTTGCTGAAAGGAAAAATAGAACTATAATAGAAATGGCTAGGTGCATGCTTCATTCTAGAAATCTAGAAGCTAAATTTTGGGCTGAAGCAGTTCATACTGCCGTATATATCTTGAATAGAACACCTACTAAAGTAGTTTTGAACATAACACCAGAAGAGGCATGGAGTGGAAGAAAGCCTACAGTATCTCATTTTAGAATTTTTGGTTGTAAAGCATATGCTCACATTCCTGATGAAAGGAGGAGCAAACTTGAAAGGAAAAGCGAGAAGTGCACAATGGTTGGATATAGTGAGGAATCGAAAGGATATAGGTTATACAATCCTAGAACTAATGAAATATATATTAAAAGAAATGTATGGTTTGATGAAGATGTTAAGAATGATAATTCTCCAACATTATCTTTCTTTCCAATTTTGATTGATGAAGAAAATTCTACTTCTACCAATAGTCAAAGTCAAGGTGTGCAAACCACTACATGGGATGAGACTCAAGAAAGTGATAATGAAAATCCAAAGAAATTTAGAAGCATCAAAGAAATTTATCAAGAAGGTCCTAGATATATATTTGCTAACTATGCTCTTATGACTAAGGTGATGCAGGTTGACACTCCAAACACATATGAAGAAGCAAAAGGAAAAGAAGAATGGGAAGCAACTATGCAAGAAGAATACAATTCTTTGATGAAGAATGGAACATGGGAACTAACAACACTTCTAGAAGGCAAAAATGTGGTTGGTTGCAAGTGGACCTATAGAACCAAATTCACATCAGATGGAGCTATTGAAAAATACAAAGCAAGGTTAGTGGCTAAAGGTTTCTCACAAGAAGAAGGTATAGAATATACTGAAACCTTTGCTCCAGTAGCTAAGATGACTTCCATTCGTACAATAGTTGCTTTAGCTGCAAAGTTTGGTTGGAAAATTTTTCAAATGGATGTAAAAAGTGCATTTTTGCATGGTGACTTAAAAGAAGAAATTTATATGCAACAACCACTAGGATTTATTAAGAGAAGAGAATTTGGTGTGTAGATTAAGAAAATCACTCTATGGTCTCAAACAAGCACCAAGGGAATGGTACTCAAAAATTAATAAGTACTTCCTAGAAGTTGGATTTAAAAGAAGTAATGCTGATCCAGATGTGTATGTAAAATATTGTGATAATAAGGTTGTTATCATTGTATTTTATGTGGATGACTTGATTATTACAGGAAATCACGCACATGATATTGAGATAACTAAAAATCAACTCAAACAAGCTTTCGAAATAACTGATTTAGGACTAATGCACTATTTTTTGGGTATGCAAGTATGGCAAGAAGAAGGAAGAATCATGCTCTCTCAAACTAAATATGCTCTTGATGTACTTAAAAAATTCAATATGAGTGATTGTAAACCATGTAATACACCATGTGAAATAGGAGTAAAGTTAGGTGCTAACTCTACTCAAAAGAAAGTGGATGGAAAATTATATAGGCAGCTTGTTGGAAATCTTTTGTATCTTACTATAACTAGACCAGATATTGCATATGCAGTTGGTATTGTATCGAGATACATGGCAGATCCACACATTGAACACTGGAAAGCGGCTAAAAGAATATTAAGATATATTAAGGGTACTTACCAGCTTGGCATTGAATACAAATATGGAGGAGAACCTACTTTAGTTTGATATACAGATTCTGATTATGCAGGTGACATTGATGATAGAAAGTCAACTTCAGGATATATCTTCCATCTTGGATCGGGACCGATTTCGTGGAGTAGCAAGAAGCAATCAACAGTGTCACTTTCATCTACAGAAGCTGAATATATTGGTTTATCAAAGGCATCTCAAGAAGCATTATGGCTTAGGAGGTTACTTGAAGAATTGCATCATCCACAAGACTCTCCAACAACAATATTTTGTGATAATCAAAGTACTATCAAGCTAGCAAAAAATCCGGTATATCATGCAAGGTCCAAGCATATAGAAGTGCATCATCATTTTGTTCGAGATCTAATTGAAAGACAAGAGGTGGAGCTTCAATTTTGCGGAACAGAAGATCAACTTGCTGATATATTTACAAAAGCGTTGTCTATCGTAAAATCTACGAAATTTAGAGATCTATTGCAGCTCAAAGATGTTCCTACTCTCTCCAAATAAACATTATGGGGGGGTGTTAAAAATAATGTTTATTATAGTAGCTGGGCATTTAATGCACAGTACAGAACTTTCTACTTGCTTCTTGGAGCCTCTCTCTTTGTGCAAAATTTGAATTTAAAATTATGTAGAAATCTCTAGAGTGCTTCCTTTCTTGAAGCTTCTCAAGAACCCTCTAGAAATATGTATGAGCTCTATAAATAGAGCATTCCTCTCAGCTGTAATAATATGAAGAAACTTTATAGCTCTTTGATATGTTTGAGTTTTGCTGCTCTGATTTTAAGCTCTGTTTTTTTTATTCTTTGTGCTGCTGTTTTTTAATTCATCAAGGGGCTTGGTAAGGAATGTTTACATTTCATGCTGAAAATAGGGGCAATGGTTCTATGCCTATGAGATCTCAGATAAACAGGCCTACAGTAGTATGTGGCATATAACCCATGACAATGGAAACATGGCTCCCTTCCCCCGCTACATCTGTAGACACCGTAATGAACCTCAAAACTGGAAGACATATGTCATAGATAATCTCTGTGGAGAGTAGTCTGGCCTGATCAAATATGAGGCACATAGAGACACATGTCGCACACCAGTGGTCAATAGGTCGCGCCGGTGCCTGAACTTAATATCCTTTTATTGAGTGCACAAGGATTTGTATTTGTGGAATGCCATGGAATAGGCATGTTGAACAAATGGGCTATGGGAAGGCGTTTGTGCTCCAACTTAGTGCTCTGAGGAAGTCATCATGAAAACATTGGTGCCACAAATTTTGCTGCCCAAATGTGACTAGGGTTACAGTGTTCTTAGGACGTAATTGATGGTTTTTTTGTAGAGATTATTTTGTGCTTACAATGGGTGCGCATGTTGTTTCTGTACAGATTTTCTTTCAAACCTGGATAAGGACAGCAGTAGGGCATGGTGAATTGGATTTGATTTTCAAGACTGACTGGCTCAATCTCTCAAGAAATATAACACCACTTATAAAACTGTAACATGTGGTCTTGTGGAGCCTTTATTTCCCTTTGCAGTCCATTTTGTTGAATTGAAGAATTTATTTGTATAGTATTCTCTGTGTCTCTCTGAATATGTCAGCGGAGCCTTCCAAAAATAATGAGCAGTCACCAGAAATTTCTAGAAATTTGTCTTTTAATATCAAACACTGCTAGTCGTGGGGAATGTGTTCTGAGTAGCATAGATAGTTGTGGTTCAGCTGGCCACTCACAAGAAGCAGCCGAAGATGGCGTATAAAAATGAGTATGGTTATGAGTATGAGATTCAAGCTCCCACTAATGGGATGCAAGCACCCGCTAGTGAAAGTACTAAATCCGGCCTAGTGTTCCTATTTCTAATGATAATAATTGTACAACAAGCAATGAAGCTGCAGAGGACTCGACGACATCTTCACTAACTATTCTTTGGCCATGAAGCACTCGTAGTGGCACTTATCGAACTTGGGAATTTTCTAAATTTATTATAATATATAGCAACAGAAAAACAACAGGTGGAAACGAACATAAGTGCAGAAAGATTAATCTTTTGGGAAAAGTTTCAAATGAAATAGACATTTAAAGCCTCATACCTGGTATCAAGCATAGATGTCGTTTCTCAATCTAGAAAAGTAGTATGAGAGCTTCGGATATCTCAGTCACGGAATCCAATTCATATGCGGAAAGTGTGGAGTCGACAATAAAACCTAGCACAAATTCTGTATGTGGAAAGTGTGGACTCGTAGTGACATGAAATCTGATGAAAAAACCCTAGCACAAATTCCGATACTGCATTCGGCATCCCCAACTTAATTCGAAGCAAATCCTTCAAATATTTTAGTTTCTTTATCTAAACTCCAAGATGGCCGCAACACAAGCGAAATCTTTTGTTCCGCTGGATAAATCCTTCCAAATCAATGAACAGAACTGTGCTTTCCGAGGCTTTTAACCGTTGGTCTAGCGTAATTCACTGCAACTGAGGGGATGCCAAAATTAGATTTTCAATAGAAAACGTGGCAACAATCTGGCTCCTATGGACTGATCAGTACTTTACGGCATGCTTTGAGTCCACAGAATGGAAAGATAGACTATAAATTTATAAATCTATTAGAATTTTACATTCGTACAGGTTTGATAGGAAAGACGTTGAGATCTATTTCGAGTTACTGTAATTAAGATGGTAGGATATAGTGGATGATTATGTTATGAAATATCAGTGAATATCAATCATGGTTCTGGATGTAGCAAAGTAGAAGCTCGTTGTTTTATTGGTAGAGCGACTACCCAAACCACTGAAAGGTTCCGTTAAGGCTTTTGAACGAGTAACTTTGCAGGATGCTATCAAGAGAGTTTTCAAGTTGGAGAAATTGGTGGGAAGAGAAAATTCTACTTCAACATTCCAATAGATAGAGTAGCATAAGATCCTGGAAATTTGTAGAAAGCTCTGGCCAACTCTGACATTTCATTTCTATTGAATCTTATTGTGGAATCTTCCTAGGATTTTTTCTTTTTCTTCTATATACTCGTATTCTATGAATGAAGATGGAGTTTGAAGCTAAATCATATTGGTTGTGCTCTGAGCTTCTTCAATATTGATCAATCTCCATATGCACTTCACGCCTTCTCTGTTATTCCCAAAAACAAGTTTAAACTACAATTGTTATTCCCTCCCGGGCCTTTCATAAAGTCTTTTTACAACATCCACTCAATAATCTCAGATTGAGTAGCCAAAATTCACGCTATTTTGACCCACGCAATGCCCACTCCAATTATGAATCAACTGATTCAATTTCCATATAAAATTTAGCATGATCTTGTCATATAACCCAATCTAGACCTTAAATGTTATCCCCCAACGAGACTATTTACTCCCCCAAAAAATGAAAAATAAGAACTCAAAGTTCTCAGAAAATTAACACAGAGGACAACAAAACTGAGATTCCTATTTTTAATCGATATTGCTTAATTTCTGAACGAAACCGAACAAGCATAGAATATGTGCAAGTTTTCCCAAAGTTCCTACTTGCTGAACTAGATAGACTCTCTGCAGAAATGCAATCTTAATCGATTAAATAAGGAGTTCATTCCTCTTTGTGTTTTAGCCAAAGCAGAAAGCATGCTTAGTGTATACTTTGACATTTTGCAGGCAAATAGGATTCTGGTATCTGCAGCTATGGTAGGGAAATACTAATAAAAGGGACAGGTTTGAATAATTAACTGTGAGACCATACAATTACTCCACTTCCATAACTTTGCATCCTATGTTTTCTTCTGCCCACAACAACCACAACTCTTAGCTTCAAACACCTTAATTTGGAGCTGCAGGGACTTCAATTGATGATGCACATTGTAAGCTTAGTGATGCACATTGTAAGCTCACAATCTATGTAGATAAAAAGCCTCTACAATTCGGAATCTGGGGTGGTGATCTTGATTTAGGAAATACATACATTGGATTGCTTTCATCCAGAGCCATTAACCAGCCAAATTGGTAAGAAAACTATGGCTGTTGGCACACTTCCTTCCATTGCAATCCCAGTCACAACCTTTTTTCATCCCCTCTGTCAAAGAAAAGGATGAAAGCTAAATGTCAGTTGCAGCTCCTCCTTGTCCTCATCCCGAACCCGTCTTGGAATGAATGCACATACTGTAAATCCTGTCAGTATAGTTGGTCACTGCCATTAACTCATCCTTATCTTATCAATTTAATGTTCAATGATGTGATTAAACAAAGATCAACTAACTATCTATTTCAATAATTCTTAGTTATGAAAAAATAAAAACTTAAAAATGATTTTTATCAATTGATTTTTTTTTAACTTTTATTTTAAATTTATTGTTTTATTTTGTTTCAAAAATTGAATTCTTCAATTTCATTTAAGAATATTATTTTATTAATTTAAGGTTATTCAAGATTAGATGAATTTATTTTATTTAGAAATGATATATTGATTTTTCTTAAAAATAATTACTCTTATTTGTTATATTATAATTTGGAAAGTTGTAACTAAATATTCAAATCATTATTATTATTTGTTATATTATAATTTGAAAAGTTATAACTAAATATTCAAATCAAATTAGGCAAGAGCTTACAACACAACAGTAACTTGTGAGCCTCTCATTTCGGAGGTCTTGGGTTTGAATTCACTCAACACATATAAATAATTAATTAACAAAAAAAAAAAAACATAAAAAAAATTCAAATCAAATTAATTTAAATTCCAATCATATTTTTCTTGCATCTATCATATTCAATTTTCTTTTTTCAATATTAGTTTTGTAGAAATTGTGAGATTTTTTAGTATAAGTACTTTGGTATTTTAAATTATGAAATACTTAAAACAAATTTTTAAATTATTTTTTACAAATTTCTTATATTCTTTAATTTTATATATAAACATTTTTTAAATAATTAGGGGAAGAGACTAAAACATTTACCAACTATCAATTTGGAGATAAAAAAATCATAATCAAGTTTAATGTCAATTTTGAATAAGTGAGACATAGAGTCCTTTTAGTTTAGCAATCAATTACAATTAGAGTGTGGAATATAATTAATATTTCAATAAAGGTATTATATCTAGTTAAATCTAACTCTAATTATAAATTAATTTATATTATTATGATAATTAAAAGTACTACATATATTATGTTAATTATTTTTAATTAAAAATATTGTGTATGTGTAGTTTGAATGCAACATCTTATTTATAAGTATTAGTAAAAAAAAATTATAATTTCTTTGAGTTAAATTTAAATAAGACTATAAAAATAAACTAATACATCTCAAGTAATTAAACATATATTCTTTTATTACAAAAGTTTAAATAATTATTATTACCTAGATTTCTTTAATTCTTTGGTTGTCTTTGTTTCTCTTTATTTTTAAATCATTTTACTTTCACAAAAAAGAATAATCTTTTCTTTTTGACAAAAGGACATGGACTCTAGTTACAAAATATCCTCTAATTTTTTCATTTGCAAGTTAAGAGTCTACCATTCTAAAACCTGGAATAGCTGACCCAAAAGAAAAAAGATGAAACTTTCCAAAGCCTAATATCCCAAAACTCCTAGAACTTGAATATTGGACATGGGGTCAAGGATGAGGTTGACCCTAGGTAAGGGTTGAGGTCATCCTTGACCTAGGTTAGGGTCGAGGTCATCTTGGACCTAGAAAGTCAAAGTCCTCAGTTTCACAGAGAAAATTGTCAGAAATATGATGGAAATAGAGAGAGAGAAGTAGAACATGGGTGAAACAACCAAATCCATGCAAATAATCATTCAAGGCATTGGACATGACCCTAGACCACTTACTTAGAGGGATAAACACTCTTAACATGGAAGTGCTTCCATTTTAAGTTGATACAAGAAGATAAAGGATAGTTCTTTGGATAATATTATTAGTTTAGATAAAGGAATTGATGTGCCAAAATGGGATCTAGCTAATCACACTTTTGAGAAAATAGTCATCTTATAGGACATTATAGTAGGGAAGAAGAAGCAAGAAGAGATGAGGTGTGAACATCAACAAAAATAAGTGTTGCATGACATTAAAGACATATTTGTTGATGCTTTTAATATTAAGATCACTAATGAGAAGGCCCCCATTATCTGTCAATTGATACAAATTGTTGAAATAGTCAACACTGAAGATATTGAGGTAGATGAAAAGCTTATGGCCTGGTCTGAGAATAAATTTGAGAAGAGAGTATTGGAGAAAGTTTCTACTATCATTATAGTTAGAAAAGTTTAGTTGCTGACACTTGTGTAGAATTTAGAGGAACTTGTAAAGAAGATATAAGATCTATAAAACATACTCTATGTAATTCCAAGGTTTACAAATGAATTTCAAACAAACATACAGAGAATTCAAGATGACATGAAAAAATTAGGAGGATATATCTCTCAGTTAGCTAAATCAAGCTCAATGCATTATAATAGATTGTTGTTTCAATAAGGGAGGTTTGTCAAGATACAAATAATAGATAGCATAATGAGGGCCAAAATAATCTCTATACAGTCAACGCTGATACCTCATTTGGAGGTTATGCAACGAGAGCTCATTTTAGTAAAGGATTTAGCGCAAAGAGATCATAATCTTTTGATTACTGATAGCTTAATTGACTTGTAGTAAATTTGGAATTGAATATTCATGTTTTGGAATCAGCAAGAAACACATGGGATCATGCACTTGATATGATCAATCAAATTCATAAACCATTCATTGACAAATACAGTTTGATTCAACCCTCACAACCCCAATATTAAAATCAATAGACATAAGTGTCAAAAACAAGGGGAAAATAAATGATTGAAAGAATAAGGGGGAAATGAAATGAAATGATCAAAGTGAGAATGATGAGTTGCATGAGAATGATGAGATTTAGAGACCAAAAAGATAGAAAGCAGACGAAGTATGACAAAAGTACAATCAGACTGATTTGAGTCATGTAAAATATTATATATTATATTGTGTAATTTTTTTGAAGTCTTATAAGAACCATTTCATAGGCTTAGGGGAAGTACTATTATTTTGTACTAAATAGTTGTAATCATGACAAAGTTTTTTTGCCACTAATGTCAAAGGTTTGTGGGGGGGGGGGGGTGGTGGGTGAGATTGTTGGTATCTCTAAGTCCTATTGTCTAGTAGCATCAAAAACTTACTTATATATACGGCAGAGTCACTTGACCATCACTATGACCGACTGACACTATATAGGCTGAGTCATGTAAAGACTTGTAAATTATCATGTAAATGTTGAGCTCTATAGGAGTTGAGCAAGTCTTTGGTTACTAAATATTTTTAGTATAAGCTGAGCCTAGTGAATGTCAAGGAGATATAAAATAGATGTTGAGTTATACATAAGGAGCCAAGTATAGTTAAGGAGGAGCAACAAAATGAAGAACAATTATGACTAAGCATCAGAGATAGTGAGTGTCAAGTAATATAGAGAGAACATAAAATTTTGGAATGATACAAACTTTGAGGTAAACCATTTTGAACTGCATGAATACAACATTTAATAATTTTAGTGTTTGTTATAAAGGTTGTCACACATTTTGACATGGATCATGAATCCCAATGAGGAAAGAACAACCAATCATATGAAGAGCAAAAAAAGTGAAGCATCTAGAAGACTACATAAGTCTTTAAATAGGTAGATCCAAACCTTATTTTTCACAAGTATGGAGTTAGCTATCATAAAAGACATTATGAAGTCTATGAAGGAAGAAAATTATAGTGTGAAGCAGTTAAGATTTGGATGCTACATGTGAAAGTTGTGGAGAACAAATTTTAGTGACTTAATGAAGCAGTGAAGGACTAAGAAAAGCTATATCAGATTGGAGATCATATTAGAGATTAGAAAATTTAAGGAGATCTATAAGCAAAAATTGTAAGTGCATAGCTAAGGATTAGTTATTGAGTCAATTTTAACAGATTGAATCAAGGAAAATCTCTTAACAAAGTGGTTTCAATAGACCTTTGTAAATCTCCTAGCATA
Organism: Cupressus sempervirens; assembly: GCA_028749045.1. Lineage (NCBI taxonomy): Eukaryota > Viridiplantae > Streptophyta > Pinopsida > Cupressales > Cupressaceae > Cupressus > Cupressus sempervirens. The sequence goes on from CM053791.1 coordinate 221,647,363, forward strand.
GTCCTTTCTTCATTGTATGTGTAGAATCTTTTAACAAGGTAAGACATAACAATCTGAAATGATTTTAGTAGAGCAAACCCCTCACATGCTAGATCATTAGAAGTGATCAAAATTATAACCCTAATAGGTTAAATTTGTTACTATAGTAGTGAAGATTTGTGGTGTCATCCCCACCCTAGTTTTACCTTCATCTTGGAGGGTTTATGGGTAACCAAATATTTTTTCTTATGTGTTTACATTTCGTGGATGTGATTGATAGTTAGATCAATTACAACATTTGCTTCTAGAAGTTATGTTTTAGATAAACTAGACATGAGGTAGTCAATATGGTGAATGCAATAAAGTTATTTTCAAGGATAAAATTTTTATACATCCTAATTCACTCCCCCCAACACCCTCTTAGTATCTTAGTTTCCAAATCAAACTTCCAACATATGGGTGTTGTTCTATTAAGAGAAAATATTAATTTAGTTTTGGTATGTTGATTAAGTTTTGGCTTGTGTTCTTTCATTTGTTTATGGTAGCCTCTTTAAAATTCATCCCTCTCCTTTGGACCTTTACTTCTCTTTATCACCTTTAATCTTCTATGTTTCATGCATGATAGTCTTGTTGTAACTTATTTATTTTATATTTAACATATGCTAGCGCAACCTTGGCTGCACCTTCTTAAGCCAAAAAAGAGGCAACTAATCTATTTTATGTGGCTTTCTGGAATTCAAATTCAAAATTTGAGACAAGCACTGTAAAAAAGCATCTATTGATTGAGTGTTCAAGATAATGACATAAAAGATCAAGGATGTCTAGAGTATCTAAAGAATCAAAAGTGTGCACTTTATCCTTTGATATAATGTAACAATTATTTTTCTTTCTATCGCATAAAAAGAGTTTAGAAATTCAACAATAAATTATAAATATCAAAATAAGATTAGTTCCACTTCACTAATCTTGAAAATTGTAAAGAGGTTGTAAGATAAAACCAAATTAATGAAAGATTAATAATTAAATCAATTATATGAGTTGTTTGAAATACCAATAGGATGTTGCCAAAATGGGTAATCATCAATCATCCTAAAAAATCAATGATGTGTGAGAGATCTTAGAAATATTGGAGATTGTTAGTTAGATCCACTTCACTTTTATATAATTTTAATAATAAAATATGTTGTATGATAAGGACAACACATATTCTAATGACACATAATCACTTGAAATGTGATCTTGAAACTTTTTATTTAATGCCACATCCATAAGAAGACACATGATGACCTACTTAATCTCTTAAGTCAAGTGACACTTTTCACTTTGGGTCTATGAGAGAGACAAAACAACCAACGACTTAAGCATGTCACAACCAAATAAGTTTTGACATTTTGTATATATATACAAGTTGTAATTTTAACTTATTTAGAAAATCATCTTTGTGATCTTTTACTTTTTATGTTTGATTGAGTGAAATTATTATATATTACATGAGTTTCTCTATAAATTAAAATAATTATATTTTTAAATTGTATTATGAAACTTAATTTTTATTATAGAAATATTTTGGTTAAATTATATAGTCATTATTAAATTTGAATGAGTTCTTACAATAATTTAAATTTATATTATTGTATAGTACATTTCATTTAGTATATGCATGATTGTTCAAGTAATAACATCTCAAGTGAAATAGATTTTAAGAAAAAATCGTAGCAATGTTAATTTTCTCAATGTCTTGAAAGGAGATCTTTATTTTCTTATTAAGGATTTACATTCATTATGAAACAAAAAATGGTATTTCAATACATATATTTTTTGGAAAGCTAGTACTAAAAACAATTTTTTTAAGAAATTACAAATCTAAATGGCATCATCTGATCCTCAAAGAAAAATCACATTTTTCACAAATATTTTGCCAAGTGAAATAAAATTACAATTTTCTAATATTATGGTAGGAGACTCTATTGGATGCTTAATTTAAGCCAAGGTGACTTCTACTCAAGGAAGTTTTCATTAACACCTTCCAAGCACAACCCTTAGAGTCTTCTAGCTTTAAATTATTAAACTTTCTTTAAAGAATGCATTTTCATGCAAATATTAGGTTGTTCCACAAGAAACACATATGATTGTGGGATCAACCCTCCAAATTGGTTGATTGGTCAATCAATCTTAATTTTTTGATCTAATTTTGGAAAAGAAAACTCAATGATCTAAGCTTTTCATGTGCTTATATGGTTAAACATTAGCACATTTTTAATTTTCTATGATATAGATATACCTTTCCATTATGGCCATGCAAAAAGAAAATTAAAATTAAAATATTTACCAAATGTATAAATTACAAAAAGGGGGTTTAAGAAAATCAAATAAAAAATCAAATATTTTATTATAGATAATATATACCATAGCTTGGTTGATAGTTTCATCATGTGATGGTTAAGTTATGGTGGTGTTGTTCTTTCCATCAATGTTCAGACCTCACCGGGTGGTATAGATGTCTATTTAAATATGGGAAAGGTCCCTTGTTTGTAACCTTATTGATTCATAAGTCAATGTGAAAAGAATTTATCCCCTCTTAAACATTAAAAAATACACCACAATTCTAAGGGTTGATATTAATTACGAAAACACATATTTCATAACATGACTTCTCCAAGAGGAAAAAAATTCCAATATGGTAGACAACATTCATAAGGGCATATAAACAAGATAGAAAATGAAGATAGTCATGGTGATAAGATGGGTTTTTTAACTAGTATCTTATTGAAGGGTACATAAGGATCTTAGGAACTTCTTGCACATGCAAAGCTAAACATAATCACTTGAAAAATAAGAAATGCAAGTAAATATAATTGAAAAAAATAATAAAACATCTATCCTAAATGATAGGAATGGAAGGTATGGGTTTCCCAAAACAAAAGAAAAATAAGCTACACCATAGATAAAAAACTCCAAGGCCCCAATGCAAACTAAATGAGAACTAGAAAATAACAGTTGAAATTGAAATAAAATAATTGAAAAATGTAAATTAGCTTATACCTTTGGTATTCACTTGTTTATAATTTTACTTACACTCAGAATTTAAAGGCTTTCTTACTATAGATATATAGTATGATATAATTTTTTAAATAACAATTAACCTTTATAGCTATGAAAGATCAATAATACATTTGAAAAACATAAATATAAATGCTATTGTACTTAGAATTTGATTATGATTAAGCCTTTTTTACAATACTTTTACCCTCATAATAAATAATCCTAAATGATTTCAAATGATGCAATTAAATACAAGTCTCAAAGAAAAATTAAGACCTTTTACATACTAGTTTTTTAAAAATTGAATTACTTCTTATATACTAGTCAATGAATAACAAGAGCTCTACAAGAGCTTGAGTCCCTGCCTTCTACAATAAATAAATGAAGTAGTTGAATAAATATGAGTATTTTATGAATGATTTTAATCATTATCTATGTTCATGCAAAGTAAGCTTTTATGTAAGAAATAAGATTTGTCTTGTGGTATGAATTTGTTACACTTCCAAATCACTTTTTAAACATTGAAAAAGTCCACAATGATGTCACTTAAATTTTTTCCTAATCAAAAGTTAAAAAGAAAGATCCAGAAGGTGCATAGCAACATGGATTCTTCGAACGTCTTATCTATACATCTAATAATCATGAATGTAACTAAAAATTCTTAGTGTTGATTGTCTTATGTATACATCTTATCTATACATCTAACAATGTGGTTTAAATATTCTAGTGTTGATTGTCACTAAAAATTGTATGAGATCTCTTTATGCAACTCATACCTTAATACCTTTCGGCATAGATGTAATGGAAATAATCTTCCAAATGATAGCCAAGTTACCAAGTTTCAGAGTGGCCTAATTTTAACTTTATATGCTTATTATCATTGGAATGATTGAGAATTTATATCACCACATTAATTTGGCTACTTGAAAATAATAGGTGTCACATTGTTTTTAATTTTGGAGATCTAAAGCCCTATATAAAATTTAACAATGTACTAACTATTTAGGCTTATATATGAAATTTTTTTTATGGAAATATTCAATTGTTTCAGCCAATAGTGATGATAGGTAGGCTCCTCCTCCTAACAACTTAGTTTTGGCAAAGCTTTCTCTTTAATTTGTCCTCTTTTTCTTCATACAAAATTTTGTTGGAGCTGATGGGTTCAGAGAGGTCCAAAGATTGATCCTCCATAGGAAGCTTTATAAAGGTAACAAGTAGAGAAAAGATGATGACATCAGAGTGAATTTGTGAAGAGAATGGACAGTTGATGCCTAAATATGGGTTAGATAATAGGGGAGAGGCAAATATCAGTGGACTATTCTGCCCCAATTACAGGTGTGCTAAGCGCATCAGAGAAGAAATGTAATGAAAGTAATAAATCATTAGGAACATCAAAGAGTAAGTACAATGTATTTTCTAAAAGGCTGTTGGGTTCTGGATAACACAAAGCCATTGTATTCTATAAGCTCTTGTCAAAACGTTGATGAATTTTTTAATTTCTTCTACAATAGGAGATCTGATTATGAGTTTGAGAATTGGAGATGACAACCCAATGACTGTGGCATACTATCACAAGGCAAGGCAAAACCCATTTCCTATTGCTACAGTTTTGGTTTTCAATTGTAATCTACAAGCTATGGAAAAATTCTTAAATGTCTGGAATGAATTTGGGAGAAGTTTCTAGAAATGATTCTTTGGTATTTATTTGTTGCAATAAATTCTAAGTTCCTACCTTACATGGCTAGAATGAAGCAGAGTTATTATTTTTCAGTGGTGAAATGTTAGGATACAATAAAAAAAAGGTAACTAAATAGTATAAGATAATAAGGAGTCAAAATGTTGTTTAGCTAGTTAATTTATATGTTGTTTCTGAAATGAAAATAGATTCAACTAGTTTGATTTGAATGTCTTTAATGATTTACCCATGAGCTTTGCATATAAAATCAACAAAACATTGAATTTTCTAAATTCTTAAGTTAGTAACATGTATTATACAAGAGAGACAAAAATAATTATATAATGGTAATGGTAAAAGAGCAATATAGAAGCAACAATGATAAATTATTTCTATACATAGTAACTGATTAATATTTGAACTTCAAATATCAAAACCTATTAATAAATGATGGGAACCTAATATACATTTGTAATTAAAATTTCATGCAAATTTTGAAACTTATCTTTATTTGTAAAAAAATAAAAATCAAAATCAAAAGTAAAAAATTTAGTAATATTGAATTTGAAAGATGAAAAAGTTCACATTTTAGATACTGGTTATAGAAGTAATTAAAATTTCAATATTTTTAGCGTAAATGTTGAGTAGCTGATGTGTAAAAGTAATTGAACACATCATGGAGATTTTTGAGAAATTGTAATAATAAGGCCAATGAATGTTTGAATTATGGAATTATCATCCTTTGGCATTTTTCAAAACCTGAATAAATTCTTTCATGAAAGGTGTTTGAGATCTGTCTATTTAAGCATTGCATATTTAAATCCTTCCAATAATTTTTTTTTTAATAAAATATAAGAATAATAAGTATACTGATGAAAAGTTGTTCAAATCAAAATATAGTTTGAAGGTATTTACTAAATATAAACGTTAAAAAACCACTAAAAAAGTTCTACATGTACACATGTGGTTGGTGACAATTCCTTTTTGAACATTTATTATTGATAATCAACTCATAGCCATAGACCCAAAAGTTGCAAGGGATGGAATAGTGTAGAAGCTTTCACAATTTTCCATTAATTACTAGAATATGTATAGTTTTTTTTTCATCAGTGTTGGCTTGGTTGTCACTTCTTTGGGATTGCAACCTTCTTAGGTATTGTGGTTAGTTTCTTGGGCTTAGGCATTGGTGGGCTTTCTATGGATGGTGGTAGCCAGGTTTTCTTGCTTCTTTGTAGGAGCACAAACAATGGGTTTGGTTAGATTAATCTTAAGCAATAAATTTTGGTGGCATGTACATTCTGACACTCATTGTTATCATAAAAAATGTAACCTTATCATCTTGAAATTTTTAGAACCTTTTTTACAATTTAAAAATAAAATTACCCCTGACAAATGCTCCTCTTCTTTGCTCTATTCTTCATTGATCTAAAGAATACACTTGTCTTCCACTTTAGCCCTGCAATAGAGTAATCACATTCCATTTAAATATCTTTTTAAATAAAGGAACGTTTTTACAAGCAATAGATTCCACTTAATATGCTTTCAAATTATGGCAAAATTTTATAGTAAAAACATTGCATTTAAATTTTCTTCTAAAAAGTAGAAAATTTGCAAAAGTAGAGCATGTCGTTCTTACATCTTTTCGAGTAACAGAATATTTCTACAAGTAGAACATGCTTGTTGATGAGAAAAGAAAGAATTTAAATAATACCAGGAAGATTTGCCTAAAAATGTGTGCATTAGGTGTTTTCTTTCAATTGATCTATGTATTTGATATAGCAATTGCAGCCCTCGCAAAATCTATGGAGTCAAAAACCTAAAATGTATCCCACGCAACAAGTGAAAATGGATCATAGACAAAGGACCTACAACCCCAACAACTTGGAATATGAGAGATTTTGTAACAATTTGTGATGGAAAATGCTCCACAACACAATTAATGCTTAAGAAGTTTCAATGTTTGCCCAATTGCAGATTTTTGATAGATATATAATGCTAAGATGTTGTGGTCATGCGAGGGTAGGAGAAAAGAAAGAGTAGTTCTAGACATTTCCTAAACAAACCAGAGTCTTCTTGTAGTTATGGGAACTGCCATGATGACTTCCAACTGATAGTTGACGTTAATGTACAATTTGATAATGTAATAAATTCATTGTTATCTTATACAAAATTTTCCTTATTTTTTTAATTTAAAAATAAAAATAACCCCCAAAAAAATGCAACCATCCAATGACAAAAGAGAAATTATGTCTTTAAATTTGATTTTTTAAATATTTTTCCCTAAACTTTAGAATTGTGAATTTTATTTTTTAGGTCAATTAATTATAGGAGGTCTAATAAAAAATATAGTTCCCTGTCTATAAATAGGCAGGGACTAATAATACATTATAATAATCTTAATAAGAAATACAATTTAATATATTAAAAAGAGGGAGTTGAATTTAATAGATTTGAATTGTCACCTTCTAGAATGATGTGTACTACCTAAGCATTGGTTTGTGGTTTTTATTTGTTTTTTCAAATGATGTAGTTAGTAAGCCCAACCTTATAATTAGAATAGCCAGTAAATTGTTTCGTCTCTACTATGCCATACAAATTTTGTTAATATCTAGTGATATTCATTTAACAAGAGGGTGGCTCTATAAATGAATCACAACATTGTGTTTCATTTCATATCAATCTTCACTTGCGCAATTGTTATTCAGTTCTAACATTGAATCTTTCTTTGTCTACTGGTTGATAATTATGAGGAATCTAATGGATATTAAACTAAGAACATTGCTTCTTGTATTCTTCATGGCATTTATGGTGCATGTTTAAGTGAAATGCAAGGTTCCATTCCTACAAAAGTCATATGAAATGCCTCCTTTATCAAAAGGGAACTTGGCGGATGTACAAATCAACCAAGCTCGACCACCTATTTTATCACACCTGGCACCAATTTCTACAAGAGATGGGCAACTCATGAGAATGGAAATAATGGCTTGTGTTGGACACACATTATTGAGTTGTATTTGTGTTAAGAAGATATTTGGAAGATCTAACATGGTTCTCTTATCATTTTTTAGTAATTTTATCTTAGTATGATGACTAGGCCATAATTCGTTAGAAGATCATTTAGGCATTGCATGTCCAGAGAAATTAATTCCTCTACCCGAGTTCCCTTCACTTCCATTTCTCAAATGACTTGTGTTAGAATGCCTAGCTCATATTAGATTGAGTGCCAAAATATTTTGGACTATAGAAATGGAGATCATGAGTTCTAGGTTAACAATAAGAAAATGACTAGATTTAGAACATTTTTTCTTCAAAGAAAGAAATGAGTGATGATTTTTGAGAGGTAAGATAAGAGTTGTATAATGGTATGGATAAATTTCAAATATAAATAGGGTGTTTTTATTGGAAAATTAAAGTTGTGGTACCCAGTTTATTTGAAATTTTAATTAAAACTCTTTTCATCTAAAAAATGGGATAATTCTAATTTCAGTTTTAAATATATGAATTTTAAAAATTATTATATGCAGCTTATTTTAAGATTCTAGCTATTTAAAATACAAAATAAAATAAAATTATTAGATATTTATAGAAACAATTTTCTATATTTTTCATTTTTTCCATTTCTAGTGATTCACAAAAGAAGTTGAAATCATAATGTATAGAAGCTACTAAATATTTCTTGAATGTATTTGATATGTTCCCCTAAAACTTAATAGAAATTTTTTTGCACAATTATAATTATAATTTCTTTTATATGGACCTTATTTTAAATTCTAGTTATTAAAAATACAAAAATAAAATAAAATTAGATATTTATAGAAATAATTTTCTATATTTTTTATATTTTTCCACTTCTAGTGATTCACAAAAAATGTTGAAATCATAATGTATAGAAGATGCTAAATATTTCTTAAATGTAGAGGAAAAATTGTTGGCACAATTATAAAATTAACACGTGTCATCCAGTGGCTTGTATTTGCCATAAATTGTTAAAAAAATAAAAAAAAATTGACAAAACTTTAATATTTGTATTTTTACTTTTTTTGGCAAAAGTGGATGGGTCATTAGATATATATTTATATAAAATAAAAACTAGTTTAAGAGCTCAACTAGGAAAGAACCACAAAGAAAGCCCGACATCATCACAATATTCACAATTGATTTAACATCGATATTTACAATTTGACTATATTGATGAACAACCAAAAAAATTCAAAATTTATCAAATTTTACAATTTTATCGCATAGCAGACATGGGGGACTTTAATTAAGTCAAAACAAGATTTTCAACAATCTATAAAACATGCTTGAACTGTGGAGAAAAAAATCCAAAAAAAAAGGAAAGATACCACTGTGCTATCTTTCATCCATATCCTCACTAGAAGTGCTCATTACGGAGAAGCCCTATCCAAAATTTGGGCATGATATGGGAACAATGTCCCAACCTGAACTTGAGCCCTTAGCAACAACATCTAAAGTGTCAGCAAAAAAACTAGTGGATGATGGCATGCCCCAAACACTTGGTATAGTGACATTTGGATGCAGAGACCAAGTAGTTTCTACTGAGACATGGTGACCAAGACTAGGATCATTGAAAGTCGAGAATGACCAGGCACCAAGTTTACTGACTAAATGAGGTGTCTTCACTTAGGCAACTTTTTCTCAAGCATCAAAAATTGGAGTCCCCAAAATGTCAATGAAATAAAAAGTCATTTTCTTCACCTCCTTAGTCAATAGGTAATCTAGAGCACATGCCATGAATTGTAGGGTCTTGATTAGGAATTGAGTATTATGCTTATCAAAGGTTTTTTGATTACTTCAAAAGTCATCATGGCCTCATGGTTCTTCATGAGCATGGTTGTTGAAAATATGCCACTAACCAGGGCATTACCAGTCCATAAATCATAGATCTACATCACACATTTCAATTTATTATCAGCCCAGAATTTTGGTTGAACCACCTTAATGGCAATAATTTCTAGTCTCAATGAAGACTGAAGGAGATCCATGGCATTGGATAGAAAACATGGAAACCAAAGTTGAAGGGAATAAAACATTCCTTGCAGATGCAAAAAAAAGAATCCTCCCCAATTATGGTTCGAATCACATGAGGGGTGTTATAGGAATGTAAAATAAGCATACTATCCAAAACTACATCTTCAAGAGGGTGAGAAATTGTATCTCATCAAATGCTAGATGAATCTTGATTTTGAATTCTTTTGGTAGGATGTTGCGATGAAACTAATGATAAGAATGACATTTTACACATGCTTCTTGATGAGATGACATTTTGAAAGCAATTTGAATGGTAAACAAAACAAGCTAGATAAATAAATTTAATTGAAGTCCATTCTACATATTTAACTAAATCCCTCAACATATGCACACAAAAAGTGGATTACCTTCACTCATGTGTGCAATAAAGAGAGTACCATTAAATCATAAACTAATTGCAATTTGAGAAGGGAAAGTACAAATCTAATGCCCCCAAAATTGAAGAATGAGAAAATTGATCTACAGCCATATATGTTGAATTTAATTTGCCAAATACAAAGTGCCACATGACCAAACTGAAACAAGATCGTACTCAATTGATGTCAGCCAATGAAATTCTACTCAATGTTGAAGATTTAGCACGATTTTACCTTAATCTCACACATGGTCGCCTAATTTATGAAAGCATTAATAAATGTTCAATGTCTAATTTGGATAATGCTTAGTAACCATTGAGTGATGTCAGAATGTCCACTATACCATATTTGGCACATATGAAATTCATGCTTGCTTCACATCATCTAAAATTCAACACGTATAGATCACATAGAACATGTAACCCATTTAGCATCTAAATTCACTAACTTGCATGACATCAACTATGACTTAGTACATATTGATCACTCAGCACATAAAGCACACTCATCATGTCACTTGAAGTATCTCGGCTTCTGACTCAACACCAAGGGTAACTCAGCACCAATAAGAATTTTGGCTCAGCTTGGTAGCTATAGGATAACTAATGTATTGTTCTAATTTTCTCAACATAGATAGCATACTGGTTTTCACGACACATGAATCATACTAACACACTCAAGACATATGACATTCAACACTTGAGATTACTGGCCTGGTCTACATCAACTATGCCTTGATGCATATTGATCACTTAGCACATGAATCATGCTTGGCACCTAAAGCAACCCAACAGTTATAAGAATTCTAGCTCGGCATTAGAGGTGACTCGACACCTATATTAATGCTAGCTTCGCACATACATTGTACACAACACATGAATATGTTAGCTTTCTCAACACGTCATATAGCATTTAACACTTAAGATCATTGACTTAGTAGGCATAAACTATGACTTGGCGCATAATGATCACTTGGCACATGAAGCATGCTCGACACCTAAATCAACTTGGCACATATATAAGAATTACTTGGCACATGTAGCCTACTCAACCCCTGAAGTCCTTGCCTTGCTCGGCATCAAATATGATTCAGCACACACTGATCACTCAACACACAAAGCACGCTTGACACCTAAAGCAACTTAGCACATATAAGAATTACTCACCACATCTAGTCAACTCAACCCCTAAAGTCTCTGCCTTGCTTGACATTAGCTATGACTCGACACATAATAAATGCTTAACACATGAAGCATGCTTGGCACCTAAAGTCACTCAAAACCAATAGGAAAAATGACTTGCCACAAACAATAAAATCTTAATCTCAAGATTGGCAATCATTAGTTTCTACAAATATTTATAATGCTCTATGAGTGTAGAAGGGTGTAGTGTAAAAGTTGTAATCCCATTACATGCTAAGTTGGATAGATAATATTCCATTTTGTTTCCCTCTCTATATGTGTGTGAAACTCTGATCTCCTAAAATTGATCAATAATATTCCAAATTTGTTGGAGCACATATTTGAGTTTTGAGGAAGATGATTGTCTCTTAATACAAGTAGAGATTATAACTTGAGAATCACCTTCAATTTGCACTTTTTGGAAGTTCCCTTTATTAGCAAGAATTAGCCCTAACAGTAATGACTAAGCCTCAGCCAAATTGTTAGTTGCTATAGGAAGGGGAGCCATTTTGATTATGAGGACTTTATCAGAATAGTCTCAAAAGAATGCTTCCAATCTTGATTATCCTAGATTACCTCTAGATGCTCCATCAAAGTTGAGTTTGACAAATCCAAGTGAAGGGGGTTGCCATTTGACTATAGATCTATTTGTATGATTTCACAACTTTGAAGAAGTGCCAGTTCCAAATGGGATGAAAATTGATTTCCATTCCCAAATGATACTTCCATCCCAAGAAGTGATGATTACATTAAATTTGCATCTAATGACACTTGCATTAGTAACTTCTAAGATCAATTTTTCCATGATTTGGAGCACTTTCTCTAAAGGTGATACATCTTTTCTAAAAATCCTCTTATTTATTTCCCACCAAATAGCCCAAATAACTAGAGTAGGTGTACACTTCCAGATTCCTACAAAAAGGGCATTGGGGTAAAGAATTGGCCAAGCTTGAAAAATGTCCCAAATATTTTTTTCTAGTGGGGAGTAATAATTTAATTTGTTTAAAATAAACATCCAGCATTGGTATGCAAACTAACATCTTGCAAATAAATAGTATATTGATTCATCTTCCTCATGACATAAAACACACTTGAAACGAGGGACAATATTCATCCTAGCCAGTCTATCACTTGTAAAAATTCTATGCTTGATTGCTAGCCACACAAAGCATCCCACCTTGGGTAGTACTATTTTATTCCAACATAATATGAATGCTCGAGATTGTGGTTTTGCTGAATCAATTTTTTGAAGAAGTTTATAACTTTCCTTGATTGAATAGTTACCATTTTTGGCTAGAATCCACATTAGTCAATTCTCATCTTTTGATACAAAAGCATATCTTTCTTATAAGATAGATTGAAGTTGTTGTTTATGTTGAGGATCTAAAGGGAGTTGATCTGGATCTTTCCATATTACTTTCCTTGAGAAAATGAAAATTGCATCCATATAATGACCAACAAGGTTACCTCATTCTACTTCTATAACTGAGATGATATTTTGTATGTTTGGCATTGTATTTAATGGAGGGTGGCCATTCCACAAGTCACCCTAGAAGTTAATCTTATCCCCACAATTTAATTCTCATGAAATCTAGTTGAGCACAATATCTTTGGATGCAATCATGAAGTCCCAAATGACTGCTATCTTGGGAGGATCCAACATAGAAAATATTTTATTTGGCTCATTGTAATCTAGATATTTTTGTTGCACCAAACTGATTGTGATTTAGTATACATTTGCCAAACTAGCTTACCACTAAATGCTTTGTTCCTTGTTGTCAAATCATCGATTCCTGCTCCATGTAGAATGGGATGAAATGTCATATTCTAGAGAGAGATAAGTAGAAGTTTCTTTTCATTAGTCAAATTTCTTGACCATAGAAAACCCTTAATAAGTTTTTGAATTTGTGAAACAACCGAAGATGGTGCTTGCATGATAGCCATGTAATAATTATGTATTGCAAAAAGGACTGACTTAATAAGTAATATTCTACCAGATAATGACAACCATCTAACTTTCCAAGAAGTAATTTTTCTCTTAATTCTTTGATATACCCCCTCCCAAAAAAAATTCTTGTTTGAATCCATAAAGAAAGGAATCCCAAGATAAGTGGAAGGTAAAAAATCCTCAATAAACCCTAGAGTATGCACAATCTTATTTGTGATACTTTTTTTTGTATAAAATAAGAAGAATTTTTACTTTTGAGGGTTAATTTTCTGCCCTGAAACTTCTGAATATAGCAAAAGAATTTTCTTAATCTATTTAGCCTTAGAAACTGATGAGGCACCAAACAGTAATGTGTCATTAGCAAAGAAAGAATGTGTGACTGAGATTTTGGTACATTCAATTTTTTCTCATTTCCACTTATCAAATAGATTATGGTGCTTGATATTCCTACTAAGGGCTTCAGCCATGATGATGAACAAAGCTGATGAAAGAGGGTCACCTTGTCGGAGACCTTATGTGGAGGAAAAGAAACTAGATGCTGACCCATTGATAATAACTAAAAACCAAGCCCTCGAAATGCAAGCTTTAATCCAATTACACCATTTCTTATCAAAGCCCATTTTTTGAAGGACTTGAAAAAGGAAGTTCCAACACACTCTTTCGTATGCCTTTTGCATGTATAACTTGATAAAAAAATTAGAAGATTGACTATTCTTGATGGAGTGGAGAACTTCATGAGCTACCATTGCACCCTCCATCATTTCTCTACCAAGAACAAAGCCACCTTATTCAAGAGAAATTATGGAAGGAAGAATTTTTTGAAGCTATAGATAAATGGCTTTAGTAATAATTTTATAAGTCAAATTGTAGAGTGAAATTTGGCAAAAGTATGGAAATGTTTTGGGCTCTATGGTTTTTGGAATAATTGTTGTATTTGTAGAATTGAAATATTTTGACATAGACTTGAACTTTCAAGATTCCTCCATAGCTACTAGAAGGTCCTACCCAATAAAATTCCAATAGCTCTGAAAGAAAAGTGTTGTGAAGCCATTTGGACTTGGGGCTTTGTCAAGAGGGAAGGAGAAAATGACCTCTCAAATTTCTCGAATGGTAAAAGGGGCCAAGAGCTTTGAATTCTCCATGGGGGAGATCATTGAAGGTATATGCTAGATGAAATCCTCAACTTGTGAAGGCAAAGGAGAGGGAAGATCTTCTAGTGTAAGAAGATTCTTAAAGAACTTCACACTTTCATCTCTGATCTGTGAGGGTTGCTTAGAATATTACCTGTTTCGACATAAAAGATTTGAAAAATTGATTTAGCTACCCTTTTTTGTTAAGCATAAGTGTGAAAAAATTTAGTGTTTCTATCTCCTTATTGTAGTCAGGCTTCCCTAGACTTTTGTCTCCAGTAATCTTCCTCCCATTCAATCTCTAACTCTTTTTGCTGAGCATATGTTTCGCTATCCATCCAAAACTTGATAATGGAATAATAGATCTCCTCCAATTTTAGCTTAACAATATCTTTCTATTTGAAGACATTTTTAAAAACTTGTATGTTCTAGATTTTGATCTATTCCTTGACATATTTCAATTTACTAGCAAATTGACGCATTCTGGATCCTCGAGTAAAGGAAGTATTGATCCACAATTTTTTTTAAAGTGGGAGAAAATGTGGGTGATGCAACCACATACTTTCAAATTTAAATGATGACTTATGTCAATTTTGGTCAATAGGTGTAGCTTGATCATTGTTCATGGAGATTGGAAAGTGATTATAATTTGATGCAGACAAAATCTCTGGTTGGAAGCAAAAATTGCCTAATTTCCAATCATGAGAAAGCATAAATCTATCCAATCTAACTGCAATTTGAGCAAAGCCAAATCTCGTATTTGTCCATGTAAATTTTCCAATAGATAGTCAAATATCCATCAAATCATTATTCTCAACAAATTGAGTGAAATCCTTAATGGTTTTAATGGGTGGGCAAATACCACTTATTTTCTCATTTTGAATCAAGATCACATTGAAATCACCCCCAAGGATGACTTGATGGGAGTTTTGAGATTGAATTAATATTGCTATTTGATCCCATGTTTTCAAATTTTCTTGAGTGGACGTAGGTCCATACACATTAAATAGAGTAAAAGAGATGTCAAAGTCAAGCACCTACAACATTTGCCAATTAGCTTGTTGTTGAATAAGATGGCCCTGAACTGTTAAAGGGTTCCAATGAACAAGAAGTCCCCCAAAAGAACCCATGCTAGGAGAATGCACTGAGGACCACCTTGGCCATTTAGCTAGGGACTTTTGAAATGTTTCTTCTGATAATGTTGTCTCTTGTAGCAACACAATATCAGCTTTTGAGTATTCTAAAAAAATTTGAACCTTGCCTCTCCTATTATAGACATTTATGCCTCTAAAATTCCATGATATGATTCTCATTACTAACAAGGAGAACATGATGTTCTCCTCTTCATTCTCTTGCTTACAACAAATTTTTCATCTAGTGTGGTTTGGATACCTGAAGTGATCTCATTCCTGGTCTTAGAACCCTTTGGGCATCCTCTAGATTTGGGTGTCTTAAAGGTCTGAGGGTAGAGAGAGGGAGACAAAACAATGGAGAAAGTGTGTTAAACATAAAAAATATGACAAATTATCTCATGGCCCAGATTCAAGTTGAACTTTAGAGACCTCGAGCACTTTCAAATTGTCCTCTTGAGATTGAAACTCTAGTTGATCAGCCACTTATGGAAAGTTAGAGTCCTCAATAATGCTTGATATGTTTTGAGAGTTAGGCTCAATTTGGTCTTTATCAATATTAGGTTCCTTTGAATTTATCTCTTCAAGATTAAAATTTGAGTTATCTGCCACATGTTGAAAAATACTCTTCTCAAGACCTAGTGGGTCTAGGTCAAATCATGCCTCTAGCATCGAATCCAATTTATCCACTTGTTTTAGAGTTTCAAAGTCATCAATGGCTATGTAAAAATATACTTTTTTCTAATTGATCTAACTATTCTAGTATTGAAATTCTTTGAGTAATACATCAAGGTCACTATTTTCCTGATTAACAACATTGAATCCTTCTTCCTGTGCAATACCTAATACTATATTATTAGCAATTGTGGTAGCAATTTGGTCACTAATATAAAGAGTTTTCCAATAATCATAGTGATTTTTGATAGGATTCTTAGCTTTGAAGTAGACTAATTGCATATTTGAAGATGGGTGACTATCATGGGAATTCTTCTATTCCACTAGCAGGGCTTGAATGTATGGTAAGACTAGCTATAAGATTGAAGGTAATTTAGATGCAAAAGAAAGATCCAAGTGCTAATTACCTACTAAAGTGTAGCCACACTAAATAGAGGCCATAGGGACCATATCATGAGTTGGATTTGAATGGGCATTGTGGGCACATAAGTTAGGATCAGTGCTATGATTTGGAAATATGTCTTGGATCTCATTGGGTGAATCTTGACATTGAGTGTTAAGATGACCCAATTTATCTTGAAACTTTTGAACTATTTGTTCATTTTTAATTATGATTGATTGGTCCCATGAAACCCATTAAAAATTAATGACCAATTGAGATGGAAGAGGTTGTCTCATATCTAGTAGCAAACAAACTCTAGGATCCAAATGTGGTCGATCATATGGAATAAGATCATGTGATAGCAAAATACCCAATTTTTTTGCAAGGATTTAAATTATCTGAGGATCCTTATACTCTAAAGGTAAAGAGGGAAAGGATATCCAATGTGGGAGAAAAGGGATCTGAAGAGATTGTGGTTTGAAATTTGTAATCCAAATCAAACTATATAAACTAGAACCATAGCAAAACCAACCTTTCTATTTATGTACCAAATCTCTAGCAGCTTTTGATTCAGAATCAATATAGAAGATATCCCTTAATTCTAGCCAACACACAAGAGTCCAATCTTTAATAGTAAAAAATGAGAGAGAATCAGATGAAAATTTACCAATTAAAGTAATTTTCCAAAGTATCTCAATGGAGTTTTTTAGCATATGACTAGGAAGTGTGATCATTAGCCTAATGCTAGCATATGTGTCTCTTGAGTTGGATTTGGCCACCACTTGCATCTTTCTCCATATTTTTTGTTTTTGAGCTAGTATAAAGGGGGCCTTTTGAGGATCCTACATGTCAATATGAGGTAGATCAACAAAACATTCCTGACCCTAACTTGAATCCTTATCCTGAGAAAAATTGGGCTATGAGAGAAGAGTTGATTTTGAAGGAAACCCTTGACAAATATCAAAGATCGGCTATTTGCACTGAGATCCAATCTTTTGGTTTTTCTTTGAATACTTCCTAGCCATGGTCTCATTTCATGATAGCTAGAGCTGAGCTCATTTTGTTACCTACTTGGAGGGCTTGGTCTTAGATCCATTTGGTGTCAATTGAATTTGGATTCATTTTGAAACTTTCTTGTTCTTGGAACCATCTAGCGTTGATTATTATTGTAGCTATTTTGAAGCCTACATTGAAGCTTCTTCCTTTTCAAAGCTCAATCCAATGCCAAAATGTAAATTATCCCCCAAATCTTGTTGATGGGCATGATGCAATTTAGGGCTCATGAAAATAGGTTTAGCTAGCTAAACCACTGCTCTACCTCAGAATATTGATTTGTCACCTGAGAATAGATGGGTTTCCTAGAAATGGCAATGCTGGAGCTACAAAGAATTGTGCTCCTTTGTTGCTAGTTGTACAATAGGATTTGAAGAAAAAATGTTGGAAAGGGCATCTACATATGAAACCCAGGTTGGTTTTGACCTTTAGAGACTGGTTGAGGACTTGGGCATGTCTGTATGCTCGAACCTTTGTCCATATAGGCTCTACTTATGGCTAAGATTTGCTCTGCTATCCCTACACCTACACATGCACCTACACCTACACTTGACCCTACAATCGCACATGCCATCACTTTAATATTTGTATTATATCATGATTTTATTTTTTGAAGTTCGAAAAAGGCTCGTGGAGGAAAGAACTTGTAGGAAAATCTCTACATCATCACTTGGAAAAGACAACATTCTCAGAAAGACCTAACGGAATTGTAAGGAATCTACTCTAATACCCAAACATAAAATGGGCAATTAAGAAAGCCAATTACAAAAATATGATCATAGAACCCCCATTACATCAAATTTATTTTAAGATCGTCATTAGTTGAAATGTGAAAAGAAAATATGATTAAATATTTGTAGAAGTAATTTTAAAAAAAAATTCTTCCACTTCTAGTGATTAACAAAAGAGTTGAATAATAATGTATAGAAGATGTTAAATATTTCTATATTTTTTGTAAGTTGTAATAATTTTTTTTAAAGGATAAAACTTTAATATTCATATAATATTAGAATAGTATTTACAACATCCTTTTCCAAGTTTAAAAAGGGCTCATGGAGGAAAAATAAGTAAGTTGTTATAAGTTAAAGTTATGGAATAAATTAAATAAATATAAGTAGAATATAGATGATAAAAATTTTGACGGCAAGAATTGATGTAAATAAAAGAGTCATATAATATTAAAATAAAAATAATAAAAATAATTAAATTAGTATAAAAGTAATGTATAATAGTATTTCTTTTTCATAAGTTTTCATCAATGCCTTTGACAAAAGAGGTAGGATCAAGCAGTTGCTAGATTCTACAAAAGGAGATATTATTCTTCTTCAACAAACTAAATTATCAGAGCAAGTTTTTGATAAGACATTGGCTAAATGGACTAATTGGCTTTCAGTTCATGTAGAGGGGCATGCGGCCTCTAGGGGTTTAGCAATTTTATGGAATTCTAAAAGTATTCATGGTATTCTTATTGGGCAAGATTCCAATTGGCAATTGCTGAAAGTTGAACACTTTGATTTGAAATTCCTTATCTTCAACATATATGGTCCCACATCTACAAATGATAAGAGGAAACTTTGGGCTGTACTGACGAATCTTATTCAGCAAGAAAGAGAAATGAATTTTAGATTGGGTGGGGATTTCAATGCAGTACTATCAATGTCTAAAAAGAGAGGGGGAATCTGTCCACCCATTAGAACTATCCAAGATTTTTCTTCATTTGTAGAAGATAATAACTTAAGTGACATTTTTCCTGACAATGGATTATACACATGGACTAATCGACGTATTGGTTTTTTAGAAATTGTTGAGAGACTAGATAGGTTCTTATTTTCACAATCATGGAAGCTATTGAGTTATAGTTTTAAATCTTTAATCTTACCTTTTTCTATATCAGATCATTTTCTAGTCCAGTTATTGATATCAAGGAACAATATATCGCAACGTGTTAATCAAGCTACCTCTTTTAAGTTTGAACACATGTGGTTCAGGCATCCTAATTTTATTATTCTTTTAAAATATTGGTGGATTAATGCTCTAACCTTTAGGGACCCTAAGATGCTTCAGTTCTCTAAAAAGCTTCATTACATGAAAGGGATGATCAAGGAGTGGAATGAAAAGGTTTTTAAAAGTGTGTTCAAGCGAAAAAAAGATGTCTCAGAAAAACTTGAGAAGGTAAATTCAAACATCATTCAAAAAGGTCTTAGTCCGAATTTATATCATGAGCAAAAATCCTTCAAAGAAGAATGGGAGGAGCTTTGCAACAGGGAGGAGATTTATTGGAGACAAAAGTCTCGTGAAATATGGTTAAGAGATGGCGATAAGAATACAATTTTTTTTCATGAAACTACTAGAGTTAAAAGGGCAGTTAACACTATTTTTTCAATTAAGCACTTAGTATCTGGTCATCTTATAGAAGATGACAATGGTATTAAGCAGGAAGGTGTTCACTTTTTTTCAAATCTCTTGGCTCCCCCTCATTTGGAACCTATTGATGAAAATTTGATTAATGATTTTATTAGTTGTATTCCCCCTCTTATTACAACATATCATAATAGGATGTTGGTTGCCCCTTTCACATTGGAAGAAATTAAAAAAGTGGTATCTTCATTCCCACCTGACAAAGCCCCAGGCACTGATGGATTTACAGCTCTTTTTTATCAAAAATGCTGAGATTTTATTGGTTCTAATTTATTAGAAATGGTTGAAGAGTCAAGAAGGAATGCCAAGATGATCAAGAGTTTCAATTCAACTAATATTGCTATTATTCCAAAAGTAAAGTAACCAACTTCTTTTGCTGACTTTAGGCCTATCTCTTTATGAAACATGATTTATAAATTGATTACTAAACCTATATACATGAGGTTGCAACAATTTATTCCTCATATCATTTCTTTAGATCAAGGTGGTTTTGTCCTAGGAAGAGAAACATGGGAAGGTGTTGTTGCACATGAGACTCTTCATTCTATCAATTCTCATAAGTTGTCTAGTTTTGTGATCAAGCTTGACATGATGAAGGCTTATGATAGGGTAAGATGGTCATTCCTCTTTTAAGTTATGTCCAAATTTGGTTTTTTAGATAAGTGGTGCAGATGGATCAAAAATTGTATTTCTAGTGCCTGGTTTTCAGTCATTATTAATGGAGAGTCAATTGGTTTTTGCCCCTCTTCTCAAGGGATTCATCAGGGTGATCCACTATCTCTATTTTTATTTATACCTATGTCTGATGCTTTCAGTAGGTTCATCAATAGATCTTCACAATTGTGCTTATGGCAAGGAATTTTGATTCCTCGTACATCTATTATAGTTACCCATTCCCTATTTTTTGATGATACTCTTCTTTTTGGTACGTCAAATGTAAAGGAAGCTAACCATATTAAATATGCCTTGGATCTATATTCAAAAGTTTTTGGTTAGAGAATCGATGCCAAAAAATCCAAAAAAATTATTTTCAACACTAATGATGTAGTAGCTCAGAGGATTTCTTCAACTTTGGGTTTCCCAGTGGATCACCTCTCATCCATTTATCTTGGAATTCCTTTTTTTATGGGAGCATACAAGACAACTTTTTGGCTTCCTATCATTGACAGAATTAGGGCTAGGATCTCTACTTGGAAAGCTAGATGGTTATCTTTGTCAGGCCATATTTTGTTAGTTAAAGCTGTCCTAACAGCTATCCCAAACTATTACCTATCAATTCTCAATGCTCCCTCTTCTACAATTTTGCAAATTCAAAATATTATCAGAGACTTTATATGGAAAGGAAATTTGTTAGATGAAAAGAAGCTTCCTCTTATTTCTTTTGTTGAAATGTCTCATGATAAGACATCAAGGGGTGTGGGGTTGCATGATATTGCTACTAGAAATAAGGCTTTTGGGGGCAAGCTTTTGTGGAAAATATATACAAAATCTCATGCAAAATGGTGTTCAATCATGCAAGGAAAATACTTAGATTCTCCAACTCCTTCCAGAATTTCTACTGTGTCTAATCCTCCTTTAGGTTCAGCCATATGGAATTTAATGATCTCTTCAAAGGATGTTGTTTGTAATTATGTTACTTGGGAAATTCACAGTGGAGAGAAAGTAAAGTTTTGGGAAGACTCATGGAATGGATTTGCCCCTCTATGCAGACAAGAAAAGTTGGATGAAGCATGCCAAGTCCTAAAAGCTAAGTGGGGCTCCTCTTTTTGGGACTATGTTTTGGCTATTGAAATTCATTCAAGAAGGGTTCTTTGGAAAGAACCTCCAACACATCTTCCTAGTCAGCCAAGTCTCCTTTCCTTGAGGGACTCTCTTGCTGAAAGAATTGTTTTTCTTTCTAATAGGGAAGATATAGTTATATGGGCCCCGGCCAAAGGTGGTCATTATTCAATCAAGGAAGGTTATTATGGTCTTCAACAAGCATATAATTCAAGCAAGAAGTGTAGAGCTTTTTCCTTTTGTTGGAACTCCACTGTGTTGCCTAAGGCTAGAAGTTTTTCTTGGCTAGCCCTTAGAAAAAGAATACTCACCAGTGAACGATTGTTCAAGCTAGGTATTGTTGAATCTTTTATTTTTAAATTATGCAACAAGGAGCTAGAATCTATAGATCATCTTCTTCTCCAGTGTCCCTTTGCTTATCAGTGTTGGGTTTTTGTGTTGACCAAGCTTCAAATGTCTTTACCTCTACCAAATAGTCTTTGTGACCTTTTTCAATCTTGACCAGTTCTATTCTCAAGATCTCTTTTTGCTAGAATTTGGAAGTGCATCCCAGCTACTGTGGTGTGGGCCATCTAGTGGGAACGTAACAAGATCATTTTGTGCAATGAAAAATCAAACCTAGAATCTATTCTAGATGGGATTGAGAATGAAATTTTAGAAAGAGTAAATGCAAATATGTTCAATTGTATGAATAATATTTTAGTTTCTACTTGGGATTATCTTTTTCTAAAACTTTGGAAACAAATTAAGTTACCTCCAGGTTTCTTTGCAAATTGGAATTCTAATCATCAATCTGATTGACTTCATGTAAAATGGTCTCCCCCCTCTAGAAATTTTCTAAAGTTGAATTTTGATGGTTGCTCTCATGGCAACCCTGGTAAGTCAGGATTGGCTGCTTGTATTAGAAATTGGTAAGGTGAAGTAGTTGCAATCAAAGCAGATGTTTTACTAGTTGGTACTAGAAACCTTACAGAAGCTCAAGCCCTATTGGCAGGTCTAATTCTGGCAAAGAGATGTAATATTTCCACCATCCATATTGAAGGTGATTCTCAGGTAATTATAAACTCTTGTCTCTCATGATCTTCTCATTCCTGGAAACTAGCCTATATCCTTCAACAATGCGGGGATTTAATTGATTCTTTTCAAGCTAATTGTTTCTCTCATACTCTGAGGGAGGGCAATAAACTAGTTGATTGTCTAGCTAATCTTGGTTGTGAAGGCTCCATATTTGAATCTTGCCATTCAGAGATTTTTTTTTGAAATTCCCATGCTTAGTAGAGTGCCATATTTGGGACACAAAGATGATGAATGAAGCTTTATAGAAACTAGTACTATATCTGATCAACACATGGCTATTGGCTTGCACATTCTTTGTGCATGTTCACAAATGCTCCAATTAGATAGGAAGTTCAAAGCTCTCTTGATTTTAGTTAAATCTTTTAGAAGGAGATGTTTATTAGCATAATTGGACCCTGATCATTGTTGAGTATTGATATACATCATACTTTGGGTACTCTTTCTTAGTGCAAAGAAATTGTATTTGGTTGTAGGTATGTTTGGTATGACATATAAGCTTTTAACACTTTTGTATTTCGGCAATGATTCAAAGTTTTCTTGCTAGTTCATTCTCTGATGAGCCCTTGAACTAGTTTATTAATAAATATATTATATAAGTGCTATGTCACTTTTTGATTAAAAAATAAAATAAAAATTTATAATAGTATTTAAATTATTTATGTACGTTTTATATATAAATAAAATATAACTATGAAAAAATGATGAAGTAGTGTGCAGAATATTAGTGATAGAAAAATATTTGTAGAGTCCAAATTGAATGAATTAGTTACATATAATTTATGATAACTAGAACCAATAGTTAGAAGTGAGATAGTTAACCTAAAAAACTTAAACTTTACATATATTTTAATGTATAGGAGAATTTTAGAATATTGCTTAATAATATGAGTACACGTAGTGATTTTTCAAAATTTTCTCCCATAACACCAAAATATATTAGCCAATCAAATTGCATTAAAATATTATAAATGATTTAAGAAATTAAAAAATTCACATATATGCTTTTGAAAAATATAGTGATAATAAAAAATATATATATTTGCGTCTTATTGGTTGACATATAAAAATATTGGTCACTAATTAAGGACAAGTGATTGAAATAATATAGCCTATGACAAATACAATAATGTGGTAAAACTGTCATTAAATAACCCAAATCATACAATTAAGGAGCACAATGGCATAAGTTCCAATTTAGCTAAGCAAGTAAATAACCCAAATCAACATCTTCAAATTAGAAGAAGCGGTATAATTCATTTTAATGAAAGTTGTCAAAATATAAAACTAGAAGACAATAATAACAAGTAAGAAAATAATCTAATATTTTCAAATAGAAATCAAAATTAATTGTGATAAATAATAATTATTTTTATTTGATATTGATTAATATATAATCAATGAATATAACACTGAAAAATTGATAGACATTTTTTCATTATTCAAAAAACAATTAGAAGTGTATAAGAGTGAATTAAAAAAGAAATAGTTGTAATTTATATCTTTCCTTTGTTCACACTCTTAGGCTGCCATGATATAAAACTTTTATCTATCAATGATGTCACTATTAACAAAGAAGTTCTCTCCTATGTATCTAGGTAAAAAATTGGTCAGTCACATGGGTGATATTCACCTAGATAGTAATCTACCTTCTTTTGTAATGAAGTTCATTTAGGGCCTTGCAGAGTGATTATTTATAAAAAAAACTAGCAATCACTTCTATTTTTAAAAGATACACTAAGAGATGTAAATACATACACACATATATTAAATGAGACTATTTAAATGTTTTAAAAATAACTTAGATCAAGAGAAATTTTAAAACTATAGATCTATATTTTTTAAATGACTTTTCATATTTGTGATGCCCATCCATTGCACACTAAGGTACCATTTCTAGTAAAATGATAAATTGATAGCATGCACAATTTCGATCCTTAGCTGCACTATATTTTAATGTTAAAATCTTCCAAGCATTAGTTAAAATCCAATAGTAAGAGAAAAAAATATAAAAATATGTTTTAAATCTCAATAAAATTTTCTAAAAAGTGGTTGTAAATGAACTACAAATGGTTTCCTAGCTTTGGAATGAGCTTTACTAGATGTTTATTTCTTAAGATGTAGTCAAACCTTCTTATCTGAACAACTTCTAAATAGTTCCATCTCCATTACAACCTACAAATCTGAAGACCTAATCAACAAAAATTTTCCCATTAGTATTTATTGAACTTTAGGGTGATCTCATGAGTGAATCACATCATTTCCCTCTAATTCTTATTGATCTTCACCTACAAATCTCCTATTCAATTTATATACAAAATATTTCATGTTTGTTTGACTTTAGAAATATGGAGATTTTGATGCAATTAAGCTAAGAACTATTAGTTTTAGTAGATTTTAATAGTTTCCTATCCTTATGTAAATATCTAGAAAATAATGGTTCTACTAAAAAATTAGTTAGAGTAGGAACAATTATTTGTTGAAAATTAAACTCCTTTTAGAAGAAACTAGAAACAATTTTTGTTATATTGGTTGTTGGATTGATTTTAATCTCAACCATCAATCGAGAATTAGTCTTGGTCATCGATTTTTCTCTGAGAGTAGTATATAAAGGGGGTCAATGGCGCATTTGGAGAACATGAATTGGAGAAGAATTGTAGTGTTAGCAAACAATATTACAATGTTAGCAAGGGAATAGTGAGAGCATTGGGGATAGTAGTGTAGGAATATCAATAGGAGAAGTTGGGAGGTTGTTGAAAGACTATCAATAAGAGGGGAGGAATTTTTCATCGCTTGATTTGTTGAAGTTAATATATTTCCTTATTTGTATAAATATTTTTACCTTACAGGGTTTTCTAGGAATGATTTTCTAAAAATAATGTCTTTGTGTTGTTGATTTCTTTCAATTATTTTGGTGAAGTCAAATTTATGTTATTTTTGAATATTAGTTGTGAATTAATTTTTAGCATTTAAATATTTATTTAAGATGGGATATTAATAATCAATTTCTGCAATAGTAATTTTTACATGGTATCCAATTAGTGTTGAGAGTAGAGAAGTGTTTTCCTAGAAAAAAAATTAAGGGTTTATTAAACCTAGCTTGATATCTTTAGATTTATTGGTTTTATCCCTTCAGATGGTTTAAGTTGGTTTGAGAGATCAAGATAGATTGGATGGCTGCTCAAATTTTGGTGTCTGAAAGGCAAAAATTTCTTTAATCTTGGAAGAAAATGCTATCAGTGATTATATTAGCATTGTTGTAGCTATACATACAAATGTGACACAACTTACAACATACAAGAGGAAGAATGCCAAGGTGAGGAGGATAGTCCTTTATGGTGTGAAGGATCATATTTTTCCACATATCTTAGAGCTAGATATGGTGAAAAGGATGCAAGATGCAATTTTGAATATGTACTGGAATGCTACTACCAATAGGAAGATGATTCTCATAAAGAAGTTAAAGATTATCTAGATGAACTAGGGAGAATACTTCACAAGTTACCTCATACTAATTAGATTTTTCAAGGACAAGTTAGCAGCTATTAATAAAATTTATTTTTAACTAGATTTTATTTTCTTTCACTTTAGAAACAAGAAAGGTGAAGAAGGAAAAATGAAGAGTTCTAAAATAAATGATCAAGGTTAAACATGAAAATGGAATGAGATGTGTGAAAAAATTGAATTGTGGGCATTCTTGTGGTTTCATAATACACACCCCATTTTGAGTCACAAAATGGGGTCCTCCTAGTTCCAAATCCCCCATGACAGTTCTACTTTTGAGCCTTGGTCATTTTGGTCCCTCCCCTACGTTTAGGTTAAACCTCGATCTCTAACCATGAAGAGTTGGGTAGTTAGAGAAAAGGAAAAAAAAATCAATAATTGACTATTTTCTTTTAATTGCACACATGTGCATGTGTGATAACTATGAGCATGCACACTTTACCCCACTCTAGGGATGTGCACATACGTATGCCCACACCTTCCTTACAGAGGTGTGCACAAGGACTTTCCCTCTAAGCCTATATAAACCCACTCCCCCCTTCTTACCTTTCCTACTTCACTCTCGCATCCATTCAGACATTGCACCTCCCAACTTTGTCATCCTCTATAGTTATGCTAGTTCACATCACCTATACAAACATTTAGTTAAGGTGAAAAGATATCCAAGAGGTGTGCATGTGCACATCTCTCCAAAACTCAAAAACACTAAAACAACATAAAAGAAAACAACCTAAAACAAAGGCTAAGGAACTCTAATCAGGTGGGTCATCTATGGAGGAGATTGAATAAGAAGAATACTCCCTCCTCACAAGTTCTAGAGACCATCCCTAAAAAAGAGGATGAGGAAGATGTGGAATAGATAGAATTTTTCCTTTTGAGATAGAGAACCCACTCGACCAAAGCTACAGAGGAAGAAGAGAAGAAGAAGTTCTATTTAAACATCTCCATCCACTCCAAGAGAGCCTATCCAACTACAAACTTCAAAATATGAACAACAAAAGTGGATAGTGGAGATGGAGAGTGAAGGAACTCATGTCTTTGACCTCTTAGACTTTGATTTCTTTCCACTAGGCAATGAGATGGTGGGTGAGAATATAAGAGATACTCCCATGAGTGAGCCATTAAGAGAGGATTGGAATCAATTGCATCCTCTTCCTCAAGGACCTACGGGCATTCCATAATCACTATAATAGGATATAACCACTATTTTGGATAAAGGGTTAGTAAGTCCACCTCCTAGAGCTACACAAGGAGAAGTAGAAGGTCAAAAAACTAAAGAGGGAGAGTACCCACAACTTCATTCTAATGAAGTATCTAAGGACGGAAAAATATTAGAAGGAAATCAATATAATCCTCTAGATATAGAGGCTAGATCCATAGCCCAATAGGTCACATAAACTCCTTTTTAATCTGAAGATATTGCTCAACATGAGAAGAATCTAGACTGTAGTAATATGAGTAAGGAGCCTACTTTAGGACCAAATTCTTCAAATAAGTGCATGTCACCCATGTAGACTACACAACCATGGTTGAAGATGGAGGTCATATTTTGATAGAATAATCAATTGGATCTTATAGAAGATGAGGGAATAAAAGAATTACTAAAAGCCATAAAGAACTTGAGCCACCTAATAGTGATACTAGAATACTTTCCTTCATTGTGAAGAATTAAGATCAAGGTCTTTTAGTTCATATTTCCATTCCTCCTCCTTATACTAATAAAAAATAACAGACTCTTAAAGATTACCACATAAATGAAGTCATGCTAGGAAATTCCATGGTGGACATGTCCAAAGTGTTGATTAGTACATGCTTGAAGGAGGCATTTCAACACATGCATCAAGATGAATTAGAATTAATAAAAATACGAGAGAAAAATGATCTACTTAGAGGTTACATAAATAAAGTAGTTGGACCTATTGATCTAGAAAATGTAGAGGTCTCTCTTGGAGTTGCACTAGAAAGAATAAAGGTAGGGCTATAGGTAAGACACATTTTTGGAATCATGCCAACAATAGTGTTACAATTTTGAGGAGAGGGGAGAGAAAATAATATAGAGTAATTTAAACTTGTTTTACATCACCCAATCAAATTTTGAAAAGTTGGTTTCTAATTTGAACCAAGGTGTTTTGCTAATTAATGAAGTACGTACCTAGGTCAGAAGTACAAGATGCTAATGGAAGTATATGCTATAGAGGAGTTGGATAAGCTTGATGATTGGATAGAGAAGATATTCATAGGTAAAAATTAATGGAGGGATTACATGAGGGAATCAAAGGATAAAAGGCAAAGCTCAAGAGCAATTTTTGGAAGTGGAAAAATACTATAACTCCACTAGCTTCGAGATGTTTGAGGATAAGTAGAAAATTGAGCTTTTTGTGCTACCACCAGTAGTCCAACAATTTAGAGGATCTTTTGAAAATGCTTCATTAGAAAATGATGTTAGACAAGCATTTAGAATTGAAGAGGCATTGTTAGAACTAGACACCAAGATTGAGGATTTTGGAGAGACTCAAATAGAAGTTAGGAAATGCTAGTAGATAGTAAAGAGTAAGTATGAGGCCTTAGATTTACCAGAAGCTAGTCAAGTAGTAGAGATAATAAAGAAATTCAAGAATAAACATCTAGACATCATTTTGATATAAATGGGAAGAAATCCTAGGTGCTAGAAATTTATTTTTGACACTAGGAAGATTTTTTTGGTTTTTGGAGCCTATCACCGAGGTGCACATTTGTACATTTTACAAAGGTGCACCGATAGTTTTGAAGAAGAAGCAATGAACTAACAATTAATTTTTGGTTTCTAATTTAGAGCATTCCATACACTAAAAACACATTTTGATAGTAGTTCAACTCTCATAAACACCTAAAGAAGGTTGAGCTTTCATTTTTAGAGCTTCTAGAGACTTCTAGGACATCTCAAAGCTTCCTTCTTCTTATATTGTCATTCTTTTGTGTCATTTAAAGCCTTATGTGCTCATTATTATATACAAATAAGGATGGAGACCTACTTAGCACCATTTAGAGAATCAATTTGTATATAATTAGATTTATTTAATTATTTTTTAGCATAAGTTTGCATTTCAAGAGCTCTCACTTCTAACACAAAGTGAGGAGATGGTTTCTTATAAATATATGGTTGTAATATCTACTCCAATCTTTTATTTTTATGCAATAATATATGTTATTGGTTCTCTCATTTGGCTGTAGTTATTATTGCCATAAAATGTTATTTTTGTGAGTGAATGTTCATAAATAATAATGGAGTAATTGGTTTTATTGTGTTGTTATAATTGTGTGATCTTTTAGTTCTAGTGTTTTCCTTGTGTTAATGAATTCCATTGTTGTGATGAATTGGAGAAAGGATCATCTTCGTTCTTGCATAACATTTTGTCTTGTGTGAGAGAACTTTTTGTGGCCTCGCTATTTGATAAAATGTAAAGCATCTTTTAGATATTATGGAAGTTCCCATTGACAATTGCATTAGTGAATTTGACAAAGTGTTTCTCATAATTTTATTGGTTTCCCAACTAGATCATTTTAATAATTTAATTTGTATACATGTTGTTACCTTGGCTTATGTCGGTTACAAATTTCCCTTTCAATTATTATCTTTAAATCTCTTGTCACTCTATATTTGTTATGTTCATTCCAAACACTAGGTCAAAATAGGAATTCATATAATTGCATCAATAAATTGTATAAATCATACAACAAAAAATACAAAAAAAAATTCTCTTTTGTTGTTATATTTCAAACAACAATAGATTGTGCAGATTAGTTATAACTAGAAAAGGCCTCCTTATGAACATACAAATTTATCTTCAATTGAGTTACCTAGCAGGTTAAAAAACCCACCCAGAACCTTGGATTTGGTCCTTGATCAACTTTTCAAGAGAGAGATTTAAAAGGATTTATGTCTTTCAACATCATGGAAAATGAAAGCTCAGCAAGCATGATGAACATCTCCTTCAATTTTTTTTTTTTTTTGTAATGACCCTCCTCAAATCTGCTCTCAGAAATGCTAATAAAAGCTCAAGAAATTTCATCAAACAATTCACATGCAAGGGACATATGACTGATATAGTATTTCAGCTTTCTTTAAATGACTCTTTCTTCAATTTGCATCAATGAGAATCTTGTGCTAGAAAAATCAAAATGGACTACACAATGACCTAACATGAGTGTGCTACTAATTTTCACAATATTCACTGCATATATATGATCTAAGCATGAGAAATGAACACCTACAGCCAATTGGCATTTTTACAAACAGTTGGTATGCAAACTAACTAGCTGATAAATAATGATATTGAATTTGCTTAAATGACACCAGCAACTATTTTCTTCTTAATTCCAATGAAATTTCTAATACAATGCTCATGAAATATAGCCAAAACTTTTGGCATTTACATGGATTACAAAAAAATGATAATGTTGGTATAATGCACACCTACAGCTGAAACTTGTAACACTTAAAAAACAATACTAAGAAAGGAACCTCGTTGTAGATGGCTGTAATAATTTTCTTCAATGCTACCCCTTCTACTTTGATTTTTCCAATTTTCTTTTTCAAACTATTTTTTCGGATCTTCTTTTTTGAACTATTTTTTCGGCCTACCTTTTCGGTTCTACTTTTTTAGGCTGCTTTTTTCATACTGCTTTTTTAGCCTACTTTTTCAGTTCTAGTTTAAAAAAAAATCAAACCCTCAATCAAATCTCTCTCCAAACTGAATATACCAATGAAGATCAACATGAAATGGCTGAGTACCACTTCCAATGTGTAACCCTTCAGAAGGTCTTTCACTTCCTCAGTTATGCAATCTCTTGAGAGGTATTGTTCTCAAGGATTATGTTGAATATTTGCAGACTATCAAGCTCCACAAATGCTCATAGAAGATGTAGTTGAGTTACCAAATCTTGTATATGCAAATGAGAGGCCAAGGCCTTTATTTATTCACTTTTCTAAGAAGTTACTAAGAACTTCTAGAAGCATCAATTATAAAATCTCATTATAATGCACTTTGTATAATTAAATAGCTTTATTAAATAAAAAGTGCATCTCAACTTATTATTATAACATGTAGGCTCCATATGATAAAATATAAATAAAATAATATCTCCAAGAGCATTATAAGCCATCCAAATACCAAATAAATGCCAAAATGACTCTCTCATCACTATAATCTACCTACAAGAGTCTATAATAGGAAAATTCATGAACAATGCCATGTCATACTAAAGAGGGAACATTACAGTCCGCCCCTCCCAAAATTGCTTGGCCTTAAGAAATCTTGACGCCGGGTCTAAAAAATAGCTTCCCCCTCCCAAGTAGCATCCTTAACAGGTAGATCATTCCACTTAACCAGTTATTCTCTAATCACCTTCCTGCGAAGTTGCTTTTCTCTGCTCTCCAAGATCGATTCTAGCACTAGGATCAATCTTCCTTCTTCATCTAAGGGAGGTAATACTATAGATGACACCGCATTCTGACCCAACAAATTTTTGAGATGTGACACATGAAATACATTGTGCACTTTGCTATCTGCAGGAAGTTCCAACTCATAAGCCACCTCACCAACTCACCTGATAATCCTGAATGGTCCATAATAGCGTGGCTTGATTTTCTCTGTACCACTCTTCTTAAGAGTAGACTGCCTGTATGGCTGCAACATGAGGTAAATTATATCATCTACCTCAAAACTATGCTCACTCCTCTTCTGGTCTACATACTACTTCTGTTGGTTCTAAACTCTAGCAATATTGTCCCTAAGAGTAGCAACTATATCCTTACTCTCTTGCAATAATTCACCTACACTGGGTACCCAGCTGTCATCCAACAAAAAATCCAAGAAACTAGGTGCCTCATAACCATAAAGTTCCATGAAGGGTGTCATTTGTATAGTCATGTGATATGTAGTATTGTAACAATACTCACAGAGATATATCCACCTGACCCAAGCTTGCTGCTGAGCTACCACATAATTCCTCAAATACCCTTCCACCCATTTGTTCACATTCTTCGTCTGACCATTAGTCTGTGGGTGATAGCTAGTGTTGGGTGTGAGATTAGTGCCACATAATCGGAATACCTCCTACTAGAAGTGACTCATGAAATGGCTATCCCTATCACTCACAATGTTGCAAGGAAAATTGTGCAATCTAAGAACCTCTCGAAAAAAGACCTCTGCCACCTATGCTACTGAGTATGTAGTGGTGATAGGGAAAAAATGAGCATATTTCATTAATCTATCTACCACCACATAAATACAATCGCGTCCCTGTGCTTTGGGAAAATCTTTGATAAAGTCCATGGAGATACACTCCCACTTCCTATTAGGTATAGGAAGTGGCTCTAGGAGCCCTGTCGGATAAGTGTGTCTTTGTTTGTTCTATTGACAAACAAGACACTCTCAAACATACTGCAAAACATCAGCCTTTAGCCCCTTCCAAGTGAATCGCTCTCGAACTGATCTGTAAGTCTTGAAGTACCTAGGATGGCCTGTTGTCGGTGAATCATGAAGTGCTCTCAAGATTAGCTACTTAACCATTGATCCTGGGATTAAGTAAATCCTATTCTTGTAAATGATCAAATCATTTACAATTGTGTATCTGGTATCAATCACTATTCCCTCCACTATATCAGAGGCCCATGTATCCCTAGTATACTCTGCTATAATCAAGTGTCGCCAATCCTCTTATATATGAACCATAGAAGTGAGGTGTGGCCTTCGAGATAGAGCATCTACAACAACATTCTGAGTTCCCTTGACATATGTGATGTCAAAATCATATGCCTACAGCTTACTTACCCACTTTTTTTGGTGATCATTCAGGTCCTATTGTCCCAAGAAATGCCTCAAACTGTTATGATTAGTTTTAATACAAAACCTGCTACCCACAAGATACTATCTAAATTTGGCCAAATCATGCATGATGGCCAACATCTCCTTATCATATATATTGAATGAACACTTAGGACCTCTAAGATTCCTACTCTCATAAGCTATAGGGTGCTTATTTTTTATAAGTACAACACCTACTCCCTCTCCAAATGCATCAAATTGAAGCTCAAATGGCTTCGTGAAATCAGGTAATGCTAGAATTGGGCACGCAGTCATTATCTCTTTGAATCTCATAAAATAGTCCTATGCCTTCTAAGTCCACACAAATTCTTCTTTTTTTAGCAAATCTATCATGGGAGCCGCATGTTGTGAGTAGCCACTAACAAACCTGCGATAGAAACCACATAAACCAAGGAACCCCCTCAACTGTGTAAGGTTCTCTATGGAGGCCAATCAACAATAGTGCAAATCTTTTTAGGATCCATCCGCACTCCATCTGCACTAATGATGTGTCCTAGATATAATAGCTTGGTCATCCCTAAGTCACATTTGGACTCCTTTGCATACAAGGACTCCTTCTGTAGAATGCTCAACACTATCTCCAAATTCTCTAGATGCTCCTACCATGATCGACTATAGATCAAAATGTCATAAAAGAACACTAGCACAAATTTCCTCAACTGATAGTGGAAAACTTTGTTCATAGTGGAATGGAAAGTGGTAGGTGTATTGGTCAAGCCGAAAGGCATGACTACAAACTCAAAGTGCCCACAATGACATCTGAAAGTAGTTCTCTCAATATCCTATTCACAAACTCTAATCTGGTGATATCTTGATCTCAAATCAATTTTTGTGAAATAATAGGCCCCATGCAATTCATCTATCAACTCATCAATCCAAGGAATGGGATACTCATTCTTAATGGTTCTCTTATTTAACACCCTGCAATCAATACACATCTAAAGAGTTCCATCCTTCTTTTTTACCAAAACAACAAAAGATGCAAAAGGTAACTTACTTGGTCGGATGTGCCCCATAGCTAGCAACTCCTCAATGGTCCTTTCGGTCTCATCCTTGAGTCACTTTGGGTGTTGATATGGTGTGATCATGATAGGCTTAGCACCTTCCTCTAGCTCAATAATATGCTCAATGCCTCTGTCTAGTGGCTTGCCTGGTAGAATCTCACTAAATACCTTCTCATACTTAATCCTCAGTTTCTAAATATCAAGATGATATTTAGCCTTATGTTGCTCCTCTTGTGTAGGCATCAAAGTACAAACTACTTCCCACTCTATATCATTATGCCTAGTTAATCTTTCCATCTGCCTAAATGAGATAGTCCTAACATCACCATTACGGATAGCCTTTAGCACATGAGTCCTACCATCCACCTTGAATTGTATCTCCATATCCTTTAATCTAAGGGTAACCACCTTCAAAGAATGTAGTCATTGCATCCCAAGTACTATATCCATGTCAGCCATGTTGACCACATGATAGTCCGCCTTAAACTCATAGTTGTTCAGGCGCAAAGGTAGGTCTCGCACCATCCTGTCACAACAAAGAGTATATCCATCAGCTACCTTGACTCTTAGTCCCTTGAACTCCTCAATAATGAGTCCATGCCTCTCCACAAATTGTGCATCAATGAAATTATGCATGGTACCTATGTCCAACAATGTAATAACCTTCTACCTAGCCAAGACTCCCCGAAGTCTAAAAGATCCCTCTCTCTAGATACTAGACAATCATGCTTCCTATAAATGTAGATCTAGTTCCTTCTTTTTCTCTACACTATCTATCTCTTGCTATCCCTCTGCTTCATCAAGATCCTCATCATGGTGCTCTAAACTATCTAAATCTAAGCCCACATCGCCCGGTTGGCCTTCCCTTTAGGCCTCACAGGATAGTCATGGCCATACTCATAACGACCTTTAAAATAGAAGCATAGCTTCTTCCTACATAGGTCATTAAGTGTCTCATTGTCCAACCTCTTACTTTCCTCCTTAGGTAGTTGAGCCTCTCTATGAAAAGGTTTCCTATCCTTATCTTTCCTCGAAGGGAAACTCTTTGCCTAGAATTTATTTTTAGAAGCTAAAGAGGAATCCATGTCACGAGCTTTCTTAATGGCTTCCTGCAAAGTGGGAGGGTTGAGAGCTTTAATCCACCCTCTCAATGGATCATCTAACCCATCCATAAATAGAACCAATATCCTCCATTCAGATATATTTGTTACTAACACTGCAAGTTTTTGAAACTCTGAAATGTATGTTTCCAATGATCCCCACTGTTTAAGTTGAGCTAACTCCTTGAAATGGAGTTATGGATCCTTCCTATCAAAATTATCAATCAGTCTCTCCCTAAACTCCACATATGAGGTAATGTGTGCATGACCCATAGTGACCATACCATGATGCCACCACTCGTGTGCTAAGCCATCTAGGTGAATTTCTGCATACTTAATAGCTTCTTCCTCAGGCATAGGGTTCAATTGAAAGTATGTGTCAAGCTTTTGAACCCAAGCTCTTACTGTAGACTCCCCCAAGCCATCATAATATGGTAACTGAAGTTTCCCTACTTTCTTCTGTAGCTCATAGCTTTGGTTCCTGTCATGTCTACATGGCATATGCTTCATCCGCACATCCATATACTCCTTAAAAGTGATTGTAGTAGTAAAATCTAGACCTCCAACTTCCCAATCCCTCCTCAGCTGGTCCTGTATATCAGTGATCTAGGGCTTTGGTATGGGCTGCTCTGGAGCTCTAGGAGGAAATGTGGGAACCATGGGCCTCAAACTCACTGTCCTAGTTTTTTGGGGTGCATGATCGAAATTGTTCCCAACTTGTTCACCTCCATTATGTGTCCCATCTTGATTATTACCATTCTAATTATTTCCTCCACCCACATTAGTATTCAACCCCATTTGACGAGCCATCATCTGCATCATAAGCTCCAATCTTTGACTCTGTTCCTATGCTCTCTGCTCTACTAATCATTGTCCTTGTGCCAAGGTGTCTAATAACTATAAGAATCTTTCCTCTTCCTAATCTGGATCGGCATTCTCGCCTCTACCTAACCTTGTATTCTTGTCATCTCAGTCACCCATATTGCTGTCTTGATCAAAGAATACCTCCTCTATGTTTGTGTGACTAGATTCTATGTCCACCTGCATGGATGAACTAGAATGTTTTCTCTGCAGGTCTGAAATCCTATTTTGTCTTGCTCGAGTATTGCAAAAATTATAAGGCCCCTGTCATACGCTCAAACATAAATGCTCTAATTTTTAGTGTTTTGACATTTCGTCAAACACTTTCCCCTCTATTTAGCTATTACAAATTCCCTATAAGACCTCCATAGGATGGTAGGACTTATAGCTCTGATACCACTATAATAACCCTCCTCAAATTTGCTCTCAAAAATGCTGATAAAAGCTCAAGGAATTTCATCAAACAATTCACATGCAAGGGACATATGACTGATATAGTATTTCAGCTTGCTTTAAATGACTCTTTCTTCAATTTGCATCAATGAGAATCTTGTGCTAGAAAAATCAAAATGGACTACACAATGACCTAACATGAGTGTGCAACTAATTTTGGCAATATTTAGTGCATATATATGATCTAAGCATGAGAAATGAACACCTACAGCCAACTGGCATTTTTACAAACAATTGGTATGCAAACTAACTAGCTAATAAATAATGATATTGAATTTTCTTAAATGACACTAGCAACTATTACCTTCTTAATTTCAATGAAATTTCTAATACAATGCTCATGAAATATAGCCAAGACTTTTGGCATTTACATGGATTACAAAAAAAATGATAATGCTGGTATAATGTACACCTACAATTGAAACTTATATCACCTAAAAAGCAATACTAACAAAGGAACCTGGTTGTAGATGGCTATAATAATTTTCGTCAATGTTGCCCTTTCTACTTTTCTTTTCTGAACTATTTTTTGGATCTTCTTTTTCGAACTACTTTTTTGGATTTGCTTTTTTGAACTACTTTTTCAGCCTGCCTTTTCGGTTCTACTTTTTTGGACTGCTTTTTTCAGACCACTTTTTTTGCCTACTTTTTTAGTTCTTCTTTTTAAAAAAATCAAACCCTCAATCAAATCTCTGTCCAAACTGAATATACCACTTCCAATGTGTAACCCTTTAGAAGGTCTTTCACTTCCTTAGTTATGCAATGTCTTGAGAGGTATCGTTCTCAAGGATTATACTAAATATTTGTAGACTATCAAGCTCCACAAATGCTCATAGAAGATGTAGTTGAGTTGCCAAATCCCGTATATGCAAATGAGAGGCCAAACCGTCTATTTATTCACTTTTTTAAGAAGTTATTAAGAAATTCAAGAAGCATGCATTATAAAATCTCATTATAGTGCACTTTTTATAATTAAATAGCTTTATTAAATAAAAAGTGCAACTCAACTTAGAATTATAACATGTAGGCTCCATATGATAAAATATAAATAAAATAATATCTCCAAGAGCATTATAAGCCATCCAAATACCAAATAAATGCCAAAATGACTCTCTCATCACTCCAATCTGCCTACGAGAGTCTATAATAGGCAAATCCATGAACAATGACATGTCATACTAAAGAGGGGACATTACATTTTTCCACAAAGGGAGATGCATCACATATTCATAGTAACCACAATTGTATCTAACGGTCCAACCAAAATATATACATATATAGATATGTAGATAATACATAAGGTGAATATTATTAGTATCATGATAAAGTATATTTGTATTAATTTGCAAGTTAGGAAATCTGAATATCAATAAAATCAACTTAATAATTATTACACTAATTTAAACTATCATATTTGAATTCACCATATATGCAATAAAGTTATATAATAATATCATAATTATGTGCCTCATTAAAATAAAATCATCACAACAAGAAAGGAAATTAACCAACATATCTAAGAGTAACAAAAATCCATAATTGTAGCTACAAAATAACAAAAATAGTATCTTCTGGATATTATATCTTAAAACAAAATTGAATTATCAAATGAATAAGTCTAAGTAGAGGGGCATTGCACACCCCCGCCGAGAAATGGGATTTGTCTTAGAAGCCTATAACAAGACATAGGTGTATGATTCTTTGATCTATGATGCCTCCTACTAGGTAGATGAATAATCATCATTGGGGTCTCATTAAAACCTTACATAATCAATAGTTTGACCCATGACGGTCAAAACCCACTACTACAGTGTGTGTATAGGCTCTAGATCTACCTTCCTATCCTTTTCCTATAATGTAGTCCAATAAGAAATATCCAAAATGTCAAGATTATGCCTACTAAGAGTAGATACATGGAAAACATCATCAACACATAATAAGTTGGGTGAAATGAAAAGCAATAGGAAAGAAGAGCAATATTCTCAAGGATGTCAAAGGGGTTAATAAAACAATGTGACAACCTAGATCCCTTTTCATAATGGATCATAATTTTTAATGCTTGCAATATCCAAAATACACAATCTCCCATTTCATATTTTTTATTCATCTTATGAGCATCTACATTATTCTTTTGTCTATCCCATGTCATAGTTAAATACTCTCTAATCATCTCTACATGTTTGAACTTGTCTCTAAGCACATCAAGACCTAAAAGTGCATGACCCTCCAAATTATCTCAACTCAAGAGTGTATGACATAGGAGACCATACATGACCTAAAAAGGTGTCATTTCAATCAAAGAATAGTATCCATTTTTATAAGAAAATTCAGCTAGGAATAAATAATACTCCTATCAATACCTTTATTCCATCATGAACATTTACAACATATCTTCTAAAAATTTCCCAACTCTCTTATTCTATCAATCTATCTCTAGATGATATGGAAAATTAAATTTTCTTTTTTTCCTCAATCAAAGTGAAGAGATGTCTAGAAAAAAATTGTTATTGTTAGATCTTAATGTCAAATAATTTTCCTAGGAATAACATGGAGACATATGATAATCTCCACAATTATGTGTGCCACCATCAATGTTAGCTAAGAAGACCTTAATAGAAAAAAGGTGTGCCACTTTGGTCAACTAATCCATAGTTACCATCATTGCATCATGTCTTTGACAAGAGACTTTCAAAATAAGTAAAATCAATGGATATAATACCCAATTTCCATTCAAGAACACGATTTGGTAGCAGAAATGTTGTAAGATTGTAATGTTATACCTCGACTCTATATCAATCCAAGAAATAAGATAAAAAATTCTATAATGTCCCTCTTCATAGCTAACTGATAGTAAACTTGTTGAATATTTGTGGGCATGTTCTTTACACCTAGATGTATTGAGAATGTTGCTTGATGGGCTTTAGTTAAAATTGAATTACATAAAACCTCTCATGGAGGAAAATAGACATGATTAAAATGGTGTAGAAGTCCATCAATCTTGAGGGTGAAACTAACATATCTACCTTCAAAGGATATTCTTTACTCCTTTTCCTTTACTTTCTAATAAAATGCATCTAATCAAAGATCTTACAAAATTTGACCTCTCAAATTGAAATTGATGGTAATCATTGAAACTATATGTGTGACATTACAATATGCCTTAACCTACTAAAGGAATATGCAACCATGTTATCCCTTCCTCGGATGTCATTTATGTAATAGTAATATTTACATAGAAATTTCATCCAAAGATGTTTCACATTTATGTTGAATTGAATGAATATTTATTGCAAGTTATAAAGGTCACTATGAAGCTAGAACTTGTGTCCCAGGACAAAATATCCCCACTTATCAATCTATAACTATTTTAAATTTATTAGGCTTATTTAGCTATCTATAATCAATACATAACCATAATGATCCATTGTTCTTCTTCATCATAATAATTTTGACTCAGCAATGAGATATATTAGAATGGATAAAGGCTTTCTCCAAAAGCTCCTCTAACTTTAATTTTAGCTCACTCAACTCTTAAGTGGTAAGCCTATAAGGTTCCTTAGAGATGGGTTTTGCAATAGGTACTAAATCAATTTGAAAATCTATGGAACTCTCTTATGATATTTCAATTTTGTATAATTTTAGAGACTTTTATCCAAATGATTATTCTTTCATGGTACACTCACCAATATCTATAACTAACATTTCATTATCTGTCATGACAACTTTCAAAGAATTGTCACATCAAAAAATTGATGATTATATTGAGGACAATTGTAGTCACCTTTGATATTCTTTATAATATATATCTCATCTCATTGTTTTATAATCTATCATTTTCAAGGAATGTTTTTCCTCATTAGTTTTTCTTTCTTACTCTTATTTATTGAAGATCGTTATTTATATAGCTACCTAACAAAGCTAGTAAACATGACCCATAATTGTTATAATTTATGTTTCCTATTGTGTAGGAGTAATCAGTCATTGTCTCTTTGCTCCTCACTCATAATAACTTAGACATGTATATACATGCCTCTTATGTATGTATTTATCATCTCTGAACTAATACTATTTGGTTTTATTTTGTGTTCATTGTTTGTATCTGCATAGTTGATTGTCTGGAGATCTCGACCATAGTAAAATGATCAAGAAATATATCTTGTAGTATAATAAATTGCAAGCATGCACAATTTTGAACCTTAGCTAGGCTACATGTAATATTCAAGATTTCCATAAATTACTCAAAATCCATTAGTAATACAAAAAATTAATATAAACAAATGTTTAAATATCAATTAAGTTTGTAATGTAATTTAAATTTTTGAAAATGGACTACCAGTGATTTCCTGTTTCTAGAATGACCTTTACTAGATATTATTTTTTATGTTCCTAAGGTGTAGTTGAACCTTCTAATTTGAATAGCCTGTACATAGTTTCGCCTCTATTACGGCCCACAATTTTGCAGGAAAAATTGACAAAATGTTTACAATGAGTATTTATTGAATACAAGGGAGGTCCAATGAGTGAATCATATCAATCTCACATGCAAAATTCCTATTCAGTTAATACAAAAAATATGGAGAGTTTGATGCAAATTAAGGTGAGAAGAGTATTCATTGTTATCGTGATGGTCACACTTATCATCCACGTCTTAGCCAAATGCAAGGTTCCATGCCTTGAAAAGACCTTTGGAATGTATTTATCAGAGGAGAATTGGGCACATGTACACATATTCCAAGACCCCATTAGTACCCAAGGAAGCTTCTTTATTAGATCACCTACTGAACAGGGCTCGTGTGAATCTCCATCCTGCTGTGAAAGGCATTACATCGAAATCTCGAAATGAAGACAACCACTGAAATCTTATATATACTCTTTCGTCAACTATTTCCTTTCCCTATCAAATAATATTGGATCCATTCTTATTCACTATTTCATTTCCATTTAATCAAAGATGTAATTGACTATTTTATGAATAAAACTATGTGCATTTATAACTGCTGATGTATTCTCCCAATCATTGTTTTATTTTCTGGTTTGGAATCATAATACAAGAAAGGTAGAAATACATTTGATTGAAAACAAACTGAAATGCGAGAGTTTCTATGTAAGTGATGATTCTCAAGCACATAAAAATACTGCTCGAATAATTTATCAATTATTAATTATAAGAGCTAGAAACATAGAGAAACAATCTTCTTGAAAGAGAAGGAACTAATCACATCCTGAAAAATACCAGATGCTAACATATGTGTTTAATACAACAATTGAGTTCATAGAATAAAAGATCATTTAAATTTACAATATATAATATTCTTTATTTATAATGTTGTTCAACATACATGACTAGTATTATTCTATTAAATGAAAAAGTGCTTGTAAAAACAACATTAAACACTCAACCGGCTTGACATACCATGTCATGTCCCCAGTGGACCTGGAAGAAAATACATAAATTTAGTGCTATATGTATTTTTTAAATTTTAAATACTGATGAAAAGAAAATGCCACTATTAAATTCCTCTAAGGTTCCATGATGTTGTCATAGCAATTCATAGCAAGATAAAAACAAAAATGTTTACAAGAATTATTGTACTTTAACAGCTTATACAAGTAGAATATATTACATTTTGGATCCTAACCATCTTCGTACATTATCTTACAATATTTTTGTAAGATAATATAAATCAACTTCATAACATTTTTTAACTTATTTTAGTTATGCATAATAAGATACAAGGACTGCCATGAGAAAATAACAAGTAGCTATGATATTACATGAAAGAACCATAAGAAATGAACACTAATTTGTCCCTTTATGCAAATTATAATCATCACCCAACCATGAGCTACTAGATCTTACTTCGGACACACATAAGAAATTGCTAGTAAAGGTGGGTTTTAGGAAGATGAAATTCTAAGACAAAAGACATAAACTCCAAAAAATATCATAATATCTCACAACCCCAAAGGATCTAATTCAATAAAATGAAGCACAAGTGAAGAGTCATAGTAAAATTATTGAGAATATCCAACTCCAGAGACAAACCAAAAAATAGTGAGGTGACCATAATTTATATTATAAAGGGTCTCATTAGATGACTCCATGCTAGTGGCACCTTTATCCTCTCAACACCAAAGGCTTAGGTAGACATGATGTGGAAATTACCACTTAACTACATATTGAGGTGCCAAAAATTCCAAATAAATACCCCGTGGACAAACAACCCATCTTAACCCATCCTTAGAAAAGAACACATACAACTCTAGGCATAAGAGAGGCACTGTTATCTTATATTAATATGAAAACCAAAACCAAAATCTAATTAAGTTTCAATTTAGTAATAATTGCACAATGGATACCTAGGACTAGCCACTTTCGAGTCTTGCCTCTATTGCGAGTCACCCTACATCTATGCACCTAGATAATCCCTTCCACAAAAGTATCATTATAATAAAAAACATCTTTCAACATTTGAGAACAAAGGCCATGTAATCCATAATTTAGATAAGTATGGAAATGGTGCTCCAAATGTGTAGCCAAGAACTACACCTAAGATAACCTTAAGGGTGTCCAAAGGTGGAATCCAAATTAGTAAGCCCATAGCAGATTTCAAACAACATAATGAAACATCAGAACAAAGTGTACATAACCAAATCCCTTAAACAATAGGAAAGGAACATGAAAAAAACCCCTAAAATTCACTTCCAAAAATACCATTAGTGATCAACAACATTATTATTAATAGATGTCCTCAGAATGATCCATATTAATATATAGAGTGATACTTAGACAAGGGTGGAGAAGGGTTAAATTAAATTATATGAATTTTAATAGCACATTTTAACTTTATTTTAAAGATGTATTTTCATAATTCCTCCCATAATCCTATGTTCAACTTAAATATAATTTTATTTGTAAGAACAAATATTAATAGTAACTCTTTCATTAATATTAAGTATAAGAAAAGTCATATCAACAATAGGTTACATTCTGTCTAACATCAAAAGGAGGAGCAAGC
Organism: Cupressus sempervirens; assembly: GCA_028749045.1. Taxonomy (NCBI): domain Eukaryota; kingdom Viridiplantae; phylum Streptophyta; class Pinopsida; order Cupressales; family Cupressaceae; genus Cupressus; species Cupressus sempervirens. Next base: position 221,691,044 of record CM053791.1, read on the forward strand.
AAGTAGGTGATATGTGGTCCATACATATCTTAGTTAAATATAGGACCATATTACAAAAAAATAAAATATTACTCATTATTTATCGAAGAAGAGACTAAGAACTTATTTCATACCAACTATGAACTTTAAATTTTCATCTAAACCATCCATGGAAATGGCTCATTAGACCACTTGAGCCTCATGACTCCATCTCTAATCATTGTATTTGAATCTCTCATCACTTGTTTTCAAAGTAGTTTTAGTGCATGAGGAGATGCACTAATCAAGAGGCATGGAGTTCTCCCCTCACCAAATTTCTCTTTGTTTTTAGTAAGTATTAACATGTTTGGTGCATCATAGCTTTCAAAATTTTTTTTTATCATTTTTCCCAACCTAGCTTGGCTAGGGCTCAGTCCTATCATAGTGTCATTGTTACTTTCTTGACCTCCACTATTCCCACCTCCATCCAAATTTTCAATTACTTTTCTCAGCTTGATTTGATTCAACATTTCTTTGAGGCTACTATAGAAGGTGTTTGGTTCATATGTCTTAGCCTTAATATCAAATTGTATTCTTCCACCTTTTAGTGTCTTAGAACATGCATTGGTTAACATCACCACTTGATTTTCTTTCACTTTATAGCGAAGAGTGCACACAAATTTTATACATAACAAGTCTTCATAGACATTTAGTAAGGATTCTACCCCTATCTTTAAATATGACATCATTCCTAATTAACCTAATAGTCTGAAGTAAATAAGATGAAAAGCTAGCCCTGAATACATTCACATAATTTGGGAAAACTAGAGATATTATTAGAGGTGGCAAGAAAAGAGAGGAGTTCAAATTTGATATGGATGTTGAACTAGTTCTAGATCTCTTTGGTGAGTACACATTTTGGAAATAGGTGACACATGGTCTCAGGTTTGGAGTAGAAGAAGCAAGTGAAAGTAGAACCATAAACATTGTTTAGAGGGAGTTTATGAAGAAGAGTCTATCGTATAGAAAGATGAACCCAAGGTTCCACTCTTTAGTGCCAAATAGAAGAAAACTGTTTGGTCCAAGTTTTGTGGTCAAAATTGTAGTTCCACTTGGCATTGAGATACTCAAAAAAATCATCATTATTTGATAACACACAATAAAAGATACTTAGCTTTGGTGTAGAAGAGTTTGGTGCCATCAAGCCATGTCACAAGGAGAAGTATATTATTCTCATTACTACATACTTGAGGAAGTTGGGCTTTTATCCAAGCTTCCTTAATCACTACATATGTTCTTTTTTTGAGACTGTGGGAGCTAGAACTTAGAGGCTAGGTTCTCCTAGGATATTAGTTGGTTATTAAAACACAAGTTTCTAAAAGAGTGAATTCCTAGCCTATCCCATATTTTTGTTGAATAACCTTGTAGAAGAGAGAGACATCTTCATTTTCTTTCTAGGTTCCATATCCCATATTTTTGTTGAATAACCTTGTAGAAGAGCTAGACATCTTCCTTTTCTTTCTAGGTTCCACCATGGGGATGTTTCTCCATACAATTTGGCTTGGTTGTCTACCAAATCAGCCCCTACCACCCATTGTGTCACTTCATCCAAAGCTTTTTAAAGTGTTTAAAAGATGATAAATCCTTCAACTTTAATCTTCCATTTGGGTAAAAGAACAAACCTGTGTTAGCCTTTTGTAAAGGAAAAGGCTAACAAAGGTATATCTGGAAACCTTCAATGATATAAAATTGGTATTGTTATTTAAAATTTGAAAATGATGTAAACTACTGAAATGTGTAGAAATTGATCAAGTTTAGGATTATAATTTTTAACAATTATTTGGAATAAGAATTGAAATATTTTCATAATTTTAATGGAGAATTTTTTAGCTATTGAAAAATGCTTAAAATTAGGGGTCTAGTTCCCACCACAAAACTATATGGAAATAAAATTATTTCCCTTTGATCTCAAACTATGTTATAGATAACACATATATTTAGAACATTCAAAAATAAAAATTAGCTTTAGACCTATATTTTCTCTTTTATAATGATTCAAACTTCAACTTGCCCAAAATCGATAGTTTTCATCTCCCACTACATTTTTCAAAACAAATATATTTTTACTAGAATAAAAATTATACATTCTAGAAGATGACTTTCTCCTCTAGAGCATCATATAAGTTTCAATTTTTTTTTATGTATTAATATTTTTTTCTTTCTCAAAATTGACATCTTTTTGAGTGTTAAAATACATGCTTGTAGATTTTTTTAAATTATAATATACTATATCTAATTGAACCACTATAAACTCTATATGATAATATTCTTGAATTTGAGCTCTATAAAATGGTGTTTATAAGTTATTTTAAAAAAATGATAAAAAATAGTAAGAGTTATTGAAATGCCAGTTTTTAAAAATAATTGTATTTCTCTAGTAATTTGATACAAACTAGTAAAAACATGCATTTAATAGACATTTTCAAGTAGAAAGTTGTTAGACCATATATAACTTATCTAGAATAAATTTTTCTAGATCATATGTTTGAACAAAATTGATTTTTAGATAGAAATACTCAAATTCAATTTTTCTAATCACTTAGCCTAAAAGGTGACACAACTTTGTACTTTTACCCATTTACCTAAGAGTAAGTCATGAATATGCATTACTTTCCATGTTCTCCAAATACAAGGTACCCCTCTTTCAATATTATGTCTAATAAGAACATTCTAGGGTTCATTTCCTTTTGTGGACCTAGCAATCCATTTAGCATCTAAAGAAATTCCTTCCAACCTTAAATCCTTCATCCCCATCCCACCTGCTTATTTCCTCATAGTGCACCACTTCTAGTTAACTACATGCCTTATTTATTACCTCTTCCATTGAACCACAACAAATTGGTAATAATTTTCTAAATCTAGAAAATTTGGTTTTGGCTAAATAACCAAGAAGAGGAGTAATATATGGTGTATTATGATAATATCTTTTGGAAGACTTATACTCTTCTTGATAGAGATAAGTATTTTTTATTCCATTTTTTGAGTTTATTCAAAATCTTCTCCTTGATCCATTGCCACATTGAACCCAGATTTGGTAGGACTGAAAATGGTATTCTTAGATAGCTCACAAATGTGTGTAGGGCCACCTAAGGAGAAGCCAAATTTACAATACCATGCTGGAGGCTTCTCCTCCCATCACAACATTGTGGACTTTTATATAGACGCTTTTCATCTTGAAGCTTTGCAAAATATATCTAGCTTGTTCAAAAGATTAGTAATATTCTCCTTTGTTAGATCAATGAGAAGAGAAGTGTCATCTACAAATTACACATTGTTGATTTCCTCCGTGTTACGTAACCTAAATCCTCTAACCCTGGGTAATAGAGTATTGTCTCTAAGAATGTAGTGCAAAATATATTTTTTGCAATCACATATAGCATGGGGTTAATTGGACATCCTTTTCTTATAGATCTCGTAAGTCTAACAGATTTTTCTCTATTATCATTAACTGCCATAGTAGTGTGGGCTTCTTCCATTAGGGTGAACACCATTTTGATGAATGTCTTGGGGAAGCCCATACATTCCATCATTAATTCTATGAGTTTTGACTCAATTTTATCATATGTCTTTTTATAGTCTATTAGAAACATACCTACGTGTTTCCTAGAATCTTTGGACCACTCCATAGTTTCCCAATAGGTAATAAGGTTTTCCAGAATGTATCTTCCTTTGAAAAGGGTAGTTTGTGTGAAGTGAATGACATTTCGTAAAACTTCTTTGAGATGAAAAGAAACTATCTTTGCCAAAAAAATTATGAAACATTAAGGAGTGTGATAGGTCTCTAGTTCTAATTAGGGTTTTTTCACCTTCCTTGGACATGAGTCAAATAAGTCTTGAATTTATATCAACACCTAGTGACCCTTTCTTGATATAACATCAATAGGTCTTGCCAAATCCATTCTATGTGTATTTCATAGAATTGCATAGGTATTCCATATAGTCCTAGGGCTTTGCCATTATTAATTTGGGATATGGATTTCAACTAATCTTTTTATATATGTTTTAATATTTTTTTCTTTCTCAAAATTGACATCTTTTTGAGTGTTAAAATACATGCTTTTAGATTTTTTAAAATTATAATATACTATATCTAATTAAACCACTATAAACGCTATATGATAATATTCTTGACTTTGAGCTCTATAAAATTGTGTTTATAAGTTATTTTTAAAAAATGATAAAAAATAGTAAGAGTTATTGAAATGCCAGTTTTTTAAAATAATTGTATTTCTTTAGTAATTTGATACAAACTAGTAAAAAACATGCATTTAATAGACATTTTCAAGTAGAAAGTTGTTAGACCATATATAACTTATCTAGAATAAATTTTTCTAGATCATATGTTTGAACAAAATTGATTTTTAGATAGAAATACTCAAATTCAATTTTTCTAATCACTTAGCCTAAAAGGTGACACAACTTTGTACTTTTACCCATTTACCTAAGAGTAAGTCATGAATATGCATTACTTTCCATGTTCTCCAAATACAAGGTACCCCTCTTTCAATATTATGTCTAATAAGAACATTCTAGGGTTCATTTCCTTTTGTGGACCTAGCAATCCATTTAGCATCTAAAGAAATTCCTTCCAACCTTAAATCCTTCATCCCCATCCCACCTGCTTCTTTCCTCATAGTGCACCACTTCTAGTTAACTACATGCCTTATTTATTACCTCTTCCATTGAACCACAACAAATTGGTAATAATTTTCTAAATCTAGAAAATTTGGTTTTGGCTAAATAACCAAGAAGAGGAGTAATATATGGTGTATGATGATAATATCTTTTGGAAGACTTATACTCTTCTTGATAGAGATAAGTAATTTTTATTCCATTTGCTGAGTTTATTCAAAATCTTCTCCTTGATCCATTGCCACATTGAATTCAAATTTGGTAGGACTGAAAATGGTATTCTTAGATAACTCACAAATGTGTGTAGGGCCACCTAAGGAGAAGCCAAATTTACAATACCATGCTGGAGGCTTCTCCTCCCATCACAACATTATGGACTTTTATATAGATTCTTTTCATCTTGAAGCTTTGCAAAATATATCTACCTTGTTCAAAAGATTAGTAATATTCTCCTTTGTTAGTTCAATGAGAAGAGAAGTGTCATCTACAAATTACACATTGTTGATTTCCTCCATGTTACGTAACCTAAATCCTCTAACCCTGGGTAATAGAGTATTGTCTCTGAGAATGTAGTGCAAAATATATTTGTTGCAATCACATATAGCATGGGGTTAATTGGACATCCTTTTCTTATAGATCTCGTAAGTCTAACAGATTTTTCTCTATTGTCATTAACTACCATAGTAGTGTGGGCTTCTTCCTGTAGACACCTAAAATCCTTTAGAAAATAAAGTATTTTTATTTTCTGAAAAAGTTCTGATGACATCATCATTTATTAATTAATTATTTAATTAATTAATTAATTAATTTTTATGCCATTAAATCCCTTTATCTTAATTAAAAATATTTAATTAAGGAATCCCTCCCAAAAATGTTTAAATCTTATTTAAACATTATTTCCTTATTTATTAATTATTTAATTAATAAATTGACCAAAAATCCTAAAATAAATAAAAAAATTATTTTTTGCCCAAAACTTGGCCAATTTCCTTATGACCAATAACCTCCTCCAAAATCTTCTAATCCTTCTTTAATTTCGATTAAAGGCTAATCTCATCATTTCCTACCCCTAACCCCAACTCAAAATATTTAATTAAAATTAAATATTAATCCTCATGTTTATTAAAAAAGTTTTAATAAATATCTCCTCAACCCAAACCCTTGAAATAAATAAAACTTTATTTATTTCCTAAAAATCTAATTTATCCTCACCCTAAGAAGTTCTAGACTCTTCTAGAAAGTCTTCATCCTCATCCTAGGAAATTCTAGACTATTCTAGAAAGTCTTTATCCTCATCCAAAATCTAGAATCTTCTAGAAGATGTCTTTAAACCTAATCCTAACCCCCTCCTAACCTTGTCACATTCCCTAAACATGGGTTAAAACTTACTAACCCAAGCCAAAGTTAACAAATATCTCTTCCTTCACCCACCCTCATTAAATGCCATCCACTTGCCTATCCTTAAGCTAATCCTAAACCATCCTAATCCATCCTCTAATCATTTGCACAAGCCTAAGCAAGCTTAGAACCTTCCCAATCAAGCCCAAGTCGAAATTGCTCTCATCACCCTCAAAATATCTCAACCATAAAACTTTATGAAGTCCACTAGGTCATAAATGACTCTTACAAGCCCTTTTATTGCTCTTACAAGTCATTATGAGGGTCTTTATGAAGATTTTATCCCTTGAGCCTCCTTTGTTGACTCATCCTTCCCCTTTTCTCCATCCTCTCACCATGTGACATGTGTCACTCCTTGATTGGCTATAAGGAAGCACAATCCATGTGCTCTCCTCTCATGCAATCTGAGCCTTCCATAAGCTTTTTCCCATCCTTGCATCTTAGCCCTCAATCCCTCAAGCCTCTTGCCTATAAATTGGATCCTTCCCCTTTACAAAATAACACAATCCATGAAGTAAAGTTATAATGCTATTTTGAGAGCCAAATCCATACTAAAGCCATCTATCCACACCAAAAATCCACAATCATCCATTGAAGCCTTTGGAAGCATATTGAGCATACATCCTATCCATTTAGACAAAGCTACTCAACAAGAGAGCTTCTCATTGAGAGAGCCCATTAATGGCTCATATTTTCAATTGAGAGCTCATCTTAGTCTATCTTGAAGTTTATGAATTTTGTTTAGTTTGTAGAAGCTTTATTTAAATTTGGTTTCTATTAGCATACTAACATTGTTCATATACATTTTGGCACGCCCGGTGGGACCCTGCATGGGTCATCTTCATTAGCTTTTTTAGTCAAGTTTTGTATGTTATTTGCTGATTTTGGCTAATTTTTCTTGTCTTTGTTATTGGTAGGATTGTATAAATTGGTTTTGTAGGTCCACATGAGCATGAAGAAGACAAAGGAACTCATAATCTATCTCATAGTGTTTGCAGATTTTTCAAGCTTATAGGTGGACAAAGACCTTGAAATTCTTCTTCCTCTTCTTGTCTATATTCTTCTTATTCCATCTACTTCTTCTTCTTCTTCTTGTGGGAGATCTTGGCCATTTTTTTTTTAAGGAAGCAAAATCATACACACTTCTTTTTAGTGCTTAAAATGAACCCCCAAATCATACTTAAATCCATTGAAAAATTAAAAATTTGCAAAAAAGAAAAATCTTTTAACAAGTGAAACTAAACCAATCTAATCATTTGCATCCTTGCAACATCAAGGTTTTAGATGCATTCATGCAAAATTAGGAACACTTCATTTTTGGAAATTTAAAAAGAACTTCAAGTTTCCATTTCAAAAGGTTCAAAATCAACACTAAGTGCACACTAAAGTTCTTTTAAAAAAAATCTCATGAAAACTAAGAGTCCTAAATGGTTGCCAAAAATTGTCCTAAAAGCTTTGTTATTTGTTCCAAAAAAATGTCTTGTTGCAAAATCTTGAATGTTTCTTAGGTTTTTCATGCATCAAAACAATCTAGGAATATCTTTTTTGGGCTTAAAATATGCAAACTAGAACACAAAATCTTGAATGAAAACCAAAGTCCAAAGAGTCATTTTCACTTTTGAGTCCAAAAACAATCTTGAATGATCTAAGGTTAAAACAAAGCACTTCAAAGTTCTTAAAACAACACACAAAATCTCAATCTTGAATGCTCAAAGGAAAAAACTTGAATGTTTAATCACTTGTCTTTGAATGCATGTTGCTAAACACAATCTTGAATGCCTAACAATCAATGAACATTGCATGGTTTTGATGCATTTTAATGACGCTCGCATTTCTTATGCTGACGAATTCTCGATTTTCATTATGTTGACGACGCTGTCAAGTTGGAATGAACATTGTATGTCCTAATCACGAGTGTCTTCAATCATAGCTTACAAAATCTAAATCATCAATTGGAAAAGAACAAGCGTGTTTTTTAGCCCAAGATCATCCAAGACTTCTCTCCCCTTGTCGTCTTTCGAGGCCATCTTGGGTGCATAAGATTAGGATCCAAAATCTTGTCTTAGCTTTTTAGGAGGCCTGCTTGGGGATTTCATCACCCCTTGGGACGACCTCAACTCCAGCGTTCCGGTGGAGTATAAAGATCGGGAGGTGAATCCAAAGACACCTCTCTTGGGATCAAAATTTTGTCACTCGGGCTAAGCCTCAAGGAACTTTATACCCTTGAGAAGTGAAAGAGGAGAAGTGGGTTACCGCTCCTCTCGGCTGTGTGACATCTTTTTGGTTTCATCTACGGATTTGGGCCTCACGTACCTTGCGTATATCGAGGACTCCCTAGCTATAACAAATTTCATCCTTGTAGAAAGCTTCCTAGGATGTTGGTGTGTTTGACGTGCTTGCTCCAAACTTTTGTCTGCTTTTTTGTTCATAGCTTTTGAATGAATGTTTGCCAATTTTGGTCAAAATCCTAGAAAAGCAGAAATCTCCCAACTCAAGGCATACTTAGCGTAGTCACTGCCTTATCAAAAAATCATCCAAGCTCCCCCGCTGCAACCAAATCTATCTAGTTCCTTGCTTTAGAACAATCCCAAATCCAAAGTCCATCCAAATCATCCCCCTAGCCAGCTAGCAACCCAATCTAAAATCACCCAAGCCTTTAAAGAGTTGTTGTCACTTTGCTAGATTTTGCTATCCAATCAATCCTACCAATCAACCAATCTCACCAAGGTTATCCCTTTGACAGAGCATTGTCTAGGGTAATCCAGCTTTGTCACTTGTATCCCTCATCACCTTGAGCTAAAGGTTGGGATCCACAAGTCATCAATCTTGTGTCATGCCCATAGGATCATTAGTCTATCCTCAAGTTGACATAGCCACCACCAAATCTAGCCCATAGGAAAGCAAAACTCTCACCTTTTGACAACATGCCCTTGAAGTCTTCCATCCACAGGAAAGCCAAAAATCTCCAGCCAATCCTCCTTAGGTCTGTCATGCAGCTTTGACTCTCCCTAGGAAATCTTTCATCAACCAATCCAAAATCTGTGCTTAATCCAAATCCAACCATGAGCTTTCGTGTTCATCCATATGCAAGACCCCATCCCCATCAAACTCACCATCAAAGAATGAAGTACCAATCCTATCATGATGTGTTTGGTCGCATTGTCCTTGCTCCCGCCACCTCCTATTCCAATGATGATGAAAATCTTGTTGACTGTGACGGGTATATTGAAAGCCTTAGAAACATTCCCCCAAGCATCCTCCAAAATCCAAGAGTTATTCCAAACTATCTAGTCATGCCATCTAATATTCTAGCTTCCCCTCCATCACCCCATCAACCAAGCTTCCAATCTTCCACCCCCATCACACTAGCTATTCCTGTCAATCCACCTCCACCTTCGACACACGAGTCTCCAAGGAATCTCCTAGAGGAAATACAAGAAAATTTGCCTCCAACAGTCGATAAGCCATGTCATCTAATCCAACCATGTGAAGTAGTCAGTGATGAAGCTTCCCCATCTATAATATCACCTCCATCTCCCATAGCTATCATCCCCATACCATCCATCAAATTGCTTAAAATCCTTCCACTTCCCGCAAGCATCAAAATCCCACCACCTATCAAATCCCTCCAAATCCTATCCACATTGCCTCCAAGCATTTCCCAAATCTCTCGTAATGACCCTTATGCATCCATCTTCTACTCACCCATCTCCACTACTGAATCTCCCATCTATCCATCCGCTGCCTTTGAAGAATCCATCCCTTCACCTCCTATCGCACCATCCACTCCAAACCAATCCTATAAAGATCCTTCCCAAAAGCATGTTGACATCCCCCAAAGCATAAATGAAGATATCATCGTACCATGTCTTCCATCCATAGTACAGTCACCATCTCCTCCATCTCCAAAACCTCGAGCCATATCTCCTCCACTACAAGATATCTTGTCATCCCACCAGCTACATCAAGATCCTATCCTTCCATCTCCCCCGCTCCATGCTTCCATCTTACCACCTATCCAAGCTATTCCACCATCTATAATCTACCCTCTTGGTTCACTTACATTCATCCATGGTGGCCCTCTCTCAGCAGAAGAATTAAGAACAGTATCACCCCATTGCAATACACCTATAAATCACTTCTACCATTTTCTGCAACCAAAAAGTTTCCTCAGCTTGTTCAAATGCTCAATCGATGGCATTATCAAGGTCAAGGTTTAGGACCACAAGAGCAAGGAATCAGAGAGCCTATTATTGCACAAAAAAGCCTAGGATTTCATGGTCTTGGATATGTATCCAAAGGCTCACCATCTAAAGGTGTTGGTACACCACACCCCCAAACCAAGCCTATCTCCAAGCCCACCATGCCAGCCTCCCATCACTCCTTCAAGAAATCTTATGTCATCCCCCCTCCACCATCTTTGCAACCCAAAACAACCTACCATATCCCCCCTTCATCCACTAAATCCATTTTGGGTCCCTATGTCCCAAAATCTACCATCCTCCATCCTCCTATCAACCATCATAAAAATCCTATTCCATCCATTTCTATGCAAGATCAACAAAGGAACATATCAGGGCACATCATCCATCATCATCCCCCTACATGCTCTTTCATATCCTCTCCATCTCACAAAGCTTCTCCTAACCATCTTCCCAAAGCTTACCACAACAATGTGAATGCCAACTTCAAAATGAATAAAGCTAAAAATTCACATCCTAGGCAATCATATGTCTATTCTAAAAGACATACTCCAAAAAGGAAAAATCCAATCAAAGAATGCAAAACAATGCAAAAGCCTATGAAAAGAAAATCCAAAACCATGTGGATCCCCAAGAAAAAAGTTGAAACCCAATGCATAATGGCATCCACCATTGCTAATCCCCCATCTACTGACTCATGTCCCCCATCTCCTAACTCCATCTTGGGTGCCTATATCCCCAAGCACGCTTCCACAAATCCTCCACCACACTCGCATCTACCGTCTATCCCCTATATGCTCTTTTCACACCCGTTCCAACATGTGCCAATGTTTCTCTTGCAAGCATCCCCATCTCATGCTCCTTTCCATCATTTTCATCCCTCCATCTCCTACCATCAATCCCATCTAATCCGATCTATTGCATAAATCACACATCCGGTGTACCAACAGCTAGCAACAAAATTGAACATTCCAACAGCTAGTGAAAAATCCCAAAAAAGCCAAAATAGCTGAAGAAAGCCAAAATCATTCCAGCTACGTCCAAAGTCAAAAAGTCAAAAAAAAGTAAAGAAAAATAAAGCGTCCACTGGTGAAAACTTGGCAATTCAAGCGCCTTCGACAAGTACCATGATGAAAACTTGGCAAACAAGCGTCATGCGTAATCTCGCCATCCCCAACTTAGCCTATCACCCTCATGTTTTTTGTCATCTCTTGACATCCATCTCCATCTTCCAATCTATCCACCTATCCTCCATCCTCCAGCTTCCATCTCACACCATCCACTAATCTTATGCAGCTTTAGCCAATCATCTCAGCTATCATCCATCTCCCTAGCCCCTTCAGCTTTTTCCATCCTAGCTTCAATCCTATCACATCCATCATAAGACCTCCTTCCACATGTTATCTTCTAATTGGGGGCACTATATTCATTGGAGATCTTGTCTTGTCCATCCTCCCTTGTCATTGGTATCTAGCTCTAGGCTATCCTCATGCAAACCCAATGTCATCTCTTTATATCCATCATAATCTTAGCTATCTACCATCCTATCCAGCCATCTCATCCTGCTCCCCTAGCTATCCTTGGTCACAAAATCTCTCATCATCATTGGATGCATCCTGCCAAATCCATATCTTTCGCTATGACCCCACCCTTAGCTTTCGCATCTTGCACAACATCGAACCATCCCGCTATCCTATCATCCTGAGCTTTTGCCTGCTTGTAACTATCTTGGTCTGTTAGCTTGTACCATATCTTGATTAGCTCACTTGTAAATATCTTGGTCTGTCAGCTTGTACATCCTCTTTAGCTTAGTACCATTGTATCTATCTAGCTTTTTTGTCAGTTACTCCTTGATCAGCATCTTGCACACATCGCACATCTTGGTTAGATATTCCAATGCATCCTTTAGCTAGATTTCCTATCACCAAAGTGTTATCTTTCTTAGTTCAGCTTGCCAGACGCATCACTCATCCAAATCCACCAGCTTAGGTGCTCTCCGATAGGTCCTTGCAGGATATACCTTTCCTCATGTCTGATCTTGGTCCGTTAGTACCTTGTCCTACCCATCTCGTTGGCAAACGGTTCTCTTTAAGATTTTCACTTTCTTTTGATTTGGGATCTTCCCTTTTGGGTCTTGAAGTATCTTTTCCAAGCAATCTCCTTGTTCCCTCCTCAAGGTTGCCATGATCTTTCATATCATGGTATGCTGCGAATGGGGCAATTAGAGCGTAAGGTCTTGATCAGGTCTTTCGTTTGTTTTTCTTTTCTGCTTGTGGGTTCTCCAATGTTGTTTCCACACTGCTTCCTCTAGGATTCATGTGTGATGTTGGGGCAATCCTTGCGTGTTTGTTTTGAGTTAGTTTGTCAATCCTTTGGACGGTTGGTGAAAAGGCCTTGATGTTCTTGGTAACCTTGGCAATTAACCAACAGTCCTATAGCAAATCTAGTGCTCAACTACCTGGTGGTACTTCTCTTTGAAGTATCCCCCCGCTCAAAAAGCTTCAATGGTTTTCCTTCATCTCCATTATCCCCCATCCATATCCAGCATCTGTCTCTCCTACCCCAGCTTATGCATCAGTATCTCTTTGAATCACTCCTCACCTTTAGCTTTAGGGATCCACAATCCTAGTCTTAGGGATCCACCAATCCAAATCAATCCACCAAGCCTCATCTTTCGAGATCCACAATCCTAGTCCTAGGGATCTCTGAAACCCATCTTCCACCAATCTGACTCTTTGAAATCCTGTTGCATCAGCTTTATAATCCCCTCATCTATCTCCCTATCCTGGATTCCTTTTTATAGCGCTCTGCTCCTTCATCCTCCACCTTCCCTAAAGTCTTAAGCTTGCTTCCTCTTGTGCATCTGATTCTCCTTTATCATTCTCCCATAGTAAGAGTTTGAGCTAATTTAGCCCCTTCTCTTTGCCAATCTGAGTTTCCTTGCTCATCCGAGATTCTTGTACTTTTCAAGAAGCCATCGAGCCTCGCTTTCTCTCCTCGCCGCCTTCTTGAGGGGGCAACTCGCAGTCCATTCTCTCCTCTTCTGCTCTAGCCTTGGGCATCTTATTTTCTTATCTTTGATGCCATGCCACTTGCGGCATCACATCAAAGAGGGGCAAAATGTAGACACCTAAAATCCTTTAGAAAATAAAGTATTTTTATTTTCTGAAAAAGTTCTGATGACATCATCATTTATTAATTAATTAATTAATTAATTAATTAATTAATTTTTATGCCATTAAATCCCTTTATCTTAATTAAAAATATTTAATTAAGGAATCCCTCCCAAAAATGTTTAAATCTTATTTAAACATTATTTCCTTATTTATTAATTATTTAATTAATAAATTGACCAAAAATCCTAAAATAAATAAAAAAATTATTTTTTGCCCAAAACTTGGCCAATTTCCTTATGACCAATAACCTCCTCCAAAATCTTCTAATCCTTCTTTAATTTCGATTAAAGGCTAATCTCATCATTTCCTACCCCTAACCCCAACTCAAAATATTTAATTAAAATTAAATATTAATCCTCATGTTTATTAAAAAAGTTTTAATAAATATCTCCTCAACCCAAACCTTTGAAATAAATAAAACTTTATTTATTTCCTAAAAATCTAATTTATCCTCACCCTAAGAAGTTCTAGACTCTTCTAGAAAGTCTTCATCCTCATCCTAGGAAATTCTAGACTATTCTAGAAAGTCTTTATCCTCATCCAAAATCTAGACTCTTCTAGAAGATGTCTTTAAACCTAATCCTAACCCCCTCCTAACCTTGTCACATTCTCTAAACATGGGTTAAAACTTACTAACCCAAGCCAAAGTTAACAAATATCTCTTCCTTCACCCACCCTCATTAAATGCCATCCACTTGCCTATCCTTAAGCTAATCCTAAACCATCATAATCCATCCTCTAATCATTTGCACAAGCCTAAGCAAGCTTAGAACCTTCCTAATCAAGCCCAAGTCGAAATTGCTCTCATCACCCTCAAAATATCTCAACCATAAAACTTTATGAAGTGCACTAGGTCATAAATGACTCTTACAAGCCCTTTTATTGCTCTTACAAGTCATTATGAGGGTCTTTATGAAGATTTTATCCCTTGAGCCTCCTTTGTTGACTCATCCTTCCCCTTTTCTCCATCCTCTCACCATGTGACATGTGTCACTCCTTGATTGGCTATAAGGAAGCACAATCCATGTGCTCTCCTCTCATGCAATCTGAGCCTTCCATAAGCTTTTTCCCATCCTTGCATCTTAGCCCTCAATCCCTCAATCCTCTTGCCTATAAATTGGATCCTTCCCCTTTACAAAATAACACAATCCATGAAGTAAAGTTATAATGCTATTTTGAGAGCCAAATCCATACTAAAGCCATCTATCCACACCAAAAATCCACAATCATCCATTGAAGCCTTTGGAAGCATATTGAGCATACATCCTATCCATTTAGACAAAGCTACTCAACAAGAGAGCTTCTCATTGAGAGAGCCCATTAATGGCTCATATTTTCAATTGAGAGCTCATCTTGGTCTATCTTGAAGTTTATGAATTTTGTTTAGTTTGTAGAAGCTTTATTTAAATTTGGTTTCTATTAGCATACTAACATTGTTCATATACACTTCCATTAGGGTGAACACCATTTTGATGAATGTCTTGGGGAAGCCCATACATTCCATCATTAATTCTATGAGTTTTGACTCAATTTTATCATATGTCTTTTTATAGTCTGTTAGAAACATACCTACGCGTTTCCTAGAATCTTTGGACCACTCCATAGTTTCCCAATAGGTAATAAGGTTTTCCAGAATGTATCTTCCTTTGAAAAGTGTAGTTTGTGTGAAGTGAATGACATTTCGTAAAACTTATTTGAGATGAAAAGCAACTATATTTGCCAAAAAAATTATGAAACATTAAGGAGTGTGATAGGTCTCTAGTTCTTAATTAGGGTTTTGTCACCTTCCTTGGACATGAGTCAAATAAGTCTTGAATTTATATCAACACCTAGTGACCCTTTCTTGATATAACATCAATAGGTCTTGCCAAATCCATTCTATGTGTATTTCATAGAATTGCATAGGTATTCCATCTCGTCCTAGGGCTTTGCCATTATTAATTTGCGATATGGATTTCAACTAATCTTCTCTTTTGAGATGGGTTCACTTAGTCTATATATATCTGAACATCGACTACCTTTTCTGGGATTAGTTTCTTAGTCAGATTCTTTCATTCTCCATGCCTAACATTTTCTCTTCTGATGTAAATAGATTGTAATAAAATTGAGCAAAAGAATTTACATTCCCTTTCAATTTAATAATGAAATTGTCTCCCTCTTTGATAGTTCCAATTTTGTGTCTAGCTTCTTTATTCTTAAGAATCTAGAAAAATTAGGTAGAACCTTTATCTCAATGCTCAATTCAATTAACTCTTTCTCTAGTCATAGCCCCTTGAATCTTGATATGTTGGATTCTTCTCAGTGCATCTCTAGCTTCTACTAGAGCCTTTTGGTGAAAGAAATCATGTGTATTAGATTGCAAGTTTCCTTGTCTTTCAACTAGAGTATTATGCAGTCCTATTTCCTTCATTCTCATATCTTTGGCCCTCTTTTTTTCTATAGTATTAGAGACTTGTTTTCAACTTTCTATCATTGTGTTCCACGTTATGGTAGCATCTAGGTGTTTAACTAAACAATGGTTAAACCATCTTCCTATAATTGTGGCAAAATTGAGCTCATCATCTTTTAGAAGGGTGTTATATAGGGTAAATCCTTCATCTCTAGTAATTTTAGCCCTTGGCATTCCAATCCAAATAATAAGGGCAATAACGATATGATGATTAGAGAGTGTGAATGGGAAAACCAACACACTAGACTCTTCCTTTGAATCCATGAAGTTGAAAGTATTTCTATTAACATAGAATCTATCTAACCTAGAGTAGATTATACTCTTCCCTTTCTAGAAGTTAGTCTGTGTATATCAAATTCCCTTATGCTCATTTTTCTTGCTAGCCATTAAATCAAATAGTAGATTTTTCCTCATCATTTTGTTCCTTAAAAACTTCTCTTTTCCTTTCCATTCAAATATGCCCATCCCCTTGTCTTGTCTTGTTCATCCTCTATCATGTTGAAATCACTAGCACCTATCCAAGGGATGTCCATTTCCATAGAGAAATCCCTTTTTTTGGTCATTAGGTGGATATATTAAGTAAATTCCAAGTTTCTCTCTTAGATGATCTAATACTATCCATACAACCCTATTGCAAAGTGAGAAGCCCCTTTCAACAACAATTTTCTTCCACTAGGGGCCTAACTAGTATGACATTCCCTCCTCTACCATTCTCATAATTGGTAAAATAGGGTTTTTCATCTCCTCAAATACATTTCAATGCTATGTCAAGCTAGAAACTAGTCGCCTTGATTTCCTGTTCAGCATTAAAAGATATGTGTCCTCATGTGCTATGACCAACATTTTTATTACTATTTCCTACCTAGGGTTTCTAGACTGCCAACATTCCATGAGATGTATTTGACCATTAGAAAGTGGGTGAGTAAGTACGTTTACTCTTAGAAGATTTAAATTTCTTGAAAAATTTAGGCAAGTCATCTTTTAGAGTTTTAGAATGATTGCTTGTCGTGGAATCTTTAGATGGTATTCCTCTATTTCTACCAATCCCTTGTTCTCCATCCTTCAACTTATCTCCCAAAAATCCTTAATTAGTTTTATCATCTTATTTCGTCATAGGTCTCCATTTTTTAAATTTTTAGTTTTCATTAAACACAAAAATCTCCTCCTTCCCCTCTATGTAAATTTACTAGGATTTTAGTTGTTGTTCCTCCTTGTCTTCCATACCCTAATCTTCCTTGTCATTTTCACTCAAAGTTATAATTTCAAAGGCTACCATTATCCTAATCGATCTAGAGGTCAGGGTCCTACAAAATTCTTCACTAGTCAAAATCACTACCAACTCAAATCCATTAAGTTTTTCCTCTACTTCATACAAGTCTATGATAGTGACAAGCCCATCACTCTTGGGAAAATATTTAAGATTACTTTGTTCATCCCCAAAAAAGGTAGGGGAAGAGCTCCTAGACTTTGGCCCTTAAGGAGAGCTTCTAATTCCTCTGGATGAGGTAGAACTCAATAGAAACTGTAATATGCTCAAAATCTATATTTTAATAGTAGCTTCAAATTAATAGTCATTCAGATGAAGGTATGCTCTACTATAGAATGGACACAACAGGAAAGGGAAAATTTTATTAACTATAAAAAATATGCTAGTACACTTAGTGTAGAGAAATGGACTCCAAAACATGCCCTATGGACTTACAGTAGCATAAATCTAGAGATAAATTTTTCTCTGAGTACCTTCTCTCAAACTCCACTCCTAACTGCCTTTTACAATGCCAAAAATGTTCTTAAATAGATCTCGGAGGGTTAAGGATTAGGAATACATTCTAGAAAGTGCTATTTGGCATCCACTAACCAAATAGAAGGCTCTAGAAGTTGCATTAGAAGTGAGCACAAAATTAGAAGAATCCAGAAACGGTAATCAAACTTTCGAGAGGCATAACTTTTGAAATGTAGCTCCGATTGATGAACTGTTTACATTTCCCAGAAAGCTCTCGAAGAACTCTATAGCCCTATGGACCAGCTTTGCTCATCCTCCATTTTTTGGCCTCGTTTGAGGTCATTTAATGCCCCTAAACTCACTTTGAAGCATTCTTAGGAGGTCTCCAAAAATTGAAAAACTGCAATAACTTTCAAACCATGGGACCTTTTGTCTTGATTCTTTTTCTAGAATGCTCTAAATTACCATTACAATCATCCAACCAATTTATACCTTCTAATTCACCAAAATTATGACTCAATTACATACTCCTATTTTTTTGACATTTACATGTATCCCAAGGTGATTAAAAACTCTAACCCAGAACACTTATAGTGGAACTGTGAGAGTTGGAACCTTTATTTCACCCAAATGGGTATCCAGAAATGAAAACACATGAAACAAAAACTAAGTCCAAGTACAGTTTTTTTGGATGACACAAGATTGCCCTTATACCTCTGGATGTTCCTTCATCAGACACCCATGGTAGATTGAAAAGTGACCCTGTCACTTTATGAATGGTAGAGGAAATCCCAAATGGCAAACCTTAGCTGCTGATATCCAAGTTGAATCCTCTATCGGCCATCCTTTCCACTTGACCAAATACTCTTCATACTACCTATTTCTAGTACTCCTACCCACATGATGATTTAGAATGTTTTCTATCTCCCCCTTCTTAGAAGTAGGAATTGGACATGGCTCTAACATCGACTCCTCATCTACACCATCATCATGATACTCTGTTAAGTTTGCAATGTTGAAAATAGGAGAAATGTGAATACCATCTAGCAACTCCACTTCTTATGCATTTTTTGAGTCATGTTTCTTCAAAATTTTGCAGGGGCCAAATTTCTTTATTTTCAGCTTGTCGTAAGTACCGGCTGGAAATCTTTCTTTTCGTAAGTGTACCATGACTAGATCCGCTACTTGGAATTCCTTATGTCTTCTCCTTTGATCAGCCCTAGCTTTATAATCTTGATTCATCTTGGTAATGTGTGCCTGAACCTCCCCATGTAGACACTTGATATGTTTAGAAAATTCTTCAGCTTCAGCACTTGTCCTCTCCCCTTGCTCTATCTTCCTCAATTCTGGTGCAATCCTTGGGCTACTTCCATATATAATTTGGAATGGTGATCTACCACTACTCCTATTTATAGAGTTATTGTAAGCAAACTCTTCTTGTGGTAGAATCAAATCCCACCCCTTGGGTTTATTCCCAATTAAACATCTTAGCAAATTGCCCAGACTTCTGTTTACCACTTTTGTTTGGCCGTTAGTCTACGAGTGATGTGTGGAACTGAATTTCAAGTCTGTTCTCAACTTCTTCCATAATGTTCTCTAGAAATACCCCACAAATTTAGTATCTCTATCAGAAACTATACTCCTTGGGAGACCATGTAGTCTTATCAACTCTCTGAAAAACAAGTCTGCAGTATGGACAACATCATGAGTTTTGTGGCATGGAATGAAATGTGCCATTTTGGAGAACCTATCAACCACCACAAATACTGAGTCATTACCCCTTTGTGAACAAAATCCATACTTATGTCCTCCCATGGCTTTGATGGAATAGACAATGGTTGATATAGTCCAATATTGTGACTAAATCCCTTGGCAACTTGACAAATCTGACAACTCTGTACAAACTTCTTCACATCCTATGAAATCTGAGGCCAAAAATAATGTTCTTTGAGAATGGAAATGGTCTTATCTCAACCAAAATGTCCTACCATCCCTCCATTGTATTTCTCCTTAATCAGATTTCCCTCATGGAACTCCTTGGAATGCACAATTGACTGCCCTTGAACAAAATATCATCCTGAATCAGATAGTCTAACCACTTAGTTCTGTCTATAGCAACAGGCTCTTTACAAGCTTTCCATGCTTCAGCAAAATCAAGATCCTCAGGGTATAGATTCTTGAGTTCATCAAACCCAACTACTTCAACCTCCATTACTCTAAGGAACAACTGTCTCCTACTTAGTGCATCTGCAACCTTGTTAGATTTTCCACTTCTATGCTTCAATAGAAATGTATAGCTTTGCAATAACTCTACCCACTTCATATGCCTCTGATTCAATTTACCTTGGCTATTTAGGTACTATAATGCCCGGTGATCAGTATATAAAAAAAATTACTTTGGCAATAAATAATGCCTCCATTTCTTTAACACCTAAACTATTGCATAGAACTCTTGATCATAAACAAAATACTTTTTTTTTCATATCATTCAATTTTTCACTAAAATATGCAATAGGCTTACCTTCTTGGCTTAATACAGCACCAATAGCACTACCACTAGCATCACAATCCACTTGGAACACCTTTCTAAAATAAAAGAACTAACTTTAAAGATTTTTTTAAAGTTTTATTCTTGATGTATTTATATTTACTTGATTTAATGATAAATATTTAGGAGTTTTATTTTAATAATAAACACTAAATAATGTTATTAATTAAGTTAATGAATATGTTATTAAAAATATCTAGTAAATTACTTAAATAAAAGAATAAAATTTAAAGATAAAGCTATAATTCTAATTTGGCAGATTTATAATTATTTAATTTAAAAATAATTTATTTAAGAATTTTATTAATAAAATCTAAATAATATTTTTAGCTAAATTAATAAATATGATATTAAAAACATCTGATGATTAATTAAAGTGAGAAAAAAAAATTAATTTAATAAAAATATTTTAATTTAAATTCCATAAAGTTATTGCATGAAAATTATATATATATAATTCAATATTTAATTATATTTAATTAATTGAAAAATTAATTAAATAAAAGATTTAAACTTAAAAAATTAAATTAAAGTTCAAATTTTAGCATATTTATATTTATTTAAATTAATAATAATTATTCGAGAGTTTTATTTTAATAATAAACTCTAAATAATATTATTGGTTGAATAATAGATATTATTTGATTAAAAAAATAAAATTAAAATATGTGAATATTTGATTAATTAAAAACTAATTAAATTTATACATTAAATAAAAAGTCTAAAATTGGAATTTTAAATTTAGATGTCTAACTTTAGAAAATTGGTTAAAGAAATATTAGAATGTGATGTTATTTAATAAATTATAAATTAATTAAATGTGTACTTCAGTTTAAAATATTTATTTTATAAGTATAATTTAAGAAGTTGGATAAAAGTAAAATTAAAATAATTAAAGATTAAAGATTTAATATTGTTTCATTATGATTATTTAATTAATAATTATTAAATCAGATATGCATTTAAATAATGAGCTTTAATGATTCTTATTAATTTAAATAATAAGCTATGCCTTAAATAGTGTTAACGCTAATTAATAAAGTAGAGGAAATGAGAATATAAAAGAATATTTTAATTTAAAATTTCTTTAAATGTGCGTGGAAGAATTAAAATTAAAAGATTTGGTTAAAGTTCTAATTTAGGCATATTTATATTTATTTGATTTAATAATAATTTATTTAGGATATTTATTTTTATAAACTCTAAATAATATTACTAGTAAAATTAATAAATATTATATTAAAAATGTCGCATGATTTAATAAGGGGGAGAAAGCTTTAATTTAATAGAGTTATTTTAATTAAATTGGATACATTGTGTGCATGAAAATTAAAATATAGTAATTAAAGACAAAGAATTTTCACATGATTGCATGATCAAAGCCTTCATTTGGTGGAAAAAACTCTTTATTAAGGAAAGTGCAGCTCATTTCTAGCAACATAGGTTTGGAGGAGCAAATTTTGACAAAGAGGGTTTTTGAAGGAAAAGGAAGATTCTTGTGTGTTTGTGCATTCATTGTTTTAGCTTTAGATCTAGGTATGATCTTGTGGGTTTGTGTAGTAGTTGTTTGTTCTTTGAATTATTTTCTTCTTTGTGCCTATTGTATTTCTATTTTTGAATGTTCTCTAGGTTGAAACTCTTGTCTGAGAAAATTGATTTCCATTATAGAATTTCTATGATTTAATCTGAAAAATTGTAGTAAATATTGAACTTTAGGGTTTTCAAAACCTAATGAATTATGAAATTCAATTTTAATGCACTTTATGTAATGCGTGATTTACTAGTGTTGGGGTTTTTGGGTTTGACTTAGCTTTGATCAATTAGGATGTTTACTAGAGGCTCAAGAGTTCTATTTTGTGATGTCATGATGATGTTTTGATCTTGATCTTTTATACTCAACCATGGTAATGTTTCTAGTATGCTTTATGAGATGTATTGATGCATTGATTTTTATTGCTTTCTAGTGTTCTTGTGTGAAACTAAGGTGAATGGTGTGACCTATCTAATATAACCTTTGAGTCTTCTATTAGTTTTATTTGGATTGCTTTCCAATCACTTTTGTAGGACTGAGGTGTTTGTATGATTTGTTCTTGGTGATGTCATGCTATGACATATTTGACTTAACCTTTCTGAGTCTTCAATAAGTATTTTTTTGGATTCTTTCTAGTTGCTTGTAAAGAACTAATGGGTTATTGTGAACTATCTTTTTATGCTTTCTAGTCACTTGTATAGAACTACGGTGAAATACTATGATTCTTTGATTTGTGATTTTTTTATGAGTTTAGGGTAGGCTTCCTATAAGTAATGTCATTAAGTGGCTTGTAATGGAGGCCGAGGGCCAATTTTTTGGCCACGATAACCCATTGTATGTTTTAATAAGTGAAAACATTACATCAAATGGGAATAAAATGAACCTAATGAGAGTCTTTGTATGTTCTCTCCATGCCTCATTTTCTAATACAGACTACGATGGGAGTAGAGAGAACACTTGTTTGTGACCATACATCATTAGTATTCATTGTCAGTATGAAAGGATAATAGTATTGCATAAAGTCATTGAGGGGCCGAGGTCAAGTTAGAGTGCCAGTGTAACTCTAGCATTGATTCATGTGATGACACTTGTCTGGTTGCATAGTAGATTCCCTACTTGTCTATGTTGCCTTTTGGATTAGTTGAGACTTGTGTCTTGGTATCTTTGAGTTAGATTGCTTTTAGGTGATTCCTTGAACGTAGATGTTGGATTTGATTGTTGAGTTTGTTAGCCTATTTGGGACTTGAGACTATCTCCTCAGTGTGGTGAGAGTGGGC